>NMRB01000426.1:338289-352111 GCA_002633025.1 Notospermus geniculatus | reverse complement strand
GGGGGTAGTCTCGCATTACAAAATATGCAGAGGACATCAATCGGTCCAATGGTTACGGTTCTATGTCAGTTTGAATGTCCGAGGGTGTGTGGCACTGGCACAGGCCATTCTCGCAGAACGGCGAGTACGGTAGCATAAGGGTTGAAAGGGCAAGTAAAAGACCCAATCCAAGTGAGGAAATACATGTAAGCAGCTTGAGATGCTTATGTTCCTTACATGAGATGGCATCTTTCACACTTTAATACCAGGGCCAACAGTGTCTTGGCTTCAGCCCTGATGGAGAAATTCAATACCATCCAAGGCATTAAAGTAAAACATGAAAGGCCCTTTCAGTTATAACTGACGTTTGCCCGCGCTTTACGAGGAAGTTTGTCGGAAAGAATATCAACTTCAAAACCGAAAACAAAGAAATTCGCAACAGAACCACATCAGTGAACAGAAATATCATCCTTGTCGCTTTCGTGTTTTGCTAAATTATGCAGCACCTAGAAATCAAGATGGTTCAGTCATTTGTTCATATTATCAACTTGGGAGCAGTTCATTGTCCACATGTACAGCTTAATGTTCATAATAATACTAAATAATGCATCTGTATTCACCACATTTACGTAATAAACACAATAGACATGATATACAAGGGTCCATACACAGAAGAATTGAAATATAAGCCGTTAATGTTCTGCCTTTATGTCGTCTAGGAAATTCTATGCATTTAAATTGTATGTTAAGGAATGAATGATATCACTCAGATGCAAGCGGATACACCGTAAGCAAAATCTAGATTTGCTCAGAAACTTCGGTAACTGAATGAAGGGTAGTGTGTTACACAGCTCTGTAGCTCTAATATAGTTCAAGGCACTACCTTCTCAAGTGATCAGTGAGGGGGCGGGGGGGGGGGTATAGAGGTAACAGCTGTGGGTGAAATAATGGGGCTGTTACCTTTATCGACTTTCCCTTATTATTGTTACATGTACAAGTGGAGAAACTAACATTGTAGGGGAAGGTGGGGCACAGTGAATCGGAAAAATTATTTTCTCGATTTTCTCATAGTCTATTGTGAGCAAGCTTACCATTCTGTGCTGAGCATAAGAGGTGGGTGTTGTGTACAAACACAAGGCATTAGATCCTGGCCACCACCTTCACACTTTTGGTGAGACACATTTGAAAAAAAAACTCCAAGTGATTCACTGTGCCCCAGTACCGGGGTAGAGTGAATCAGCCTGCAGGGCAAAAATTTATTTGGCACTAAACCTTGTTAAAGGTGCTGCACAGGTTCGCTCATTATAGGTGAACAAAATTACTGTATGGGTGTGACATCTGCAATTAGTCTGGGTGAGCACACTCAGCTAATTACTTATAAAATGAACTATCGGTAAAAGAAGGCAGACAGTTTCTAATTATGTCGTAATCATACATCAAATGCACATAAGGCATGATGAGCACACATTATCTGACTTGTAAAATCAAAATCTATCAATGGGCCATGGTGAACACAGTGATTAACTGTGCCCCGATCCAATGTGCCCCATGTGCACACTGACCTAAACTGCTTCTCCTGGTTCATGTTGCTTTTGTTCTGAGCAAACTCCCATTCAGTATATAATGACAAATAGACATGCTAACTACTGCATCATGTTTTTATTTATATCTCTGGGTGGTGTTCAGAATATTGCATATAAACTGAACTGGCAGAAATTTACTTTTGATGCCTAAAAACATACTTTTGCTTCCTATTTTGTAAGTAGTGATCCTGAAGATACCATGTAAACTTTATTGGATGGGTGTCCCCAAACACAAATAGTGATGGTGTCATTATGGTATTCCCCCTTGCCAGTTTTGAAAAAAATGCCCTGATTCACTGTGCCCCTTGATTCACCGTGCCCCGGCTTCCCCTATATATACTTACACCAAAATCACGTAGACAGGTACACAAAAAAAACGGCACACAATGTGAAAAAAATATATATTAATACAAGTTGTTTCCGATATTTGCAAATTTTCGACCCCATACCATACCGGGGTCTTCTTCAGGCACTTTCAAGTCAAATTTTGACTTGAACATGCCTGAAGAAGACCCCGGTGTGGGGAGAAATTTGCAAATATCCGTTCGGAGACGACTTGGATTATATTACACCATGTTATACCAAAATCACAGTTGTAAGGTAAGAAGTCTGGCATTGCCGGTTTCCAGCTTCTCCTGTTGGTGAATCTTCGAATCAAAAGTCATGACACCGGCACCTTTGACAACAGTGTCTTCCTAACCCTGAAGATCAAGGTAAATCAAGATCACGGTGTACAATCAAACTTGCCGTACAGCTGCGGGAGAAAGTTCCGGTCACATACGCTTGGCAAAGCTGAGATTTCAAATCACTATAAATACCATGCTAAGGGCAAAATGATAACCCTAGGTGAATGAATACACTAAAAAATCCTAGGTGTTGCAATATCTCCCAGAAATTCGCAGGAGAACGCATGGAAAATCGGCAATTTTAAAATGAACTGTACGGCTGCGGGAGAAGTCTAATTTTGCCCTTAGCAGTGGTATTTATAGTAATTTGGAATCTCAGCTTTGCCAAGCGTATGTGACCGGAACTTTCTCCCGCAGCTACGGCAAGGTTGATTGTACACCGTGAAGATGATGTTGGAGGAGCTTGATCCCCGTGGCAAAGCCAGGTCCCTGTGACTTTACAACTGCGATTTTGGTGTATATTCGAGGGCAGAACCGTGTGTACATTCGCAGTACATCTATTGAAGACACAAATCGCCCCCTCCCCAATTCAAATCCTGACTCCTGATTGGTCAGTGCTGAGAACCAATCTAGACGGTGGTGTAGTGGTTCGGGCCTCCG
Source organism: Notospermus geniculatus (assembly GCA_002633025.1). Taxonomy (NCBI): domain Eukaryota; kingdom Metazoa; phylum Nemertea; class Pilidiophora; order Heteronemertea; family Lineidae; genus Notospermus; species Notospermus geniculatus. Next base: position 349,263 of record NMRB01000426.1, on the reverse strand, counting down.
ACTAGCGGTCAGAGGATCCCGGGTTCGAATCCCGCTGCTGGCGTGAGACTTTGGGCAGGTCTCTTTGCCTTACTGGCCTCTCTCCACCCAGGTGTATAAAAGGGTACCGGTCGGAAATGCTCAGATTGTAGCGCTGAATGAGCAGCTCATCTGAGTTCTACTGAAAGGTTTCAGGATACATGTAGACTGTGGTTAAAGTGTGAAGTCGGATGACACCTCTACCGTTGTTGATATCAGACTATAAACCCAAACTTTAACTTTAACGTTAGTGGCGGGCCTTAAATTTCAGGATTCTTGAAATCTGTGAGATTTGGTTTCCAGGGTCTCCGACGGGGGAGAGGACAGAGGTTTACGGAGGAGGAAGACTTGGGAACGAGATTGGAGGCGCTGACATCATCGCGGCGCGAAGCCCATTCAGAAAAATACGAACATTTCCAATTTTGTTCTTTTTTTCATCGTTCGTAGAAAATTACCATCGACACGAACAGAACTGGTCTTAATTCTCCTACAACGTGATTTATTAAGCCAGGGCTTGGGGCCAACACCAGACACCAACAAGACGTAACCTTGAACTCTATTCCTGATATAGTGAGACAAGGGACCAGTCTTGCTAATCCAATACTGCGGACCAATTTTCCCACCGTTCTCCTGGGCATCGTAAATTTTGCGCTTGGTTGCGAGTACATGTAGCTTCTACGAGGTGTTCAGCCCTCGTCTTCGCAACAGCGACCAAGTCTGTTATTTCGGAGTTACCAGCAAATTATAGGGCAATACCGTAGAACCTCAGGTGTGTGATCGCGCTAATGACTATTGCCTTAACGACGTCTCCACAATACACGAAGACCGAAAACAATAAACGCCGACACAGTGGAACTCGAATGAAGCGGAATGAAGGGTTGGTTCTAAACCTGGCACTGGCACGCTGGCACTGGTATCATATTATGGCCAGAAATCATGAAAAAATATATATATACGTAACAGTTATTATTTTGGAAGATAATAGGGCCAACCAGTTTAACATGGATCAATTTTGTTGAAAAAAAATTAATAAATTGTTTTTCTAGTTTTTTTTGTATTTTTCAACATAATTGATCCATGTTAAACTGGTTGGCCCTATTATCTTATTACTAGTATCTTCCAAAATAATAACTGTTAGGTAAATATACCATTTTTCATGATTTCTGACCATAATATGATGCCAGTGCCAGGTTTAGAACCAACCCCGGAATGAACGATGCCGGTGACACGGAATCTTCTCGCTTTCTATGCGATGAAGTTAATTGATAAGTACACGAAATACTGATATCCGTCACGTACAGCGAATGTTGGGGATTTTCTTCAACTCAAACATTTTGTTGCGAATATTTGCATACTTGGAACGTGAGGAAATTTCGTTTAATTTGATAACTAGATCTTATTAAATGACTTCGACCGTGGCTGTGGCCATGAGATGCACTCTTAGTCATGGTGATGTCTATCATCAAGTACTGAGATACATGTATACAAAGTTGAAAAAGGCTTTTCTAAACTTCAGTCTTCAAGCTTGAACCACGAACTTCAGTGTTCAAGCATGAAGCCCCAGACTTCAGTCTTAAAGCTTGAACCCCCAGACTTCAATCTTCAAGCATGAACCCCCAGACTTCAATCTTCAAGCATAAGCCCCAGATTTCAATCTTAAAGCTTGAACCCCAAGACTTCAGTCTTCAAGCATAAGCCCCAGATTTCAATCTTAAAGCTTGAACCCCAAGACTTCATCTTCAATCTTGAACTCCCAAACTTCAATCTCCAAGCATAAGCCCCAGACTTCAACCCCTAGAGTTTGAACCCCCAGACTTCAATCTTTAAGCATAAGCCCCAGACTTCAATCTTCAAGCTTGAACCACGAACTTCAGTCTTCAAGCATAAGCCGCAGACTTCAATTTTCAAGCTCGAACTCCAGATTTCAATCTTCAAGCATGAACCCCCAGAATTGAAGACTGAAGTCCGAGTTTAAGCTTGAGGATTGAAGTCTCGCTTCAAGCTTGAAGATTAAAATCGCAGTTTTAAGCTTGATAATTGAAGTTTTGCTTCAAGTTTGAAGACTAAAGTCAGGGTTTCAGCCTGAAGATTGAAGATTGAATTAGCCTTCTGGGCTTTCAAGGACATCATTATCTTGTTCCTTATGTGTAGAGTAGTTGGTACTTCAACCAGCCATGCTGTCACTGATTTTTAGTAGAAATCTTACGTTTTACCGTTTAATGTACAACACCACGAAGTAGGCTACATGTACTCTATTCTGTACGTTTCATAATATGACCTCAGCAATTCGTACATACACGTACGCCTATAGGTTACAAAAATCCACAAATTAATGAACAAACGACCAAACAACAACAGTCTAGTAAAATCAAACCAATCTGTACATTTTTCCTGACACTGCCACATTACCAGCATCCTGACCTTCCGTTCTTCTGTAGCTAATTAGATTAATTGCAAATAAATCGGTAGACGGTCCCCGAGGCTTGCAACGAGATAATGAGCTGCTGGAGTACGAAGGCACCGTACATACGATGTGCTTGGTAGCCCAGTGGTTTTCACATCCGCTTTAGAAGTCCCGGTGTGGTGTGATCAGATGCACCCCGTAACAGGATGCCTCCCAAAAATAGACCTTCACGGAATTACATGTAGTAGACTCGGGATCCAGTCGTTGTGTCGCTCCGGCCGCCGCGCTACACTCCACAAACGACTGGGAAAGCAAGCTGCAAAATCAGCGGCTAGCGTACCGACAACAACAACGGATATGAATGGCCGTTGGCTGCTCGTTGCAAGATGCCAAATCAGCTGATTATCGTAACTTTCTTCGAGGTCAAGGACGGCATCCTGGTACCTAGTTCGATGTTGTGTGCGATAAGCAGTAGGCCTACTTTAATACGGATTTATCAATATCCTGCTAAGTGACGTTGAAAAGTTTCTAGACGGGCGAGAGAATCTGGTAAATTACATCATCCACAGAAATAACAACCAATCAAAAGTGTGCCAGATTTTCCCTAGTCGATTGCTTTCGGGCAATTTCATTCGCCGAGATGGGCGTTGTGGTCGTCGGTACGCTAGCCGCTGATTTTGCAGCTTGCTTTCCCAGTCGTTTGTGGAGTGTCTACTGACAGAGCCTGCCGTGACCAAAATTATGCCTCCCATACAAAAGAGGGGATGCATCAGAGACGAGATGCATCTGATTATATGACACCGGGATTGAATCCAGTTAGGCCATTGATACATCATCCCTGCCTCTTAAGTTAAAACGTCCATCGCATGGATAGTAATAAGCAGGGGTGCATTGTACCTTGTACCATTGCAAGGGCAAGTAAAATCTCCATCCAAGTGAGGAATATGAGTAGCTTGAGGTAACCTCTTCCATACTTACCAGGGCATAGTGTTTTGGCTTTAGCCAGGATGGAAAAGTCTAAAAATATGTCACGCCGTCAATTTTTCATGTTTCACATTTACTGCTTTTCAATTTTTTTCAGAAGGATGTGAGGAAGTTTTTACCAGCAAAAAGCTACCGTATGTCAGTTTCATATTGAATTGTACTGTCTCTCATGTTCTCTTTGTTTCGTTTCTTTTAGGTAAGTTGTTTTTCAAGCGGATGTCTTCTCAGCAGTCGACAAATGGTAAAGTAGAATTTACATGTTTGACACTATTGACACTATTGAAGTTGAGCCGCAGCAAATCAGAACGGGCTGTCGTGTCACAACATTTCAGTGTGGGTTGAATATATGCGAGAATCGACCACAAAGATCTCCTTTAATCACTAGTCAGCCGGCCAACACCCCAAAAAACCTCTAAAAAGTGTTGATGGTATCGGATGTTGAAATTGTTCCAATGCATGCGTAAGTAAGATCATGGAATGAACTTTCAGAATCACCAGTTGGCCGAGGCGATTTTGACCTCTGAAGGCCAAATTTTAAGGTCAAAGGTCAAATAACTGACTTTATCATTGGACCCAAGTATAATACTTCCATGGTTCTTGGGTTCAATGATAAGGTCACTTATTTGACCTTTGACCTAAATTTGACCTTCAGATTCAAAATCGCCTTGGCCAACGGGTGATTCTGAAAGACAATATCATAGTCATACTTACCTACCCATTGGAACAATTTTAACATCCATTGCCATCAAAAGTTCAAGACACGTTGAGATTTCTGAATCTGGAGACAAAAATCTCCACTTGTCGCAGTGTGTGCACCGGACCTGAGAGTAGAAACCATCCTGATTGGTTTATAATTCGATTACTTTGTCGTATAGTCTTTGCCTCGCCCCCAGGCCAGCTGAGTCCGTCTTTTCCTATTCCTTGCCTTTCCTCGCTGTTTCGCGGGATAATATATGACCCATGGGAACTATCGCTCTCGCAACATCGTCTAAGAACCACAGAACAATGCGCTCAAATCTCCTGGGTCTCGTGAATTATCCCGCATTCGTTTTTCTCTGTGAGAACTCTGTCAGCATAGAAGCAGTACGCGCTGTAAATGAGCAGTGAGGGTATTTTTCTAAATGACGAATTGCATGGAAAACATGGTCAGAGAGATGCGACGATGCGTGCATGATAATTTGATCAGACAAAATGAGTTCCTATATCTACGTATCTGAGACATGTCGGCAAAAGTGTTACGTATAGTGTGTTCCAGAAAGAACTTCGAATTTTTTGGCCACATAAAAATAATCTTTAGTTTAGCATCGCCTCTCTCCTCGAAATTATTGGCCTCCTCAATTAAAAATTTGTTTAAAAAATTTTTACCTCCTAGTTTTACCATTTTACAACAAACTCTGACGATCCTCAATGGGGCCACTGACTCATATCCTTTTAAAATAAAAACCTTTTTTAGGTCCTAAGGGTTTGTCCATTGTATGATTTATGCTGCAATGCTTCAAACCTCTCTTTCAGTGATTTCGGTATGAAAAATAAAATAAAATATTTCAAAAATCCCTCCTCCCTCTTCACTTTTTACAAGTTCATGTATGCCTGATGCTAAACTAAGATTTTTATATGGCCTTAATTTATGAAATAAACCAGTCAGTAGTTGGCTCCTCGATGGTTAAGAGGGGTTACTTGATGATGCATCGTGTTCAAAGTCAGTGTAATTCTAAAGTGGGACAAGACGACCACTCCACTCCAGCCAGAACTGTTTGCCCCAATTCAATAGGGCCGTTTAGACGACTAAGCCCAAAAACCACATTCAGATTCGATCCGATTCGATCCGATCGACCCGCATTCTGGACCGGATGTGTTCCAAGTTTTTGGGTAGCGCTTATACCCCCATCACACTGAAGTCGTTCTCAAAACGTCCTGCCCCGTCCTAAAAAAATCGTAAAACGGGCTAGAACGTGTACCCTTGGCCAAATAATGCTTCGATGTACTGGAGCACCCTTCCCATCCACGAAGTTCGTAAAAAGACTGTAAAAAGTTGCCACTACGTCCACTCCGTTCGCACACAGTTTGAGCCCGTTCGGCAAAATTTTCAAGAACGTACTGAGAAATAGCTCAGTGTGATGGGGGTATTACACACGCATTAATCTCGTCACATTCCGACTTCAAACTACACTCGTGGAACTCTCCACAGCGAGTGTGGTCAGTGGAGGAAGAAAAACTTCAATGCGCATGCGCGCAGGTAGGATAATCCGGATTCGGGCCTCATTTGCGTTTAAACGAGAATTTTAATCTGGTCGTACATGTGGTCCAGTGTGCTCTAATGCGGTCGAATGTGGATTCGGGACCAGCAAAATCGGTGGTACATTGTAAATTCGCATTAGACCACATTGGCGCTTTGGGTAGCGTTTACCCGCAAGAGTTTTGAACCACAATCGAATCGCATGTGGATTTTTGCCTGTCGTCTAAACGGCCCTACATNTCTCGACCGTCAAGCATGGTGGTGGTAGCATCATGCTTTGGGGCTGCTTTGCTGCAACCGGCACGGGGAGACTCCAGAAGGTCAATGGGATCATGAAGAAAAAGGATTACTTCAAGATTCTTGATGACAACATCAAGGCCTCTGCCAAATCATTGAAGCTAGGGCGCGATTGGAACATTCAATCAGACAACAATCCTAAGCACAGAGCAAAAGTAGTCGACAAATGGTTTGAAGACAACAGGGGAAGGTTTTAGAGTGATTTTCGTGAAGTCCGGACTGAAATCTAATTGAAAACTTTTTAGATGAGCTTAACAGATGAGTCAGAGCAAGAAACCAAGAAATTTGACTGAGTTACATAACTACTGTCAAGAGGAATGGGCCCAAATTCCCCAAGAGTATCGGGAGACACTTGTGGATGGTTATTCTAGATGTCCTAGTCAGGTTCTGGCAGTAAAAGGCAATGCTACAAGTACCAATGTATAGTGTATGTAAACTTTTGAGCCACTGTATTTCTGAGATCGAACAAACTATGTTACATAATTCTGAAATAAAGAAACTGTAATCAATGAATGAAGCAAGAAAATAAAGTAGACATCTTAAGTATAATTCCCCATGAAAAACGTTTTTGAAAGAACAATAAGACCTTTTGAAAATTTGAGTTGAATATTTGTTACCAAAGTGTATGTAAACTTCTGACCCCAACTGTACATGTGCATGTATAAGCCAAATTCCAGTTCAAGGATTCCGACTGTGAGTTACATTAGCCAAGTTCGACGTGATTTTCCAAGTTCACCCGACATTCTGTGAGGAAAGTAGCTATCACGAGGACAGCAGTGATGATTCATATTAACCCTCCAAGGACCAATTACTGGCCAATTTATTCCATTTTTTGATTCTCAGCTCTCTCCGGGTCGCACTGCATAAAATGATCTTTTAGTTGATTTTATGGCTGTGGTGGAGCAGAACGCGAAGTTCTCAACAAATTGCTGATTTATGCGTTGAAACATGGAAGAAGTGCACTGATGTCAACAACTTAGGCAATTATTCTGTTAAGATTTATGTCTCTCTTTAAGCCCAGAGCACACACGGAGAGTTTTCTTACCGAAGAAGCAATTTTCCGTTGCTCGTTGCTGTAAACAAAGCAATCCATCCAGTCAACTTGGTTCGTTTTTCTTGTCAAATTGTGAAATAACGAACCAGTTTCATTCCAGGTTTAATGAATGAGAATGCCTCCCGAATGAGAGTGCCCGTCTTATTGTTTGGCGGGCACTCAAAAACTGAGAGACATCGCGGCTTAAAGGAGCTGGACGTCCAAGTTGTAAACACTCACTCACTGGTTCTCTATCCACGCGACGCCTGCGGTGCTGCCACCTATTGTCGGTGATATGTACTGACGTGAATATCGTGAGTGAGTTGCATTGGACCGGGCACCAGTCTAACGATCACGGGGCGCTACTGGTGCTGCCACCTTCACGAAGGAATAAAACTAGTTTGCCGACCACTGTTTGTAAACAAACTGGTTTGTTTACAACTTGGACGTCGAACTCCTTTAATCAGTTGTTGGGGGGGGGGGGCATTGGCCAACGGGAGGCAGTGAAAAATATTACACCAACGAATGTTGTTTTCAAGCCGTTTTCTCCAACCACTTGCCGTCACTGGCCATCGGACGCTTGGGAATTTCGCGTCTAGGGGGACTTAGATTCAGATTCCTGTCTCACCGATATGTTAACACTATCACTGTAAAAACAAGTTGGTCCAATCATGGAAGTATAATACTTCCATGGTCCAATCCTTGTCCAAGTTTTAAGCCCATTTCCCACGTGTTCTTATATGCATCTGGGTACAACTTCCATGGTACAAAGTAGAGTCTACCCATGGGGCCATATGAATAAGGACTAGCAAATGCTTTTACTTCAGATTTTGTACAGCATTGCATAGTGCATTTGTATTGCAAACTTCAAGTAAAAGCATTTACTAGTCTTTATTCATATGACCCATTGTCTTTGTTGATTGTTCTCATGATGATAAACGCATGGGTCGGGAGGACCCAAGGTAGAACCAAGTAGAATCCATCGCCATGGAATATTTTTGACAGTACTAGGTCTGTCTTCCTCGGAGTGAGTTTGCTGTACCCACGTTAGGTCCCTGTACCCGTGGGTTTGGACCCACGGTACAGGACGATTTTTTACAGTGATGCAGGCCTACCTACATGTATTTTATTTTGGTGCGTTTGTAACACACCAAAATCGCAATACTGTAAGGTCACAGATGTTTGGGATCGTCAGGGTCCAGCTTCTGTTGGTGACGGTCGCCATTGCTGACCACACAGCCGGTTGTTCATATCGACGAATCGAAGTCCTGACACTGACGACTTTGATATGATAATGTTGGAGGGGCTACATATGGATCCCAGTGGCAAAGCCATGTCTGTTTGACCTTCGTACAACTGCGATTTTCGTGTAACTGCCAAGGCTGTCTACGAACCAGGGGCCTGTTTCATAAGCTAACGGTACCATTAACTCAATGCATTTTCTATTTGGTTAAAGGTACCATAAGCTTAAATTCACTTTATGAAACAGGCCCCAGGGCCCATATTCATCAAACCTTGCTAGCTTTAGTTGGTTGCTAGTTGTGTACATTGGCCTGTACAAACTAGGCACTTTAGCAGGCAACTAAGCCTAGCAAGGTTTTATGAATATGGGCCCTGGTGTGCAACAGGGTTCAGCATAATAAATCAAGCAGCGTATCGATTTGAGAGTAAAGCCCAGGTCACACTGTGGCGACTTAAGGCGCGGGTCCACATGACAGTTTTCTATCGAAAGTTTGCTGTCAGAAAGTAAATGTCCAATGACTATCCCGTGGAAGTTGTTCAGCTAGTGACTGAATGACAGCAATAGATAACTGTCCGAAAGATTGTGGGACAGTCAATTTCTGTCGTGTGGAAATGATCCTGATAGATTCTGTAAGCTAATAAAAAAGTGTCAGACAGTCCTTTTATTGAATAGCACCTGCTCTATTTCGGGACAGAACTGTCGTACGGATTAGTGCGAGTTGTACACGAGAAAGGGCAGACGGATTTCGTATTGAAGTTGCGGAGGGGTTTGTTCAAAACTTGGCGTTGGCATTGGCATTGGCACTGGCAATGAAATGAAGTGGAAAATGATTCTGAAGTTGATGCGTGATAATAAATCAAAAATGACTGATTTTAGAAGAATTATTCCTCTTCGCAATATAGACAGTTTGAAGAAACCGGATGCATGAAAAAGTCAGGCGAACGATTGTAAAAGAGATAAAGAGCAGGTGGGCGTGGTATCCACCGTATTGCTCCCTTTAAAGGAACCATTCATGTACCGAAAGCTTGTGCCTCCTCCTTTACCTCCGCCGGCCTCGCAATGTCAGGTAAACTTCAACCGCCGCGGCTACTTGTTTCCTTCTTGACGACAACAAAGATAGCTATCGCGTGGAAGGTAAACACGGCTGCCAGACAGAAACTATTTGACAATCCCACCGTACGTGGAAGGGCCTTACAACAGTTGCTTTCGATAGAAACTATCTGGCTCGGTTCCAGAGCTCGTAGACAGTGACTATCGGCGATTTTCTCTGTCTAGTGGAAGGACCATGGATAGTTTTCTATCAACAGTTTTTCAGTTACTATCCACAGTTTACTGTCATGTGGAGCCCCGCCTTAAGGCGGGCGAATCCCCGCGAACTAGAATAAAATGGTCCATGGACCATGTACATACTTCTCTCTGTCATTACACTCTTATGTCCAAAGGGGTCAGCACAGTGTGACACGGGCTTAACATACATTTATTTCAGAACTCACAAACCGTTACAGATGTACACGATTTAGGCTGTCATGTAATACTCGTGTCAACTTCGTGTGAATTCGTCGGAGAAATCGCATGATACATGCCGAACTTGCAATTACAAATACATACACGACTAATCAGCCTCCGCCACTCTTTAGCGATGTCCCCGGAATTTCTCGTGGACAAAAATCAACCGAATTAGTCAGCGCATCAAGGGCGACACCACATTATCTCATTAGACGTGCACGTTAGGGTTCCGTTACGAATATCGTTTAATGATTAGTTATCAGCGCTTGTTTGACATTCTCTCCTGTGAAGATGTTGACCGTGGTAATGGAGACAGACCGCTGTATATCGCTGATCGTTTTGTTGAGCGTGGCAGTGAGAGTCAGTGCACTGGCCTGAAGGTTGTAGTACACTACTATCGCAAGCCGTCCCTGCCATAAATCCATGCTGTAATTATTTACTACCATCCTAGTAAATATTTTCTACCATGGTAGTATTTAATTCTTACCTACAATAATGATTTACTACCATGGTAGTAAATAATTCTTACCTAGGTAAGAATTAAATACCATGCTAGTAAATATTTACTAGCATGATAGTAAATAATTACAGCATGGTGGATTTGTGGCAGGGACGGCTTGCGATACACTACAGGCCAACTACATGTAGAGTGTCGAATGGCATGGAGTGTGCAGTCGGCGGTGGTCGGCGCTTAGGATGCTGTTACATAGAAATGAAGTACTCACTTTTCGTTTTTGGTTCACTAGAGTGACCATTGCAAGTCTGACGAAACACGAAGTACGAAATAAGAAATTAGACTTCATTTCCATGACGAAATGCAGGAGATGGTTGGTACCACAAATATTACCTGTTGGAGCGTCTTTTAGCGTATGACGTTAGACCGATGGCGTTACGGTGTACCGGTATATTAAACATTGAAATTTATCTTTCGTTTCCACTTCGTAGATACGAAGTGGAAATTTAAAAATTCTGAGATGCACCATAACTCTCTCGGACTTACATGATACATGTATGCTGAAACACGCACTGTCAGCAGGGATGTTTGTGGTACCAACCATCTCCAGAAATATATACACCCCATATAGGTCCTGCAAATGAAGTTGAATTTCGTACTTCGTGTTTCGTCAGATTTGCGAAACCTCACTTAATTATCATCCTTGATTTTCTTTCACGGTTTATGTTCGCGGATTTTCTCAGCCATGGTTCAACCTTTCGAGGTGAAATTTGGAGGGGATGATTTTTGTATTATAAAT
>NMRB01000426.1:274503-326549 GCA_002633025.1 Notospermus geniculatus | reverse complement strand
TCAAGGTCAAACAGTTCTAAAGTGCAAATCTACTCAGAATTTCAGGGGAAAACTAATTAGAAGCCTGCATTAACCATCCCCTATTTGTTTAATCAAGGATCCCTGTTCCAGTTACGCAATACTTCTCAAGGTCAGAGGTCAAGGTCACAGATAACTAGCTCTAGAGTAGTAAACTTATCATCGGAAACCATAGACATCGCTCCGATGTCCTGCTCTTGTTCTATAAAGATATAGGGCCGTATTCTAGAACGTTCCTTAACATAAAGGTCCACCTTAAATCTATTGTTCTCGATGGTTTTACAATAGACTTAAGGTCGACCTTAACGTTAAGGAACGTTCTAGAATACGGGCCATAATATTTTTGATCAGAGAAAGTGTGTGATGAACAAGTCCCATTAGTTAGGGCCTATTATTGTTTCATATACAATGGGAACCCTAGCTACGATAGAGGGCAGCAAACCGAAACCCGGTCCTGTACAATGGACGCCTTTTGTGGGGGAAATTGATCAGGACCGTGATGTCAGTTTCATTTCAATAGTTTTTAACCACTAGTGACACCTATTGAGACAGTGAGCTAGGGTCCCCATTCTTAATATAAAAAGCTTGATGAGGGAGTAGATAATAACTAAAAAAAAATTAACATGTGTTTTGAAATTCCTACAACCCTTCTATGTTACCTCTTTATTGGGACTCGGAGTTCCTACATGTATAATAAGGCGAGACATGAAGAATTATTGTGCATGGCTATAAAAACAAATCGCTAGAGACTAGAATGTAACAAAAAGGTACTTTTGTTCCCACGACAGTTTTTCCTGAGGACATACCACCTTTCCTTTCACATCGCAACCGCACATATTTCACATTCTTTGTGGCCGTCATTGAAAATTGCTTACACCGCAGGGCCGGATCCAGGGGGGGGGGGGCGTGGGGGGCGTACGCCCCCCCCCTATTTTTGGCAGAGCAATGATTTTTTTAGCAAGAAAAATTTAATCACATAAAAATTCTAGTATTTTGCTCTCAGATGACAGGAAAATGCATCTAAAAGTACTTAAATTGTCAAATTTTTCGGGGGGAGAGCCCCCAGACCCCCCGTTTAGGCTTCGCTTTTTCGGTGCTCACCAACTTTGTCGAGCTACGCCCCCCTTTCTGTGAATCCTGGATCCGGCCCTGCACCGGCATGAAAAAATTTTATTTTACGATGCTGCAGGCTCTACGACATCGTATCCATGTGGCGTCGCATGTTAAGCCCACTTACGAGAGATAAACTGTTTTTAGCGCCATGCGGCTAATTAATGCTGTTTCGTCTCATTTCCGGCATGTAATTACAAATTTCAACTGCTCATTTACTCTACTTGCCTTGAGTTTTTAACAAGATTGATTACTTCTACTAATTATAACTACGACAGTAGTCGACTGAGTCGTACGTTTTGTAACAAAATAGGGAGTTTAAGAAATCAAACGATAAACGTTAACTTTTATTTACAACGTCATTTTTTTGTACCGAAAATGCAATATATACTCTAAACTCCCACTTACCTGTCCCATTCCTGACTCAGAAAAAACGACCAAATCCTAAGTTGAAGATATCGCCCGCTGTCATTCTTTGCCAGGCTCGGGGAGTGGGACAAGTAAGTGGACAGGACATTACTCTTTCTGACCATACCCCCACCCCATTACCTTCAACTAATAGGATTTAGTCATTTTTTCTGAGTTCAGGAATGGGACAGGTAAGTGTGAGTTTAGAGTAATCGGGTGAATTCGCAGTATGAAAAATAACGTTGTCGTAAAGTTAACGTTTATCGTTGGATTTCTTAAACTCCCTATTTCTGCTACAGATATTGATGATAAAATAAAAAAAATGATAAAATTGTATCGTACATGCAGTCAAAAAGGGCCGCAGAGAAGGGCTCGCAGTTGCAATTCCTTCGAACACAGATTGCTACTTAGACGCTATGCATCGATAACCATTTAAAACCATGTTAGGGTCGGATGTTACATACCCTCAGGGACGATTTCATACGACCAACGATCCAATAATTGAAGTGGCTGTGAGTCAACGTCGCGATTTCACAGTTGGTTTCCAAATTATTGTAATTTGCTGGTCTGGGCTTTGGATTGATTTTTCGTTAACGCGTTAACGGTTTTTGAACGTTTTTTTGGACAAAAAGGTTTGTCTTGTAGGAATATTAGTGACACATTCATTGAGAAAAAATAAAAGTCCTATGAAATTGGTAATGAAGCATTTATTTTTGACCCTTCCTGTACATAGAAGTATACCGTATACGGAAACGCCGGTTAATAATGGCTTCACGGTTGCAAACCTTTTGTGAAGCCTTTGTCAACCGGGGTGATCGTATACCGTATACTTCTATGTAAAGGAAGCCTTATGCAATTCCGCATTGGCGATTTTCCCAAACTATTTGTTTTAATTTTTGCAAAAATGCAGCTACATGTACCTTGTTCAAATTGATATAAACTGATATAAATTGATATAAATACATTCATTTTGAATCGGAGAAGTGGGCCTTTGCTCAAATATTAAAAGCAACATTGAAGCGAGGTTTCGACGGGTTACACGAATATCGCCACTAAATCAAGTGGGTCCTACCTACACTCCAAACAATGGTGCACTTGGTAGCACACGAGAGAGCTGTTACTAGTACTTCTACGGACCATGCCCCCAATATTACAACATAAGATACTGATACACCAAAACCGCAGTTGCAAGGTCACAGAAACCTGGATTTGCCTGGATCAAGCTCCACTCATTTATCATATCAAAAGCTTCAGTGCCAGGACCTTGATTGGAAAATAACAACTGCCTGCTGGTCAGCAATGCCGACCATCACCAACATGCAGGAGAAGCTGAACCTAGGCAATGTCAGACTCCCGTGACCTTACAACTGCAATTGGCGGTATGTTTTTCCATTGGATTTAAGCCTAGCGCACATCGACCTTGCGACTGGAAGCAACTGAACGCAACAGTCGCTATCAATAGCAAAAAGTGGCACAATCCAGTCTTCAATCTGTAGCGCCCACATCGAACAGGCGAATGCTACACGTTGTCGATGTCTTCCGATCAGACCACTCGGGAGTCATTTTCGTGCGTCACCTGATTCCATCACATGACCAGGTGTGCTCCACAAACAAAGGAAATTCATTGCAAGAGCGCGCACATCGACAGCGACTGAAGAGAACTAGAAGCAACGGTCGGCAACGAGTAGGACATGAGCAACTGGCTGTAACAATCGGCAACGGTCGGCAATAGAGAGGATGCGCAACTTTCCGACTCCGACTCCGGGGCGCGCACATCGGCCTGTTTGAGCATCTGAACAGTTGCTGCTGTTTCCAGCCAGTCGCCCACAGTTGCCGGAAACGCCATTGCCGGTAGTTGCTTCCAGTCGCAAGGTCGATGTGCGCTAGGCTAAAAACACGAGGAGGCATTTTTAGCTCACTGGGGTGAGCTATTACGATGGTGCAGCGTCCGTCGTCCGTCGTTGTCCGTTAGCAGGGCACGTTTCATAACTGCTGAAGCTATTGATCTGAAACTTGGTACATATATACCCCTAGGTCAGATGACCCACCACACTAAGTTTCGGTCCCATTCGACTCTCAGTTTGGCCACCAGGTGGCGGAAACCAAAAACACAAAAAGTGCAATAACTCCTGAACTAATGACTAGATCATCTCCAAATTTTTATCATAGGTGTAGCTAATAAGGATACATAACATATATAACGGGTTTTCGATTTGACCTACTTTTCAAGGTCACAGAGGTCAAAGTTCGACAAAAGTGACGAACCTGCCACAATTTGTCATTATTTCACCGAGTGACTTCATATCTTGCATAAACATGCATTGGAGGGGTACCTTTAAAAATACCAAGTTTCGGCCCGATTGGACATCCAGTATGGCCGCCAGGTGGCGTAACCTAAAAATCAAGTAAGTGCTATTACTCGGGAACGGCTTGACGCAGAGTGCTCTAATTTGATATTTACCTCCATCTAGATGACCTTTACATGCATGTCAAATTTCGGCCTGATTTGACTTCAAACATGGCCACCAGGTGGCGTAACCCAAAAATCATCAAAGTGCTGTAACTCAGGAACGCCTTAACCCAAAGTGCTCCAATGTGCTATGTGGCCCCCTGCAGATGACCTTTATGTCCCTGTGAAGTTTCGGCCCGATCGGACATCCAATATGGCCACCAGGTGGCGTAACCCGAAAATAATCAAAGTGGTGTAACTCAGGAGCGACTTGACCGAAAGCGCTCCAATGTGCTATGTGTCCCCTGCAGATGACCTTTATGTGCATGTGAAGTTCCAGCCCGATCGGACATCCAATATGGCCGCCAGGTGGCATAACCCAAAAATCATCGAAGTCCCACCTGGGAATGACTTGACCCAGATTGCTCATAGTCATAACTGATATGTACCTCCCTCTGTTATGTCCAACCCAGTGAGCACATGGTCCATGGACCATTTCATTACAGAAGCATAATTTATCCTCATCGAACTGGTGTCCATTTCTTTTACCATCGAGAGACCGAAATGAGTCTCCAAGAGATACATCCTTCAAGATATCACTTGAACTGCTTCTTCGACGTGATGTGAAGATCATCTCGAGTCGATCATTCTCCCTTCAAGTGCACTAATCCCCTTGTCTCGCCTCCCAAGCCCCGGGGAGATAACAGCTCTGTTGCAAAATGTCTTCACATCGTGAGATGCCTGTGAAATGAGAAAATGGTGGTCTTGCGTGTTAAAGATACCAGAATTCCGAGATAACTTTCCCGAGGAGTTTAGGCCACCAAGTCTTCGAGCCCTGAATGCCGAGTGGTTATCGTGTTCGCTTAGCAAGCGGCAGGCCACCGGGTCGAATCCACCCCGGGCCATATGGGATTCATCATCCCCCTGGCTCTTCAGTGTATCGCAAGGGGCAGTAACCAATGTTGCCTGTACCTTGTAGGCCTACCCTTGCAAGGGCAGGTAAAAGACCCCACCCAAGTGAGAGGAACATGAGTAGCTGAGATGGCCTCTTCCATACGTACCAGGTATGGTCTGTGTCTGTGACGCAAATAAAATGCACTACATGTCAACAATTGGGATCAAATTCTTTGGGCCCAAATTCTGGCGCCACCTATTGTGTAGTTGTTGTAATGAGAGCTTTGACAGCAAGCTGACACAAGGGTTCCTTTTATTAAAATCACACACTTACGGACACCTAGACCGAAAGTCTCCGTGACTGATATCTTTGCCTCCATGCCTTGTCTGCGTGTTGGAAAAAAATATCACCTTCCAAGACTCCCGACACGTGTCGACCAAACTTTTAGCCTCGTGCCTGGAGAATAATCCGCCAAAACCTTCCATGTTTGTGGTTTACAGGCGATGTTTCGTGGAAAATGATTAAATGATTTTTTTTCTGAGATAGTGCTTGATTTTCCAACAGATAAGCGGCTCTTTGGGGAAAAAGGTTGCTGAAAATGTGGTTTACTTAATGAAAAATTTACAGGAAATCGTTGAGACGGTCGTGGGGGGGGGGGTACAAAATTGACACACGAAATCATTGAGACGTCGTGGGGGGGGGCGGTAAATGATATTAATGAAGGAAAAAGTGTTGATTGGTTGAAACCCAGAGATTGCTCTTTTGTTGAATGAGAGCGACCAATCTCTTGTTTTCATTGGCTACTTTTCCACCAATCACGTAATAATGACGACAAAAGCCGTACTAGCCCAGTGGTTATCACATCCACTCAGCAAGCGCGCAGCAGGTCCTGGGAGCGAATCTAGCCTGACCTTTACGCGATCAATCATCCCTGGCTCTTCACGTCCATGTGTGGTACCTTGCACACTGTGCTTTTGTAAGGGTATGTAAAAGACATCGTCTAAGTGAGGAACATGAGTAGCGTGAGATGGCCTCTTCCCTACTTACATCTACCAGGGCCAATAATGCTTTGCCTTCAGCGCTGATAGAAAAATCAGGCGCCATAGACTGGTATCCGGTCCCAACGTCATAGCTCACGGAGAAAGGGACCGGTATTGGGCGGCCATTCTTGGCAGAAAGCTGCCAGGTTATAAATAGAAATGACGTCACAGAAGATCTCCTCAGTACTGAGAAATAGCTTAGTTACCTCATATCCCAAAATAGCTAACCAATCAGCTGCGCCGTTACAAATTCAAAATCAAAAAGATCTAGCCAATCAACTGCATCTTTACATCAGGCAATACCGGTCCCTTATCCTTCAGCTATGTTGGGACCGGGAACCAGTCTACAGGCGCCACCGATCTCGGTATAAGCCCCACCGGCGAGATCGAAAACCAATTTATAGATCTCGGTTAGCTTCTAGGCAAAACTTGGAAATTTGGCCGCACTAAGATAAATTGAATCTCGACAATGCATCATCTTGGGATCTTCAAGGGCTGATTTCATTTTCCAGTTCGTGCCGAGCGTACCAAGATGTTCAGATACTGTGTATCTCAGGTTCTTACTGAAAGCAACACGTCATCTGAAATTCACAAGACGACATTCAATTAGTTTCTAGTCCCACATTGACTCATTATGTAAATTTTGTCAGCTTTAATGGCACCTCATTAGAGACCCCAGAGAATTCCTAGTTTTTTGCAAAGTTTGTAGAATGGAAATCCACGCGAATGATGTATTGTTGTCTTGATGTCATTTGCCTCGTCTGTGACTACGGCTACAAAGTGCAGATACGGGAAGAAAATGCGAGTTTCGCAAAATATTTTTTTTTTGTGAAAACAGGAGACAGATGTGCATTTATCAATTTTTAGTTCACCTGGGGTGAGCTCTTGTCGTGGGTCAGCGTCCGTCGTCGTCGTCGTACGTTAGCAGGGCACGTTTCGTAACCGCTGGAGCTATTGATCTGAAACTTGGTACATACCCCTAGGTCAGATGACCTATGACACCAAGTTTCGGTCCGATTCGACTGTTAGCTTGGCCACCAGGTGGCGGAAACCAAAAACACAAAACGTGCAATAACTCCTGAACTAATGACTGGATCATCTCCAAATTTTTATCATAGGTGTATCTAATGAGGGTTCATTACATATATAACGGGTTTTTGATTTGACCTACTTTTCATTCATGGTCACTGAGGTCAAAGTTCAAAATGTTGCCTTTAAGTGGCACGTTTCGTAACCGCAGGTGCTATTGACCTGAAATTTGGTAGATAGATATACATGTATACCCCTAGGTCAGATGACCTACGACACCAAGTTTCGTCCGATTTGACTCTTGGCTTGGCAACCAGGTGGCGGAAACCAAAAACACAAAAAGTGCAATAACTCATGAACTAATGACTGGATCACCTCCAAATTTTTATCATTGGTGCTTCTAATCAGGATGCATGACGTAAGTGAGGGGTTTTTGATTTGACCGACTTTTCAAGGTCAAAGTTAAAAATGTAGTCATTTGGTGGCGCGTTTCATAACTGCTTGGGCTATTGACTTGAAATTTGGTACATATACACCCCTATGTCAGGTGACCTATGACACCACCTTTCGGTCTGATTCGATTCTCCGATTGGCCACCAGGTGGCCAAAACCAAAGCTCAAAGTCCAGTAACTCCTGAACTGTAACTGGATTGTCTCCTAATTTTTATCAGATGCATCTAATGAGGATACATGACCCTGGAACATTTCGATTTAACATTTGTCATTTGTTTTTCTGGTACGTTCACCCAGGTGAGCACATGGTCCATGGACCATTTCATTCAATTTTGCGAGGTGAGGGATGATAATGAATGAAATAAATTGAAATTTACAAAATTAAATTCGTACGTGAGGAATTAAGAACAAGACGTAGCTCTTTGGTTGGGTAAATAAGACTCGGTAACGGTTGTACACTTCAACATGACCACTTAGACGTCACTTTGTAGTATTCAGAGGCGTTTAAAGCCCAACAGTATGCATTAGGTGACTCTTTCACCCTCCCCACCTTGATAAAACTGGTCCTGTCCAACCTATATATAGCCAGTGGTAACAGCGAGGCTGGACTGATACCATGCCGAAACAAAAATGGCCGCCATACCTTCATCACTTGAGAAGTTCAACGAGCTCTGGAAGCGTGACTAAACCATTCATTAGGTAAGGAAACATGCTTCAACTCATTCTTTTATATGTAGCAACACACTCTCAATACCTACGTCGGCCGTCGCGAGATACAAAACCTAACGCACACTGTTGGGCTTTAAAGAAATGCCTTTTTACACAAAAGCGAAAGCTCTTTTAAGAAGCACTGTTGCGAGAAATGTACAAAGCTTTTCCGAGCTCACGTCTGTGGTCAAACGAGTTATAAATAGTCTACCAGAGCTGGGAAGTGTCCCGATTTTCAAACAGCTGATTGTGAACAGCATAACCAATGGCTGAACACAGAGCAAGGCGTAGAAAAGACTGGTATCCGGGTATCGGAAGCACCCTGGTTCTAAAATGACTGTCGCTTATTATAGGGTCCGTTATTCCTGATAGACTTTCACATATCGGAAGTGTTTCCCCTTTGTAGCTTTCATCTTGGTACAGGAGCATGAAATCGACGCCCGTGATGTCAGAGTCACGTTACACCACCATGTTATCAGTATTGAAGAAATCAATGGGTGATTTTGAATCCGCTGTGATACTGGTGTTGCGTGCAGCTGTCAAGCGGGAGTGTCAGTTTCAACTAACACAACATTGACGTTGGCGTCGCATTTACACAATGGAAATATCGGCAGGATTTCGGGTTCTGTTTCGTCAAACTATATATTTGAAATATTCAAGGTAGCCTACCTGGTGTAGATAAACCTACATGTATGTCCATGACTTTAAGTTTACTACCAATGCATGTACATTACACCCATATCATGATAACCTAATGTAACTCATGCAACAAGCCAGCTTCCGTGATTTTATCATGGTGCCAATCATTAAGTCACTCATCATGTCTTATATCAACATTGAAATGGAAAATGACAGTCCAGCAATTGTCAGCCCTCCTAATGGTTAAGACAGTATCGTCAGGTGTTCAATAAATACATGCAGTGAGGTTTCGCAAGTCTGACGAAACACGAATAACGAAATACGAAATTTAACTTCATTTCCAGGACCTAAAGTATTTCTGGAGATGGTTAGTACCACAAATGTCCCTGTGCAGCCAGTGCGTCTTTTAACATGTCATCGGTGTACCTTGAATTTGTAAATTTCCACTTCCTATCGGGGAAGAGGAAACGAAAGATAAATTTCAATGTTTAATATACACCGTTACTTTATCGGTCTGACGTCATACGCTGAAAGACGCTCTTGCACAGGCGATATTGTGGTCCATTGTATAAAGATGTACATGTAACACGTTTGATCAAAGATAGTGTTTGATAAACAACATTCCAATAATTAGGGCCAATTCTTTTATTACACATACGTACAACTTTTGATAAGCTTGATAAAGGATTAATGCGAATAGTGAAAATCTATTTTTGTGTTTTTAAACTCTTATAACCCAAGAATAAAAGGTAATACATCCTTTTGGACTCGGAGTTCTTCAGGCGAGGACAGCCTCTTTGACGCAGTTTTCTTCAAAATCATTTTGCTTACAACGAGAAAAAGCAGTTACAACGAGAAAAAGACGGAATAAAAATCCATGTACCGTATTGAAAACGTTGACATTTTCTGCTCAAGTTGTGCTGTCGAAGTGTAGTTTTGTAACGTGGGCTTTGATCACAGTGCTATATGGATTTCTGTTTAAACCACCTGACTAGTTTAGAAAGGGAACCATTTCTTTTTTCGATTTCAACCTTTCGTGCAATAGAGTCACGTACAGGGTGTGTTTCAAAATTGGTCACTCAAGAAAATGGGGCAAAATTTAACTTTGAAATGATCACAAAGATTTGTGCCATTGATTTTCCAAAAATCAAATGTTGTAGTACATGTATTTGATAATATAGACCATCTGGGATTCTATTTCTCTTTCTTTTCCAAAGGGAATTGAATGTACAAAAAAGGCATGTTGTTCCTACAGGTTTTGCTAAAAGGCTGAATCGTCTTTGTAAAATTTCCCCTATCCTTTGTTTGGAACAAAAGTTTAAGGGAAATTTTACACTTAAGGGCCCGTATGCACCAACGAAGATTATCTTGAACTCAGGTTGAGCCACAACTTTTTCCATTGTTCAGGTTTGCCATCAGGGCATGATGTGACAATGGAAAAGTTGTGGCTCAACCTGAGTTCAAGATAATCTTCGTTGGTGCATACGGCCCAAGATGTTTTGTGCATACGGCCCCAGGTCCCGGATTCCAATCATTGGGCCATATGGGATTAATCATTCCTGGCTCTTCACTTCCGTTGCATTGGACAGTAAGAAGAGGTGCTTTGGCGCTTGTGGCTTTTCCAGGGCAAGTAAAGACCCCATCCAAGTGAGGAACATGAGTAACTAGAGATGGTCTCTTCCACACTATCAAGGCCAATAATGCTTTGGCTTCGGCCAGAATGGAAAAATCAAACACAATCCAATCTCAGCATCTTTGTTTTGATCGATTTATCAAAAATCTAGATCAACAGACCCGGCAACAGACTACATGTACGTCAATTTCAAATTACCCTAAAATGATAGTCAGTCGCGACAATATTTGGACGCGTCAATCAATCGTGTTTCTTCAAATAATAAACCAGCCAAGTTTGTCTAATAATGACATACTGTATTGCATTGAAGTCACTGGGCGCAGTCAATTTGAAATACAGTAAATATTCTTTCGTAGATTTTGAAAGCTTCCCTTTTTCCACGGTTTTCTCGACGAGTGGAATTGGTTTTTTACCATATGTCTTTTCAAAACCTGTTTCATGTTAAAACCTCCTCGGCTGATGTGTTTTAGCATCAGCAATTTCGTCACAGACGCCTGTGACGTAAATTCAACTTTTGAACAAGATTCCTGAGCAACATGATCTTTTGACCTGCATAACAGCCCAACAATAGGAACGTTTGAACAACATCAATGATGTAACACTTTTTTATTCACGGGTTATACATCTAGGAGTTTCAATACATATCAATAGATTGTTGTATACATGTAGGCGCTAATTAATGGGATGTTGTTTATCAAAACTTTCTTCGATCAAAAGTGTTCCATCTGTATATATGTACAACATTCAAGTTTTTAGAGGGGTGTTTTAAATTATAGTTCGGAAGGTAAGACAGCATCTTTAAGGGCCTTACAGTGCCTCGACCTCCGCGTAGTTTTGCTAATTCAGGACGCACTGTTTTACCATCGGGAATATACCTTAACATCAACCCAACCGGTTCACTTCAGAGGATAACTGCCCTCCATTATCTGAAAAGCTCCTCAGTTTGATGTTTTCCCCTGGGACTGGGATAAAAGTCAGACATGGTAATCTTGTTGTATTCCACGTCTTTAGTTCTTAGTCTCCACGGCATACGAAATTCACGACACAGAACATGCTAATTCCGATGAGACAGTAACAACGTTCACATCTACAGTATAGCCCTCGTTTACCCAAGTCCTGACTGAGACGTATGCAGTAATACTCTAAAGTCACGTTTAAGTAGTCATGCTGACAGGTGCCAAGCATGTTTAAAAAATTGGCCTTTTGTTAATTGACGTTGTTTATGAAATATTTTCTTTGATCAAAAGTGTTACATCTTTATACATGTACAACATCCATAATTTTAACGGGACGTCTTAAAATCACAGTGCGTCAGGCGCGACAGCCTCTTTAACTGCACTTTGATTGCGATCGGGGCAATGATTGATGACTATTTATCTTTAATTATTTCTACTGCGCTCACATGACACCACTGCTTTATAAAAAAATAAAAATAATTATCGTAAAACGAACAAGTCTACTTTTCACTGACACTGTCAGTGACTGTACCATCTACCGTTGCAATATCACACCGGTACCGTAAAGGGGGGTTACACGACTCAACTTGTTGAAAGCTGTTGAACGTTGTTGAAAGCTGTTGAACCGTCTAAACTCCCTTTCAACACCTTCCACAGGGTCTTTCAACAGCTTTCAACAAGTTGCCAAAATAGCTTCATGTCCCTATTTCTGGCAACTTGTTGAAAGCTGTTCAAAGACCATGTTGAAAGGTGTTGAAAGGGGGGTTAGACGCTTCAACAGCTTTCAACAACGTTCAACACCTTTCAACTTTCAACACCTTTCAACAAATGTTGAAAAAAACTTTCAACAAGTTGCCAAAATAGTTTCAACAACGTTCAACAGCTTTCAACATTCAACCCCTTTCAACAGATGTTGAACCGTGTAACCCACCCCCACCCCCTTTAAAATCATCTCCAAGAGGTCACATTTATTCCTGGAGGCATTCTTTCTTTTCACATCAGTTCTTTCTTAAGTTTGAGATCACGCTCCCACCACGAGAACACAGATATACCATCATTAAATGACAAATACGTCTGTAAGGATGCCTTGCGTGTTTCTTATCAATGAGTTCAACACGCAATCAATTATTATTAGTGCGGTTCATTTAACTTTGTCTCTGAAGATCAGTCAGTTCCAAAGATGGAGGGACTATAAGGCCCTTAAAGAGGAACACTGAATTTACTAAAGAGATGCTACATGTATGTCGCCAACGTGCTCTAACTCAAACTGCCAGCCCCCCCCCCCAAAAGGGCGATATGCATAAAACATCTTAGTGTAAAATTTGCCTTAAACTACTGTTCCAAACAAAAGATAAGGGAAATGTTACACTTAAGATGTTTTATGCATACGGCCCCTGCAAGTTACAGAGTATATAAAGATGTAACAGTTTTGATCAAAGAGATTGTTTGATAAACAACAACAGCTCATAACTTAGGGCCTATTCCTTTACATAATAAGCTTGATGAAGGAGTATGTGTATAAATGGGTACCGGTCGGAAATGCTCGATTTTAGCGCTGAATGGGCAGCTCATCTGAGTTCTACTGAAAGGCTTCGGGACAGACTGGGGTTAAAGTGAAGCCGGATGAGAACCTCTACCGTAGTTGATATCAGACGATAAACCTAAACTTTAAACTTTTTAAAGGGAGACTCCACTCACTGTGTGAAATTTTGAATTTTTGAAATATCGTTAATACATTCAAATTCATTGATATCTGCAACACGTCATATTTTTCAAAATCAGCAAACTGATCATTCTAAGTATTTTAATTGGATCCCAAGGGGATCACTGCATAGCATACATGATGTCATCAGTGCTCAATGCATATTTATGAAAGTACAACCAATAGGCCTAGGCAGTCACAGTATTAGCTCATTCACTACAAAGGTCGTCAGCCTATTGACACTAGTGACATCACAACTCATGGCAATAGTCTCCATGGATTGATAAAAGTTCAAAAGTTTCCAATGAGTGGAGTCTCCCTTTAAAAAAGAGGGGGAGAAACTGGGGATCGAACCCGGGACCTCAGAGGCGACACGTACTGTATTTCCATTCCACCAATCAGTGCCACAAAAGACGGAGACTGGCCACGATGATCAACATACCAGCACATCCCCATCTATCAAACCACACACTCGCTCAAATTGTCAACCATGTCGCGATTCCAAGAAGTTTATTGCTCAATTTTGCGGTTTTCGCGGCGATATCGCCACAGCAATCTACCTATCCGGCCGTAAAATATCGCCATAACGAGACGCCTTGATAGTTCGATTTCTTTTCGGAGTTTTTACGTTTGAGTGAGTGATATGGAATGAGATTAGAGCCCAATGACTGTTGCAATCATTTCTGACCATAGATTGACGATTTTGACATGAAGGCCTGAAAAAAATCGCTTCCCAGTAATATCCACCCGCTGATTTGTTGCCCAAACCAACGACGTTATTGTGGAGATATTGCGAGGTTTTTGATTTATGAAGCTTGCCTCAGAGTCCAGTACACCAAAATCACAGTTGTAAGGTCACAGAAGTCTGGCATTAGGGAGTTTGAGATCAGCAACTTATCACGAATCCTTATACGTATACGGATCGAAATGTACACAAAATTTGTCCTCGTTGTACAGAAATTTATCCGTATAAGCATGCCCTGGGGACATCCACTCCTTTTCGGTGGATTAGAGGGACATTCCCTCACGCCAATTTAATTCACAAATAAACTACATGTATGCAATGCATTGGAGAAATGACACTTGATGTAATCATCAAACATCGCGCCTAGTGCAACAACGCCTGCACATAGATCTGGTGTAACGAGTTACCGGATACCAGTCTCCTATCTCATTTTCCGTAATTTATGCACGCTGTCGAATGATAGCTGCCCCAAACACATGAACTGGATCATACCTTCGTGTTTTGAACCCATTGGTATGTACTCGTTATCTAGATAATCCGTGAGAATCATTTGGACGTGATGTCAATTCAGCAACATTAAAAATTCAGCGAGTTTATCAGCGAATCGAGAAAATTTTATAGCCGCCATTTTGGGATACGACCAAGACGGGATATAAGCTTTGCTGTGGTTGGCTGGATTCGGCGAAGTCCAGTGCTCCGCTGCTTCCCCAACGAAATGGCACGGATGTCGCCAGGGTCTGAACCAAGCGCGAGAAGGGGAGCCGTAACTTGTGAAGACCCCGGGTGCGAGGATGACACACAGCAGGCTTTAGAAATCTTCGAAAAGATGACTTGAACTGACGCTTTTGATATGATGATGTTGGAGGAGCTACATTTAGATCCTAGTGGGAAAGTCAGGTCTCTCTGACTTTACAACTCGTGCATATACATGTATCTCTTGCTTCTTGCCACCAACCTATCTTCTGAAAATACCTCTGAATTCTTCGCAGTTGAAGGAACTATGGATTCTATCAAACCGCTGTAACGTTTTTGAATGTTCAAAATCTGTGAATGTTCCCCTACTGTTGTCTGACAGATCCGAACATTAAAGATAATATATCACGGATTATTTTCGCGGGCCACGAAATTCGCAATGTTTGTCAACAAAGATGATGTCATTGTTTACATCACGTGGCCCGATCCATTCATAAAATCATTGTTGTGTTGACATGCCACTAGTTTTAACATCAACAGTGCAGCTTGCCTCTGTCTGATTGGCTACTTCGTGAATATAACGCCGCCATGTTTGTTCTCGCTTCGAAATCAAAATGGATTAGAGAAGGCGTTGAAATATGCCTGCCAAGTAGGTCTAAGGCTTGCAAACGCGACATTCAAACGGTGGAGGGGAAGAAAACAAGTAATGTGATATGTTGATGACGAGAGGCTTGCAGTTTTGCTGCTTAATGCAACAAGATTTGCCAGCAATGCATGCCATAGACCAACTGCAGCGGCAATGGACACTGACACATAAATGATGTACAAGTAGATATACACGATGTACCTACGCTGGGATAACTTCAGGCGAACACATTCCCGAGCATTCAGGCCTACAGAATCTCCCTCGGAAAATATCCAAAGTCTCTGCTTGGATGCTGACGGATATCTTTTCCTGCATTCCTACATTCGACAGCCCCAGAAGTGCTGACAGTTCCAGGAATCCTTCTTCGAGTGGTACTTATTAACAAACACAGTCAGACATAGTAGTGACGTCATTTCATTGATGAGCGCCACAGCGGAAATTTGACTAACTAATTCTACGCTGCAGTGTTTGTAAACATACGAGCTTGTCAACAATAACAGTAAACAAGGAATCCGGGGTATATTATCTTTAAGCTGCGATTTGACAATAGGGGACACACACAGAGAGAGGTGACCTTCTATCTGCGAACGCTTCCAAAACACTTACATATACGGAAACAGTGCCAGATGTTACAACTGGCTCATGTAATTCTGGTAACGCTTATGTATAACACGGTAGCTAGCATCTATTCCCTGCAGATGGTGGACAAATTAGTTTCAGTCCTTCAGTCTTTGTCAGTTTCACTTCCATTTAGGCCTATTCCTTCGTTGCGTTTTACTAGTGATGCTAATATTCTTCAGGTATGATCATCAAAAGAGAGAGAGTTGCTCTCAGTGACATGTCATATCACGTGATATTCTAAGAAGACCAAGGCCCGGTTGCACCAAAGGTGCTGTCTTAAAGTTAAGAACAAAAATTGGTTGCACCATCGATGTCTTAGGACATCGCCCTAACGTTCCAGCCTATACAGTTACGACATGTCTTAGGGGTTGTCGCAAATCCATATCTTACGACAAGAACTTAAGTTTGGTGCAACTGGGCCCCGGGGTAGCGAGCATAAAGAGGTCTTAACCCTACGTCAGGCCTAAGCCAGGCGTAGTGCTGGTCCATGCCCTATCCTCGACCAGCACTACGCCTGGCTTAGGCCTGACGTAGGGTTACGACCCCTTTATGCTCGCTACCCCTGGTGTCTGCAGTTTTGGTGATTTTCAGGTTTCGTTGCACTTGATACATTAAGCTGTTATTCAATATTTGTTCTGTGAAAAGCTTGTAAATGACTGGACAATAAAAATCCTTCAAAACATGGGTTGAAGTAAATCTTTTTTGTACCTGAGTCTTTGTCATTTCGTACAAGAAAACCTCGGTCTCGTATCTGCAGTGTAATAGTAGTTGAGATCATCGTTTTATCGGAGGGTCATCGGATTATAGTAGTTGAGATCATCGTTTTGTAGTTGGGTCATCGAATTATAGTAGTTGGAGATCATCGTTTTATAGTATCATCGGATTGTAGTGGTTGAGATCATCGTTTTGTAGTTGGGTCATCGAATTATAATAGTTGAGATCATCGTTTTATAGTACGGTCATCAGTTATAGCGGTTGAGATCATCGTTTTATTGTTGGGTCATCGGATTATAGTGATTGAGATCATCATTTTGTAGTTGGGTCATCGGATTATACATGTAGTAGTTGAGATCATCGTTTTATAGTTGGGTCATCGGATTATAGAAACAGGGATCATCGTTTTGTGGTAGGTCATCGGATTACAGAAATCATCGATCTTCGATCTTCGGATTATAGACACGCTGTATGAATACACTAGATTTTAGTGTAGTAGCTACTTGTTCCTATGGATTATCTGTGCCTAGGAATGATTCTCCCTTCAGTAATGCTGCGTACTTGACAGTATTACTGACCTGGTAAGAATCTGATGGTAGATACGATGTTTTCAAACGTATTTGTCGATACGAGTCAGGGATTCATTATACGTACATGCACATGTACATAAGCTACTGTAAGTTAAGGCCTATACAATGTATTTCCAACTTGGCGGACATTTTGTGAGGAAGGCAATTTTTCCCGTCACTTTAACGAAAACGAAAGAAAGATTTCTAATGATTACTCGCAACTAGCAACCCTCGAATTCTGTTGAAAACTCCTTTCAATCATGTGTCACCGAGTTGTCAATTTGACGTGACTACTCCTCTGTCAATGTCAGTTTCTTTAATTTCAATACTACCTCAGAACTAACGATGCTAATTTTGAGACGGATTGTAATCTAAAGCCCAAAATTAGCGTTTCAATCCGCGTACGTTGACTTTTTAATTTCACCGACAACGTAGTTGTAGGCTGTATTTAAACTTTAATCAACCACCGCCGGTGTGTAATTCCCTCGACTTCCCAGCATCCACCCCTGACTTGTCTCCTGGTCTTTCATTCCAAGTTTAATCAGTGAGTTTGATTGGAACGTGCGGGTTACAAATTGATAAATGTTAACCTGAGTTAATAGTGGTGTCCCCGAAAACTACGAACATAATCTGTAGCTAGAGCGCAGACGACGTATGCATGCAGGGCCGGATCCAGGATTGGCAGAAGGGGGGGGGCATAGCTCGACAGAGCTGATGATCCCGAAAGCCCGAAGCCCAAACGGGGGGTGTGGGCCCTCCCACAGAAAAATTTGACAATTTAAGTCCTTTTAGATGCATTTTCCTCGAATCTGAGAGCAAAATACTTGAATTTTTATGTGAATAAATATTTCTTGCTAAAAAAATCATTACTCTGCCAAAATAGGGGGGGGGGGGCGCAGGCCCCCCCCCTGGATCCGGCCCTGGGATGTACAGTCTTGTTCGTATTAATATCAACACCTATTATCTCAAATATCTCATAAACCACCAAACCAATTTAAATGCGGTTTTCTGCATAAGGTCAGAAATCTTGTTGACTACAACTGGGCATCAATGTTTTTGCACAAGATTCACTTCTTCATTGCGTAATCTGTCATTGAAAAAAGGTCCAAAAAAAAACTTTTTTGTTTCTGGATTTTTCACCAAAATTCCTTGGCCAGAATGAAGTTATGCCAAAATAAAGGTGATTAAGCAAGTTACTGTCAAAATACGTCGTTTAGTTTTTGAGAAATTGACGTTTTTG
This sequence comes from Notospermus geniculatus, assembly GCA_002633025.1. Lineage (NCBI taxonomy): Eukaryota > Metazoa > Nemertea > Pilidiophora > Heteronemertea > Lineidae > Notospermus > Notospermus geniculatus. Next base: position 308,281 of record NMRB01000426.1, on the reverse strand, counting down.
TAAAGCTATATCAACACCACTTGTGTTCCACTACCAACAACTTATGAGACGGCCCCTACATAATAATGCAAACCATACACCATGCATGGGTCACTGTATAGGCAGAGATAAATGTTGTGACCTGTACTGGTTATTCATGACATTGTATTGCAAAAAGTAACAGGCATTGAGAAAGAACTTAGTAGCCTTTGTCATCTTTGTTTGAAGTTAACCAGTGCATGAATTGGTCACTAAAGCCTCCACACACTTGAAAAATTATTATGTAACACTTTTGCCACATAGGACTCAGCGCTGTTCTATAGATCTATGGATTTTGTATGCACTGACGGCCTACACAAGGGACATGAAGTATGGTTTGCATTATTATGTAGGGACCGTCTCATAAGTTGTTGGCAGTGGAAGACAAGTGGTGTTGACATAGTTTTACAAAAACGTCAATTTCTCAAAAACTAAATGGCCGATTTTGACAGTAACTTGCTAAATCACCTTTATTTTGGCATAACTTCATTCTAGCAAAGGAATTTTGGTGAAAAATCCAGAAACAAAAAAGTTTTTTTTTGAACCTTTTTTCAACGACAGATTACGCAATGAAGAAGTGAATCCTGTGCAAAAACATTGATGCCCAGTTGTAGTCAACAAGATTTCTGACTTTATGCAGAAAACCGCATTTAAATTGGTTTGATGGTTTATGAGATATTTGAGATAATCGGTGTTGATATTAATACGAACAAGACTGTACATGTACATCCTGTTTTTATATCATTTTCAAGGGAGTAAGAAATAAAAGCGGAAAATAATAAGTGGGAAATTTTGGAATATTTTGCGAATTTTTCAATTTCTCAAATTGGGATTTAATTTTTTGCCATTTTCAGAAATTTTCTTACAATATTTCTCAAAATTTGAAATTTTTTTACTCCAATTTGAGAATTTGAAAAATTCGCTCAAAAGTGCAAAATTTCCCACTTCTTATTTTCCACTTTTATTCCTTACTCACTAACCCGGACTTTGAACACAGTGCTTCATCAATGAAGGAACCCGTATTAACCATCGAAGAGCCTACTACTGACCATTTTTTATTCCATTTCTCAGTTCTTTCTGGGACACACCGTATAACTAAAAATTCATTAATCACATTAGGTCTAACATAACAGTTTTGTTAGGGTACGTACATGTATCGAGATCACCATTCGCAATGAGATGATCGATCAGTCTACCATCGGAAAATTCGCGTGCTTAGAATGATTTGCGGCGCCTAAGCCATACTTTATCATCATCACTGCCAAGTTCTCCCCAAAACCATAAAATATGATTAAGCCAGGACATTTATCACGCGAAAATACGTCTAGCTAACATAAACGTGTTACGGTATGTATGAGCGGAGAGAAATCCTATTTATTTGTCTATGATGACGTTTCTTGAGATCTTTACCGGAGATCTTTGTATATTATGAATGGGAATGAAGCAAACGGCGGTCACTCGTAATTCACGAGTGAGAACTGGCTGTAGAGTGGTCATTGGCGTAATCCAATAAACGCAAGACCTAACTGTATTTTGCTATCGATGGGATATTTTACTGTGTTGTATTTTTCCAACAGGACCGAAGCCAATGTCCAACATAGAGCACAAAAAAACGACACACAATATGATAGTAAACATACTCTCTAAATGCTGAGGAGTGAAATTCACTCATTTGGAGTGAGGCAGGAACCACTCCAGCCATTCACTCCATACGAGTGAATGGCTCCACTAAGAATTGAGTGATTTTCAATCAAAACAGGAGTGAAGCCACTCTATATTCTTAGTGGACCCATTCACTCTTTGGAGTGAATTTCTGGAGTGGCCAAGAGTGAGTGGCTGGAGGAGTGGTCCCTGCCTCACTCCAAATGAGTGAATTTCACTCCTCAGAATTTAGAGAGTGAAGTCGTACTCCGAATTTCGCAAATTTTCGACCCCAAGCGGGTTCTTCCTCAGGCACTTTCTAGTAGAGATCCCAGAAGTGAATGAGCTGGATCCCGAGTATGGATCTGTAGTATTAATAAAGAAATCCTGAAAAAACAAGAAGTGTGAAAAGTTTAGGTTGACTAAAAGAGTTGAATAGAAACAAAACCCGAAGTCAAAGCATTATTGGCCCTGATATTGGTACCAGGGCCTGGTATTGGTATGTCAATAATGCTTATAATACCAGGGCCAATAATGCTTCGGCTTCGGCCTTGATGGAAAAATAGTGTGGAACAGGCCATTTCAAGTTATTCCTGGTCTCACTTGGTTGTGGTCGTCTTTTACATATTTACTTGCCCTTGCAAAGGCACAAGGTACATGTATATAGCCTACACAAGAAAGGGATATTGGAGCGATGTCAATGGTTTCCGATCCTGAAGACAGTTGCCAATCTACCACTAGCCAATTTCCAGTTGAAGTTATGAGAAGTTTACTACTCTAGAGCTGGTTGACTGTGACCTTGAGAAGTATTGCGTAACTGCAACAGGCATCTTTGATTAAACCTATAGGAGATGGTTAATGCAGGCTTCTAAATTGTTTCCTCCTGAAATTCTGAACAGATTTGCATTTTGGAACTGTTCGACCTTGACCTTGACCTCTGACCTTAAAGGTCATTGCGTAATCTGAATGGTCATCATTCATGAATAAAATGTGTAAAGATCCAGCTGGACGTAGGAGGGCGAAGGTCCACCAGCATTTGGCCGAAATATTACGAAAGTTACCCAAAATAGCGAGGAATTTTTAAATAGGTTCTTGATTATGCATGCAATATTTCCTTCCCTGCCTCTCTCCAACACAACTACCGTAGACTATAACACTCGATGCTGTCATTTCCCAGCCAAGTCTCCGATCACCTAATGGAGATTAATATGTTGTGATCTTAAGCACGTATGAGCCACTTTGGTGCGTTCAGTCTACACACACATTGGCTATCAAGTGGCTCGGTCGGGATGGAGTGTCATCTAGCGTTGCCATTAACCAATTTGAGTAGGCGTTTGGGTCTGTGACAGGGTCATATCGGGGACTTAATCATATCGTAAAGTTTATAGAAAGTTTCGATGCGGGGGAAACTCGACGGGAGTACGTGTAGTGATGGACGCCATGGGATTGATCATCCCTGGCTCTTCACAAGCCCTATGACAGACTTATGGCTGTCACATCCCTTTAGCAAGCAAGTGGCAGGTTTTGGGTTCGAATCCAGCCTGCGCCATATGGGATATCATACCTGGCTCTTGTCATCCGTCGATGGGACAGTAAGCCGTGTGCCTTATACCTTGTGCCTTTGTAAGACATCAAGTAAAAGCCTCCGGCATTCATGTGAGGAACATGAGTAGCTTGAGATGGACTTTTCCATACTAACCAGGCCCAATAATGCTTTGGCTTCAGCCCTGATGGAAAAATCAAATACAACCGAACATGAATATGCAGATATGTAACGTGGATGTGAAATATGAAATCACCTCGTTTTTTTTCATTTCTCGAACAGATTTATTAACCTGTTGTTGTTGTTTTTTATTTAGTACTTTCACATGCAGTGACCACAAGTGCCATCCCTCTCGGAGAGACTTACTCTTGACATGGTAGTACCAAGAAATTTTCTTCTAACGGACACCCAAAAATAAGCATTTACTCCGCAACTCATTATTCGTCGCTCATAACTGGCAACTAAGCACACTTGTAATTGGTCTCATTTTGAAGCGTGCCAACGTTTGCACAAGCCCTCCAAATATCGGAATACATGTAATTCAATAAACCTTGTAAAGGTTTGGGCTGCCGACCAAACTAATGTCGGAGAAAGTGCAGCCGTCCAATGCAAAAAGGCAGTAACTTGATTTTTCATAGTAAATTGATATAGAAAATGTCAGGAAATCCAGAGCAAAATACAATGCAAAAAGGCAGTAACTTCCAATGCATTTTCCTATTACTTTTTGGAGATACTGCCTTTTTGCATTGTTTTGGGGGGGGGGGTAGTGAAGTTACTGCCTTTGGGTCATGGCCTAATTCTTTAAATACTGGGCATTGGAGTTAAATGGTACATCAGGAAGGTGAAGCTTCAAGAGCTGATTCCAAAATGACCAAAAGGTGTCTCTGTGCCAAAATGGGAGTTGCTGCTTTTTGCATTGGACGGCTGAGTGATATGGACGTGTTATGTTTGTGTCAGCCCATACTTAGAGGGTTAAAGTGTTCTTGCTGTAAATTGTCACGAATGTGGAAGTCCTACAAAAATATGAAATACACAAGACATGACGAAAATAACTGAAGTGAACATGTGACGGATTACGAAACCTATCAACTACACATACTGAGTCTACCTGTTCTGAACACCGTGATCATAACTAAAAACGATAAACGATACAGACACGTAGTTACAGGAATAAGTAAATTATATGGGTTTACAGCAATGTGTCAAAGAAACGTATTCATGCGAATGGTGGTAGGATAGTTCCGTAAAAACAAGGTCTGCAATGTGTACAAGAATCAAAATGGAATAAAACGGTCTGTAGTTGGCTCTTCTATGGTTAATACGGGTTACTTCATTGGTGAGGTACCGTTTCGAAGTTCATTGTACAGCAGGGCCCATATTCATAAAACTACTTAAGTCTAAGTGTGACACTTACCCTTTGTTCAACACAAAAGATAAGTATTTGACATTTGACTTAAGTTTGTTTTGTGAATATGGACCCTGGGCCCATATTCATAAAACTACTTAAGTCTAAGTGTGACACTTATCCGTTCAACACAAACGATAGGTATCACACTTTGACATCAGAAGTATGTTTCTAAATATGGACCCTGGGCCATATTCATACACATACTTAAGTCAAAGTGTGATACTTATATTTTGTGTTGAACAAAGGATAAGTGTCACATATTGACCTAAGTATGTTTATGAATATGGACCCAGGTCAATACGACAATACGGCCACTCAACTCCAGCCAGAATTGTTGCCCTAATTCAGCATGACATGAGCCAATTTCCAGTTTAACGAATGAAATTGCCAGACATTCTGTGAGGAAGGTAATAGCTATTACCTAAAGAGCAGTGATGATTCATATTAACCCTCTAAGGACCAACTACTGACATTTTATTCCATTTTAATTCTCAGTTCTTTCTGGGACACACTGTATGAGGAAGAGATGGATCCCAGTTGTGGAGAAAACAAAATATCCAACAAATTCTACAATTTTTCAGCAGTAAAATCGACTCAAAAACGATTTCAGCGAATTGAGGAAATAACTTGATTTTTTTAACACTACTTGAGAAGGTGGGCGGTGTAACAGTAAAGAATGTCACCATCTAAAAAGAGTTCAGCTTCTATTGTTCCATTACAGATTAACGTGCATGGTTATAGAAACCAATGGCATTATGGAGGTTTAGAAATCAAACGATAAACGTAAACATTAACGACAACGTTATTTTTGTACCGAAAATGCAATATAAAATCTGGTTAATGTGTAGTATGAAAAATAACGTTGTCGTAAAGTTTACGTTTATCGTTTGATTTCTAAACCTCCCTAGTGATTAGAATGTAACTATATGATCTTCTATTCCTGTACGACAATTTTCCTGTGGACATTATTTCCTGTCACACCGGAAATGAAATCACGGTCTCTCAGACATATGTCTGATGCTCTACCACTATGCCACCATGCCCCAACCACATAGCGTGGGTTATATAATGAAATTACCTCCTTCAAGTAGCTGTAATGCGGTTATATCCCACAGGGGTATCGGGAAGCGAGCAGAAGAAAAATCTCATTACATCTTGTAATAACCTTCATGATTTAAACGAAATCCTTTTACACATATAACGTGTGAGGTTATCGGCAACCTTTCACTGGCGATACCGCAGGAATGATGGAAGAGGTTCGAAGTAAAGTGAGGTCTTTTCACATTGAGAGGTGAATCCGTGTGAGCCACTGCCAGATTAGAGGCACAGTGAACCGCAGGTCACATGGATCAGGGTTGCTCCGTTGACCATCCATGCAGTCTATTTCCTTGAAGATGGGTCATAGCTTGGCTCTTCGATGGTTAATACGGGTTACTTCATTGATGAAGCTCCTTGTTGAAGTCCATATAATAGAGAGGTTGCGCAGCTTTTCGACTCCGACTTCAACTACGAGAATGAATTGCAATCCGCTATGGACATCCTTGATAAAAACGATTTGATAGAAGTTTTCTATTTCGTCAAACACCATAAATTGAAGTCAGAAAAATTTGGCCTTATAAATCGGAAGCGCGAATAAATAATGAATATTGAAGTCGTAATCCTAGTCGTTACGATTTGAAACACGACTAAATATTTGCGATTTACGTGCACTTCCGAATACGAGTCGAAATTATTCTGCCACAAAGTTATGGCATTTTACGATTGCTAACGTCTATCAAATCGTTTTTATCAAGGATGTCTACAGCGGACTGCAATTCATTCTGGTAGTTGAAGCCGGAGTCGGAAAGCTGCGCAACCTATCTAATAACCATTGTACAGCTCTGGGACCTGTTTCATAAAGTGACTTTAAGCTAATGGTACCTTTAACCAAATGGAAAATGCATAGAGCTAATGGTACCGTTAGCTTAAAGTCACTTTATGAAACATGCCCCTGGACAGTACGACCACTCATCTCCAGAAAGTCGGCGGAGTTCTGTGAGGAAGGTGATACCTATTACGAGAAGAACGGTGATGTTTCATATTAACCCTCCGAGGACCAACTACTGACCGTTTTATTCCACTTTAGTTCCCAGTTCTTTTCTGGGACACACTGTACGGCACCAATTACACTGTGGGTCGGAGCAGACCCAGCCTATACATGTACTTCAATCAACCATGCTTATTCTAATGCCCGGTTGTTCAGCCTTGGCTCAAGTCGGAATTACGTCGATCCCGACATAAGCGTGGCTCAAGTCGGGCTTATTTTTAAAGCGCGTTGCACAGATTCGGCTTCAAACAACGCCAAGCTTAAGCCTTTCTTATAATAAATCTGGCAGTGGGGTGGATAGGTTGTGCAACAAACTCAGATTGATTAAAGCTGTTCTAATGACCAGACATAAGCGCAACTTGCGTGAACTCGAGTTTGAGGTATAAGCTAGGCTCAGGTAAGCCTAGGCTGAACAACCGGGCATTAGCCTCTTTACCATTAGAGAGCAGACTACTTTTGTAGCCTACACATTTTATTATTGGTCACATAAAAGGGTAAAGTGCTTATTCTTTAAGCCCATAGAAGGAGAACTATTAAGCATTTTAACAACTCTGTTCACTTAATGTACTTGTGTTTCCATAGAAACTAAACCTACATATGTGGCGAAGTTGTGGAACTTTGCTTGTGGCTGAAATATTGCGGAAAAAACAGCTGTCTAATATCGAAATCAGTAATTCTGATAAGAACATATATCGGGTGGCCCCCAAAAATGACCCCCCCCCCCCAAGAATTTTCCAACAAGTTTAACACTACGCATGCTACACTCTTGATACATTTGCTACACTTTTGATTGTTCATTTGGGGGGGGGGGGGGATAAATAGGCATTCACGTAGAAAATAAAAATAGCCCCGCTGTTGCGGGCGTAACCCCTCGGCCTGTGTGTTTTACTGAAAGAAGATATGGGAAGTGGTATACCCTGTAATGAAGCTGAAATGAAGTAGTTGTACATTAATTTGTTATCTGGAGGGTTGGTGGTTTTAGGTAATTGCAGTCGATATTGTGAGTGAATTGGAGACTAAAAATCCAAAGCATTCTCAAGTTAGAGTGTTCACGTCGTTGACCAATCAGATTTCACCTTTTGACCTCTGTGACCTTGAAATGTACGTCAAATCAAAAACCCGTCTGATATGTTGTGTACCCTGACTGGATACACCCACCATAAAAATTTCATGAAGTTTCGATGACTAGATTAGGAGTAATCGCAAATTTTGTCATTTCACTATGTGCCCCCTGGTGGCCAAAGTAGGAATCAGATCCGGTCGATTTTCAATAGCGAGAAGCGTCATGTCATGAGGTATCAACATACAAAATGTGAGACTAAAATTCCAAAGCATTCTCAAGTTAGAGCGTTCACGTCGTTGACCAATCAGATTTCAGCTTTTGACCTGTGCGACCTTGAAATGTACGTCAAATCAAAAACCCGTCTGATATGTTGTGTACCTTGACTGGATACACCCACCATAAAAATTTCATGAAGTTTCGATGACCAGTTCAGGAGTAATCGCAAATTTTGTGTTTTCACTATGTGGCCCCTGGTGGCCAAAGTATGAATCAGATCCGGCCGATTTTCAATAGCGAGAAGCGTCATGTCATGAGGTATCACCATACAAAATTTGAGACTAAAATTCCAAAGCATTCTCAAGTTAGAGCGTTCACGTCGTTGACCAATCAGATTTCAGCTCTTGACCTGTGCGACCTTGAAATGTAGGTCAAATCAAAAACCCGTCTGATATGTTGTGTACCTTGACTGGATACACCCACCATAAAAATTTCATGAAGTTTCGATGACCAGTTCAGGAGTCTTCGCAATTTTGTGTTTTCACTATGTGCCCCCTGGTGGCCAAAGTATGAATCAGATCCGGCCGATTTTCAATAGCGAGAAGCGTCATGTCATGAGGTATCACCATACAAAATTTGAGATGAAAATTTCGAAGCATTCTCAAGTTAGAGCGTTCACGTCGTTTGCGTGACGACGACGACGGACGACGACAGACGACGCACAGACAGCCGCCAGCGTGATGACAATACCCCGAAGACCCTGATGGGCCTCGGGGTGAAAAGGTCTTCCTTTGAGAGTGGCAAGAAAGGTGGAGGGACTACTATAATATATAAGTCCATGTTTCTGGGATGGAGAGTCGAAAACATGACCAAGTATTGTTCACTTGATAATCTATCTGGTACATGTAGATGGTGCTGCAGATTTCGAAAACGGTTCCCATGCAAGGCTACTCGCGCTCCGTAACTGCTTCAGTTGACGCTATTCATAGAAGACGACTAATAGGTGTCACTAGTGCGTTTTAGAATTGGCGCTAGATTCCCCCGCCAATCAGTGATCTGCTTTCAGGACCAGTTTGGGGCCATAGCGACGTATGGTCATTGCGACCTATGCCTCTCGACATGCTCGACTTGGCTGTCTTCGGTTATCTGCACTGCTGTTTTTGGGCGTCGTGGGACGTTCTGGGCCCGTGTTCCCGAAGCCGCCGTTAGGTTAACGATGTCGTTAAAACTGGAAAAATGCATAGCGTAACGACATCGTTAAAGCTGACGTGAATGAACAAAAACCACAGCGCCACAGTATGGTGGTCTACAGAAGTGCGAACGCGCTTCGGAGTTTCTCCAGAACATGATAGACTACCGGCCTATTTGGTGGCGCCACTGTATTCAGTCTCAGGCTTTCAGTCGGGACACATCAAGATGTCGTTTGTATTTCTCTTGACCACCACCGTGGCGTGGTGGTCTTTTTCAAAGCTGGAATCTCCAGTTTTTGTTCATTCACGTCAGCTTTAACCTTACGACGGCTTCGGGAACATGGGCCCTGATCTTTAATTGGCTATTATTACCCTACTTTTGAGCAGGGCTACAAAAAAAATGTCTATAGACTCATTAGGGTGTTCCTCTCCACGGAAATCTTTAGTAAAAGGCGAAAGATTTATGCGTGGGGTTGAAGAGAAACCAGAGTGCTGGATACACCGCTCAGGATGATAGCCATCCAAAAGGACTTTATCTGTTTCCTGGTGTGAACGCTGGTAATTTATGCAGCAATTTACTTCGTCAAATATTTATGTGGATGATATACATAATACACGAAAATGATCACAATTATAAAAAAATTTGAGCAATTTTCTTATGTAAAGCAAAATTACCCGTCGTCTATATCGGGTCCATTTATCTCCGGATCCTGAAGAACTGACTTGAATTTACCATCTCCAAAACAGATCCAAGTTTGTGACGTTATCAGCACGTCATCACGAACGAAAACAGCGGCAAAATTTACCATTTTCCTCGGAATCATTCGTGACCGATCGGCAATTCCGAGTGATAATGATATGCAGAGGGGGTCAAGAGGTCAGCGTTGTATAAAAGGGAAATCCGAATTTGATTTTGTGATGTGGCACGTTCTTAGCACAGCATACATTTGCATTGCTACTTCCCCGCTAACAGGATCACTAAAACGGTTTGAAAGGGGTTCTGTCCCAAACCAAGTTATTTTCGATGTGTTAATGATGAATTAATCCACACATCGACTAATCTGCAATGGTTGGCAGGTGGCAACTTGGCCAATGGTGGCTTCCATTTTACCGTCAACCATGCTCACAGTGCCAGGGTGTAATACAAATCAATCATAATAATTTGGGAATGTTCAATGGAATGTAAGGTGTAATATTCTTTTGTTAAGTTGTTGTTAAAAAATAATTATATAAGAAAATAGCTTTACTGGTGTTATAGGCCTAACTATTTTCGTGTGCTGTGTAGACATTCCGTATAGATATTTGACGAAGTAAATTGCTGCATAAATTCTCAGCGTTCTCACACCAAGAAACAGATAAAGTATTTTTGGATGGCTATCATTATGAGCGGTGTATCCAGCACTCTGGTTTCTCTTCAACCCCACGCATAAATCTTTCGCCTTTTACTAAAGATTTCCGTGGAGAGGAACACTCTAATGAGTCTATAGACATTTTTTGTAGCCCTGCTCAATAGCAGGGTGATAATAGCCAATTAAAGATCAGAACGTCCCACCACGCCCCAAAATAGGAGTGCAGATAGCCGAAGACAGCCAAGTTGATGATAGTGGGATCTACCACTGTCTGTGTATGCCTAACAACTGCACCCTTGAAAATGAGTCAAATCTGAGCCTCTTTTTCATATAAACAGATACAAAAAAAAACTTTCTCGTCTTGTACACCATTACAAAGTATCCAACCTGATGCGCCGTCATGCGCACATCTCGTGCTGTCATGAGATTGGGGCGATAGTTGTTTGCCAGCACTTGACGTGCCCATGACAACGTATAGGTTCGTCCATCGGGTGGGTGGGTGGGTGGGCGGGGAAGAAATATTTTGGATCCTGCACGGCTTCTGGAACAGCTACAACAAAGACCCATCTACACCATCGTCAAAAGGAGGGGCGCCCTTCCCCACCTCAGCTCTCCGAGGCATCAGTGTCCCCTGGGAGTCGAAATGGCGAAGGACCCGAGTCTGTTCATGAATACAAAGTCACAAGGTTAACATCCACCTACCCTACCGAAGGGTGAAAACGAACCTAACCATGTCAAAATAATCTCTCGACGAGGATTAATCCCCAAACAACGAGGACTATACAACCCCCTTCTCGGCGAAGTCCACTTACGACATCAAATACCTGAGTGTGGAGTAAAGCCATAATTCCCCCAACATGAAAAGGGATTAACAGCACAAACAAATCAAAAATTAATCCCTTAAAAGGGTGTATAAACCCCATGCTATATGTGTGTGGATGTCCAAGCACATGGATATGTACTGTACGCTGCCTCGTGCTGTGGGCTTGGAACAGCCCCACCAAATCCTTATCAAATACATGTAATATACCGGTATCCAAAACTATCGGCCACTCTTTCCCGATATACAAAAGCTATACTTTCCCTCGATACCACTCTAAACATATCTCCCCGATACTTCCCACCATTGTCCAACTCTATCAGCCACTTTTTTCCGATAAGGACGTATACATGTACTTCATTTCCCAAAACTCTATCGGCCACTTTTTTCCGATGAGGACAAACTTCATTCCTCACACTCTATCGGCCACTTTTTTCCGATCTACCATATTTCAACCAGTAAACTGTATCGGCCACTTTTTTCCGATGAGGACAAACTTCATTCCTCAAACTCTATCGGCCACTTTTTTCCGATCTAGCATAATTTCCACCAGTAAACTCTATCGGCCACTTTTTTCCGATAAGGACAAACTTCATTTCTCAAACTCTATCGGCCACTTTTTTCCGATGCACAATACTTTCAACTTCTGAACTCTCTCGGCCACTTTTTTCCGACAATCACACTACAATCCCCTAAACTCTATCGGCCACTTTTTTCCGATAACCACCCATACCCACAAAAATAAACCCTGCTAGCCTGGTTGGGTGCTATAATGAACACTGGCCTGTAAAAACCGGCAATCCAACAAGCAACCAAGCCTAGCAAGGTTCAGCCGATCTGGGCCCCCGACACACACGAGCACCCAGCGAGTGGCCAGTGCGTCCGCACATGTCAAGGTTCCAAAACCAACTGATGAAAAGAAAGGGGACAGCGTGATCACGTGCACATGACGTCACACCACGTTGGATAAGAATTGTGAGTTTTCCCAACCACCCGGTTGGGCCAATGGTTACACTTATAATTTCTGTTCGGGTAAAAAATCATAACCTACATGTAAAGGTAATCCTAGTCCTAGGCATATCCGGGAGATTGTGAAGATGTTCTGTTCGAAAGAAGTGCATTTACTTGTTTTGTGTAGTACAAATAAATTCACTTCCTTGATCTCAACTAGAAATTACCTGGGGAAGACACCGGTTGGGGTCGAAAATTTGCGAAATTCCGAGACGACTTTATGTTTACTACAAGTAAATTCGAGACAGAAGAGAAGTGTGGATACAGGAGTCTATTATGGGCACTACGGAGGTTGAGGCGTTCTTCTGTTTTTTATTTGGTGTTTATTACCCTGCCATTAAGCAGGGCTGCAAAAAATGTCTATAGACTCATTAGAGTGTTCCTCTCCACGGAAATCTTTAGTAAAAGGCGAAAGATTTATGCGTGGGGTTGAAGAGAAACCAGAGTGGTGGATAGACCGTTCAGGATGATAGCCATCCAAAAAAACTTTTTCTGTTTCTTGGTGTGAACGCTGGTAATTTGTGCAGCAATTTACTTCGTCAACTATTTATGTGGAGTATGTACACAATACACGAAAATGATCAGGATTATAAAACAATTTGAGCAATTTTCTTATGTAAAGCAAAATTACCCGTGACGGGTAACGGGCCCATTTAACTCCTGACCCTGAAGAACTGACTTGAACTTACCATCTCCAAAACAGATCCAAGTTTGTGACGTTATCAGCACGTCATCACGAACGAAAACAGCGACAATATTTCCCATTTTGCTCGGAATCATTCGTGACCGATCGGCAATTCCGAGTGATAATGATATGCAGAGGGGTCAAGAGGTCAGCGTTGTATAAAACGGAAACCCGAATTTGATTTTGTGGTGTGGCACGTTCTTAGCACAGCATGCATTTACAGTGCTAGTTACGCTAACAGGATCACTAAAAACGTTTTGAAAGGGGTTCTGTCCAAAACCAAGTTATTTTCAATGTGTTAATGATGAATTAATACACACATCGACTAATCTGCAATGGTTTGCAGGTTGCAACTTGGCCAATGGTGGCTTCCATTTTACCGTCAACCATGCTCACAGTGCCAGCGTGTAATATAAATCAATCATAATAATTTGGGAATGTTCAATGGAATGTAAGGTGTAATATGCTTTTGTTAAATTGTCGTTAAAAAATAATTATATAAGAAAATGGCTTTACTGGTGTTATAGTCCTAACTATTTTTGTGTGCTGTGTAGACATTCCGTATATATTTGAAGAAGTAAAATTGCTGCATAAATTCTCAGCGTTCTCACACCAAGAAACAGATAAAGTCTTTCTGGATGGCTATCATTGTGAGCGGTGTGTCCAGCACTCTGGTTTCTCTTCAAACCCACGCATAAGTCTTTCGCCTTTTACTAAAGATTTCCGTGGAGAGGAACACTCTAATGAGTCTATAGACATTTTTTGTAGCCCTACTCAATAGCCAATTGAAGATCAGAACGCCCCACCACGCCCAAAAATAGGAGTGCAGATAGCCGAAGACAGCCAAGTTGATGGTAGTGGGATCTACCACTGTCTATGTATGTCTAACAACCTGCACCCTTGAAAATGAGTCAAATTGGTTACACTTATAATTATTGTTCGCGTAAAAAATTATCATAACCTAAAGGTAACCCTACATGTAGTCCTAGGCATATCCGGGAGATTGTGAAGATGTTCTATTCAAAAGTAGGGTATGCTTTTACTTCATTTGTGCTGTACAAATAAATCCTGGTGCTGTCGAAATATAAACTCGAGATAGAATAGAAGTGTGGATACAAGACTCTATTATGAGCACTAGGGAGGAAGGCTTTATACTGTTTTTTGTTTGGTTTTTATTACCCTGCTATTGAGCAGGGCTATAAAAAATGTCTATAGACTCATTAGAGTGTTCCTCTCCACGGAAATCTTTAGTAAAAGGCGAAAGATTTATGCGTGGGGTTGAAGAGAAACCAGAGTGCTGGATACACCGCTCAGGATGATAGCCATCCAAAAAGACTTTATCTGTTTCTTGGTGTGAACGCTGGTAATTTATGCAGCAATTTACTTCGCCAAATGTTTATGTGGAGTATATACACAGTACAGGAAAATGATCACGATTATAAAAGAATTTGAGCAATTTTCTTATGTAAAGCAAAATTACCCCTCGTCTATATCGGGTCCATTTATCTCCGTACCCTGAAAAAGTGAATGGAAGTTACCATCTCCAAAACAGATCCAAGTTTGTGACGTTATCAGCTCGTCATCACGAACGAAAACAGCGACAATATTTCCCATTTTGCTCGGAAACATTCGTGACCGATCGGCAATTCCGAGTTATAATGATATGCCGAGGGGGTCATGAGGTCACCGTTGTATAAAACGGAAACCCGATTTTGATTTTGTGATGTGGCACGTTCTTAGCACAGCATGCATTTGCAGTGCTAGTTCCGCTAACAGGATCACTAAAACGGTTTGAAAGGGGTTCTGTCCCAAACCAAGTTATTTTCAATGTGTTAATGATGAAATAACACACACATTGACTAATCTGCAATGGTTTGCAGGTGGCAACTTGCTCAGATGGACAATGGTGGCTTCCATTTTACCGTCAACCATGCTCACAGTGCCAGAGTGTAATATAAATCAATCATAGGCCTAATAATTTGGGAATGTTCAATGGAATGTTAGGTGTAATATTCTTTTGTTAAATTGTTGTTAAAAAATAATTATATTAGAAAATTGCTTTACTGGTGTTATAGTCCTAACTATTTTCGTGTGCTGTGTAGACATTCCGTACAGATATTTGACGAAGTAAATTCCTGCATAAATTCTCAGCGTTCTCACACCAAGAATCAGATAATGTCTTTTTGGATGGCTATCATTATGAGCGGTGTGTCCTGCACTCTGGTTTCTCTTCAACCCCACGCATAAATCTTTCGCCTTTTACTAAAGATTTCCGTGGAGAGGAACACTCTAATGAGTCTATAGACATTTTTTGTAGCCCTGCTCAATAGCAGGGTAATTATACATGTAGCCAATTAGAGATCAGAACGCCCCACCGCGCCCAAAAATAGGCGTGCAGCTGGGCGGAGACAGCCAGTTGATGGTAGTGGGATCTACCACTGTCTATGTACTGTATGCCTAACAAGCTGCACCCTTGAAAATGAGTCAATTTGGTTACACTTATAATTATTGTTCGGGTAAAAAATTATCATAAACTAAAGGTAATCCTAGTCCTCCGCATATCCGGGAGATTGTGAAGATGTTCTATTCAAAAGTAGGGTATGCTTTTACTTCATTTGTGCTGTACAGATAAATCGCGGTGCTGTCGAAAAATAAATTCGAGATAGAATAGAAATGTGGATACAAGACTCTATTATTATGAGCACTATGGAGGAAGGTGTTACATGTATATTGTTCTTTGTTTTGGTTTTTATTACCCTGCTATTGAGCAGGGCTATAAAAAATGTCTACGGACTCATTAGAGTGTTCCTTTCCACGGAAATCTTTTTTTTTATCTGGCTCAGAAGGCAAGCCCTGCCCCATAAGCATGCCGCTAATGCGGTTGCGGGGAGGAGTCGCAATCATCACAGCCATTTAATATGTAAATATCACATCTGGAAGTAGTTAAAATACAATTGATACAACTTGAATAATAAAGTCACAACATTTCTGTTTTTGGCTTTTCCACACAATATACTACGTAACATAAAACATATTTAACATAAAAATTTAAACACTTAACATAAAACATACTTAAAACCCTTGACAAGAATTTAAACACATAACTCAAACTTCACAAAGTCAAAGTAAATTAAAACAGTAACTAATTAAAACATTTATGCAAACTAAAACATTAACTCATAAAACATTTAGAAAGATTTAAAACTTATACTTATATTTTTACATCCTCTGTAGTACGTACCATGTCCCTCCTTCGCACTTCTGCCTTCTTTCACCTGTTAACTATACAATTTTAGACTTAAAATCTTGTACATATACATAGGGAGATGAATACAAAAAACCTTACAATTTTCCAAGAATTAATTTTCTGCCTCTCGAATTGTCGCCCACCTGTTTTGAAACAATTTAGTAACGCTCATTTTTCCCCTTTTTTCCATTTTCCCCTTTTTGTCCAAACCCCAGCTACAAAACACCCAAATAAACCTATTTTCTTTTTCGATAACCCACTTGGTGCTTCCAATTCATCGTATGTCATCAGGAGACGGCACCACGGAGGTTGAGGCGTTCTTCTGTTTTTTATTTGGTTTTTAGTACCCTGCCATTGAGCAGGGCTGCAAAAAATGTCTTTAGACTCATTAGAGTGTTCCTCTCCACGGAAATCTTTAGTAAAAGGCGAAAGATTTATGCGTGGGGTTGAAGAGAAACCAGAGTGCTGGATACCACGCTCAGGATGATAGCCATCCAAAAAGACTTTATCTGTTTCTTGGTGTGAACGCTGGAAATTTATGCAGCAATTTACTTCGTCAAATATTTATGTGGAGTATATACACAGTCCACGAAAATGATCAGGATTATAAAACAATTTGAGCAATTTTCTTATGTGAAGCAAAATTACCCCGTCGTCCATGATGGGTCCATTTATCTCCGGACTCAGAAGAACTGAATGGAAATCGCCACTTTCAAAACAGATTCAAGTTTGTGACGTTATCAGCACGTCATCACGAACGAAAACAGCGACAATATTTCCCATTTTGCTCGGAATCATTCGTGACCGATCGGCAATTCCGAGTGATAATGATATGCAGAGGGGGTCAAGAGGTCAGCGTTGTATAAAAGGGAAACCCGAATTTGATTTTGTGATGTGGCACGTTCTTAGCACAGCATACATTTGCATTGCTAGTTACGCTAACAGGATCACTAAAACGGTTTGAAAGGGGTTCTGTCCCAAACCAAGTTATTTTCAATGTGTTAATGATGAAATAATACACACATCGACTAATTTTCAACGGTTTCCAGGTGGCACCTTGCTGATGGTGGCTTCCATTTTACCGTTAACCATGCTCGCAGTCCCAGAGTGTAATATAATCAATCTGGGAATGTTCAATGGAATGTAAGGTGTAATATTCTTTTGTTAAATTGTTGTTAAAAAATAATTATATTAGAAAATAGCTTTATTGGTGTTATAGTCCTAACTATTTTCGTGGGCTGTGTAGACATTCCGTACAGATATTTGACGAAGTAAATTGCTGCATAAATTCTTAGCGTTCTCACACCAAGAAAGAGATAAAGTCCTTTTGGATGGCTATCATTATGAGAGGTGTGTCCAGCACTCTGGTTTCTCTTTAACCCCACGCATAAATCTTTCGCCTTTTACTAAAGATTTCCGTGGAGAGGAACACTCTAATGAGTCTATAGACATTTTTTGTAGCCCTGCTCAATAGCAGGGTAATAATAGCCAATTAAAGATCAGAACGCCCCACCGCGCCCAAAAATAGGCGTGCAGCTGGGCGGAGACAGCCAGTTGATGGTAGTGGGGTCTACCACTGTCTATGTACTGTATGCTTAACAACCTGCACCCTTGAAAATGAGTCAAATTGGTTACACTTTTGTTCGGGTAAAAAATTATCATAACCTAAAGGTAATCCTAGTCCTAGGCATATCCGGGAGATTGTGAAGATGTTCTATTCAAAAGAAGTGCATTTACTTGTTTTGTGTAGTACAAATAAATTCACTTGATCTCAACTAGAAATTGCCTGAGGAAGACACCGGTTGGGATCGAAAATTCGCGAAATTCGGAGACGACTTTATGTTTACTACAAATAAATTCGAGACAGAATAGAAGTGCGGATACAGGAGTCTATTATGAGCACTACGGAGGTTGAGGCGTTCTTCTGTTTTTTATTTGGTTTTTATTACCCTGCCATTGAGCAGGGCTGCAAAAAATGTCTTTAGACTCATTAGAGTGCTCCTCTCCACGGAAATCTTTAGTAAAAGGCGAAAGATTTATGCGTGGGGTTGAAGAGAAACCAGAGTGCTGAACACACCGCTCATAATGATAGCCATCCAAAAAGACTTTATCTGTTTCTTGGTGTGAACGCTGGTAATTTATGAAGCAATTTACTTCGTCAAATATTTATGTGGAGTATATACACAGTCCACGAAAATGATCAGGATTATAAAACAATTTGAGCAATTTTCTTATGTAAAGCAAAATAACCCCGTCGTCCATGATGGGTCCATTTATCTCCGGACTCAGAAGAACTGAATGGAAATCACCACTTTCAAAACAGATTCAAGTTTGTGACGTCATCAGCACGTCGTCACGAACGAAAACAGCGACAAAATTTCCCATTTTGCTCGGAATCATTCGTGACCGATCGGCAATTCCGAGTGATAATGATACGCAGTGGGGGTCAAGAGGTCAGTGTTGTATAAAAGGGAAATCCAAATTTGATTTTGTGATGTGGGACGTTCTTAGCACAGCATGCATTTGCAGTGCTAGTTCCGCTAACATGATCACTAAAACGGTTTGAAAGGGGTTCTGTCCCAAACCAAGTTATTTTCCATGTGTATAATGAAATAATACACACATCGACTAATTTTCAACGGTTTCCAGGTGGCACCTTGCTGATGGTGGCTTCCATTTTACCGTCAACCATGCTCACAGTGCCAGAGTGTAATATAATCAATCATAATAATTTGGGAATGTTCAATGGAATGTAAGGTGTAATATTCTTTTGTTAAATTGTTGTTAAAAAATAATTATATAAGAAAATGGCTTTACTGGTGTTATAGTCTCAACTATTTTCGTGTGCTGTGTAGACATTCCGTATATATTTGACGAAGTAAATTGCTGCATAAATTCTCAGCGTTCTCACACCAAGAAGCAGATAAAGTCTTTTTGGATGGCTATCATTGTGAGCGGTGTGTCCAGCACTCTGGTTTCTCTTCAACCCCACGCATAAATCTTTCGCCTTTTACTAAAGATTTCCGTGGAGAGGAACACCCTAATGAGTCTATAGACATTTTTTTGTAGCCCTGCTCAATAGCAGGGTGATAATAGCCAAACAAAGAACAGTATAACGCCTTCCTCCCTAGTGCTTATAATAGGGGCCTTACCTCGAAGTATCCGGTACACGAAAACGCTGGTTATGCCTAGGTCACATATCCACCGGGCCCCCTACGATTTTCCCCACCGGCGGCTTGCCGTGGATTTCAGAGACCGTACGGGTCCATTACGAATTTCATGTCTACGGTGTGTGTGGTCACATATTCTACGGTGCCCGGTGAAAATTGGTGGAGAGTAATCGCAAGACCCGTCAGCAATCGGCCTAGGTCACATATCCACTCCGGGGCCCGTACGGCGAGTAAAAACAGACATTTTGGCCGATTTTCGCCAATTTCATACGGTGCCCGGCCGGTTCCCTCACGGTCGCCACGGGCACCGGGACACTTTTCACCAGCCAAACGGGCGCCGCATTGATTAGCTTGCTGCTCCCAATTCTCCCGGCGTTTTCATGTGATCGGTAGGCCGTAGAAAGCCCGTAGAAGGCCCGTAGTGTACCCTGCGGGTCCTGTGCGGGCTCCTGCCAGTGACCGGGCGGGCTTCGCACGATTTTGTCTGCCAATTCTCGTGAAAAAAGTTTGACGGGTACCGTGCGGTGTACCACCTGTTCATCGGACGGAGCTCGGAAGCTTACCGCACGGCATCCGGCCGACACCTTCACGGTTTGTTGACGGGCGTCTTGCGATTACTCTCCACCAAGTTTCGCCGGGCACCGCCCGAACGCCGTAAAATATGTGACCACATGAAAGTCGTAATGGGCCCGTACGGTCTCTAAAATCCAGGGCAAGCCGTCGGGTGGGGAAAATCGTAAGGGGCCCTGTGGATATGTGACCTAGACATAAAGGTGCCGGCCGGTTGCCGTGTGGTAAGCTTCCGAGCTCCGTCCAATGAACAGATGCGCCGCAAGGCGCCCGGTTGGGGCCCGGCCGGGGTACTCATGGCGACCGGCCGGGTGCCGTGCGGCACCCTTGAGAACCGCAAGGCGCCCGTCAATTTTTTTTTCACGAGAATTGGCAGAAAAAAATCGTGCGAAGCCCGCCCGGTCACCGGCAGGAGCCCGCACAGGACCCGTAGGGGACACTGGGACCTTCTACGGGCTTTCTACGGCCTACCGGTCAGATGAAAACGCCGGGAGAATTGGGAGCAGCCAGCTAATCAATGCGGCGCCCGTACGGCTGGTGAAAAATGTCCGGTGCCCGTGGCAACCGTGAGGGAACCGGCCGGGCACCGTACGAAATTGGCTGAAATTGGCCAAAATGTCTGTTTTTACTCACCGTACGGGCCCCGGAGTGGATATGTGACCTAGGCATTAACAATGGCTTCACGGTCGTGAATCCATTTGTAGCCATTGTTAACCGGCGTTTTCGTATACCGTATATTTCTATGTACATGAAGCCTAACGTAACGTTATCGTTAGCGTGTGATCTCGTAAACTTTGTACTGTGTGACATGCAATTAAACGCCGAACAATCTGTCGTTGATGAAAGTATAACTGTTTGGCAGAATGTATTAGGTCGAGATCGACCTCACATCTACATGTAAGTACATGTAGACTATATACATTACTCTTAAATTCCCACGTCGGCCCATCATCACTATAATATTCTCATAATGACCCGGGTGACTGCATCTCAGCCGGAATCTGATAAAGTCTTCTGCCTGGTATCTCCATGGAATTGGTCTGCAAGAGATAATACCTACAGGTCGGACGGATCTTCATCTGACAGGCAAATAGATGACTTTGCGTTGGTCAGAATTCTTAACGAGTTAGAGTCAATGGGACATGGCCAAGTTGCGGTGGAAATTCGGTAAAAAAGCCGTACTTTTGCGGCATAAGAGAAAGGCCGCCCCGCTTTGGCTTCGGGGAGAAGCTGGAGCTGCTTTTTAGCTCACCTGTGGTGAGCTCTTAAGATGGTGCAGCGTCCGTCGTTGTCGTCCGTTAGCAGGGCACGTTTTGTAACCTCTGGGGCTATTGATCTGAAACTTGGTCAAAGTTGAAAGTTTTGTCATTTGGTAGCACGTTTCGTGCTATTTGACCTAATATCTTCTGCCTTGGTGTGATCAGGTGTCTGGGTACCCTCTGTACCTGGAACTCAAGGCTTGCCCGGTAACATTTCGATTCAACATTTGTCATTTGTTCTTACCCAGGTGAGCACATGGTCCATGGACCATTTCATTATACAGCGCTTTCCGCTGTACAGTCCCAAAACGCTTCACATATCACCCCAGTCTCTTTACAAACCCTTCTGGGGAACTCAAGGAGCAGGTCATTCATCTCTCACTTGATCCTTTTAGACCATTTGAAGATACAAAGCGGCGTTTCGGCCAGTGTAACGTTTCTGAATGTTCCCAATCTGTGAATGTCCTCCTACTGTTATCTGGCAGTAAAAGCTGCGACAGGACAATAAGGGACACACAGAGAAACGTGTCGACCTATTGGCCAGCATTTCCCAACCAATGGGGGACCCTAGCCCACTGCCTCAATAGGTGTCACTAGTAGTTAAAATATTGAAATGAAACTGACATCCCGGTCCCGATCAATTTCCCACACAAAAGGCGTCCATTGTGTAGGACCTGGTTTCGGTCTGCTGCCCACTGACGTAGCTGGGATCCCCATTACTGCCATACGGAAACACAGGCAGGTGTTACACCTGGATTAGAACCCGGGACCTCTAATTCTCGAGTTTGACGCTTAGCCACTGCGCCACCGAGCTATTCTGACGATATGACATCCCCAAAAGGGAATACTATTAAATCTAGCTACATCGTAATATGCATTATTTAGCCGATGAATATTCCATGTCTGCTGAGATAAGCGTCACCACAGAACGACAATTTATTAGGTGCAATTTGAATTGGCTAGAGTGTCATAAGAAATGCTTTCAACATGATAACCGTAGCATTTCCGCCGCTCAAATCCCAGTCGATGTCAAATTGCCTTCTCACATGTATTTAGCATAAGAAGCTAGTCGATGTTGTTGTATTGTATTGGATTATTCCATCAGGGCCGAAGCCAAAGCATTATTCGCCCTAGTACATGTACGTATGGAAGAGGCAATCTCAAACTACTCTTGTTCGTCACTCGAATGGCTCCTTTACTTGCCCTGGCAAAGGTACAAAGTACATGGGCTATTCTCCAGTAGAAAATCAGGCAAATTTTTCACCCTGATTGATCAGTTACAAAGACATGGTTATCAGATGGTTTTCAGGTTACACCACCTGGTGGCTATATTGGATGTCCGATTGCGCCGAAACTCGGTATTTTTTAAGGTACCCCTCTATTACACAGTGCAAGATATGAAGTCGCTCAGTGAAATAATGGCGAACTGTGGCAGCTTCGTTGCTTTTGTACAACTTTGACCTCTGTGACCTTGAAATGTCGGTCAAATCAAAAAACCCGTTTTATATGTTATGTATCCTAATTAGATACACCTATGATAAAAAATTGGAGATGATCCAGTCATTAGTTCAGGAGTTATTGCACTTTTTGTGTTTTTGGTTTTAGCCATCTGGTGGCCAAGCCAAGAATCGCATCGGACCGAAACTTGGGGCCGTATTTTAGAACGTTCCTTAGCATTAAGGTCCACCTTAAATCTATTGTTCTCGATGGTTTAACAGTAGACTTAAGGTCGACCTTAACGTTAAGGAACGTTCTAAAATACGACCCTTGGTGTCATAGGTCATCTGACCTAGGGGTATATATGTACCAAGTTCCAGATCAATAGCCCCAGCGGTTACGAAACGTGCACTGCTAACGGACGACGACGGACACCGCATGACGACAAAAGCTCACAGGTGAGCTAAATAGTAGGGCATGCAGATCAACCTCCACCCTCTAGTGTATACCAAGCGTCTTATGCACTATATCTATACAATAAAAGGGAAAGTGCGATTCTTTGTCCGCTATGCACTGAAAACCGTTGGTATTTAGTGCACAACGGTCATGTTCAACGGATAGGGTATCACTCATAGATGGTTTTGCACAAAAAATAAGTGCAACTTTTGGCCTGCAAAGTGTGGTTTTAAGGCATTTTTCTTTATTGGAACTTCCCAAGTTTATTTAAAGCTGAAGGGGAATTCCAGTGACCTACTTATTATAAACAGCGGCTGATAAGCAGGTACACGGTACATACATGTAGGACTCATGTGAGCCTACTGGAGTATACCATGAATCCGGGTCATCTTCGCTTCAACAAATAGTATCGTATTTAGTCATTCATTATCAGTTGTCACACTAGGCCTACCATTCCCGTGAATCTGAACCCAGGGCCGGATCCAGGATTGACAGAATGGGGGTGTAGCTCGACGGAGGGGTGCGCACCCATTCATGACCTAGGGGTATACATGTACCAAGTTACAGATCAATAGCCCTAGCGGTCACGAAACGTGCCCTGCTAACGGACAACGACGGACACCGCATGACGACAAAAGCTCACAGGTGAGCTACATGTAAAAAGTAGGGCCTGCAGATCAACCTCCACCCTCCTGTTTATACCAACCGTCTTCCATATGCACTATATACTGAACCGACTGACCAAATCTGCAGTCTGCAGACTGTAGTTTGCGTGTGGCACCTCGAATGAAAAAGTTACATTGTAAATGATCACATCAATCGTTTTCGTTAAGGCGTGAAGCAAATTACAGGATTTGAAAAATGGGCGCAGTGCACCACCGTGATCATGTAACTAACAGATCATAAATTATACAGCCATGTTCATACATCATTATCGACTAGATACTACGTCTTCCGTGATAAAGCATAAAAATGCGAATCCTTCGCAGTGTGGTACATGTAGTTTGATATTGTGATTATGTTATCAACCTCACCTGCAACTTCCCCAATCTCGTCCCAACCTCATCCCCACACCAAATATTTCAAAAGTCCAAAAATACTTTTCGAATTTCCTTCGTATGTTTTAGATGGCTTGTTAAAATGTTGTTAAGCCGTATACTTGTGGGAACCCCCAGGGCAAAACGCACCAAATACATTTTTGGTATGAACGGCCCTGTAGCGGGCATTAGCAGAAAAAATCACTCTCATTAGCAGAAAAAAATCACTCCCTGCTGCCATATTGTTATTACGAATAGAAGGTATGAATGGTGAATAGGCTAACCCTATAGAAGCAATGCACCCACGACATAATCCTTGCATAATTAGCTCATTCATGCATAATTAGCCATGGGTCTGGCCGGAGGGAAACGTTTCTGATACATTACAAATGTATTAGAAAAGGTGTGAATTGCTAATTTTCACGCCTGATAAACAAGTATTAAATGCAAAAGTTTGGGAAAAGATGTGGTTTTATTCTCCAGTACATATACCTACCAGAAAGTTGGAATGATTTAAGAAGTAGTCAACAAAATATTTTGCTTTTGGTCTCATTGACTTCAGTAATTTCTTATAAACCTTTCATCCAATATGGCGGCATAAACTAAGGGCTAAACAGGAAGTGACATCACATGCATACCCTCTATATGAGCCATGTGACCTCGAGATCGTTGAGCCTCTGACCTGCCTGGCAGTGGCTCATATGGACTGACCTGAAATGCGGAAAAGAGAGTTGCTTAATACCACAATATATATGATCCATTTGGAAGGACAAAGCCTTGATTGCATGCTTAATACTTCAAAGTGGAAAGACGGAGCCGTTAGAGTCACGCGATATCACGTTATTGTTCCCTGATATAACCCAGATCACTTCTCGTTATGTGAAATGGCCGCCTAATGCGAAATGATTTTCGGCGCGATATCGCGATAGCAGGCGTTAGTGGTGAGCGATGACTGATCTCATATTTACCATTTTATGGTAAATGCGGCTGGCTGAGGTGGTGAAATTTAATCTCAACATGCAGAGCGAGCGTAAGAGGATTTATTTCAGAACTGAAGAAGAACTTACCGTAACTTCGTTTCAACGAGGTCAGAGGCCTGGTCGATAAACTTGTATCGTAACATCAGGCCTTACTTGGGTGATGTATCTCTCCTCTCCGGGTCGTTCATGAACTGGAAGTGTCATGCTGAATTAGGGAAAACAGTTCTGGCTGGAGTTGAGTGGTCGTATTGTCCAGCTGTACACTGGTTATTACACAGACTATGAACGCAGTGCTTCACCAATCAATGCAGAAGTAACCCGTATTAAAGTCCTAGTTGCATCCAAAAATTGACTACACAGATTATTACTGAAGTGAATAGAATACATAAGTACATACATTTTGCTCTTTGTTTCATCAAATTCTGATGAATAGTTTGGGAGACATCGAGGAATATGTACGTGAAAATGCCACTGATATTTTCCGTACAGGTAGGGACAAGCCAGGGTCAAAAATGATAATTTATGCACGATGTCATCGCAGGGATAAATGAAATCAAGTGTGATCCATCCAATGTGGAGATTAAGTTCATTTTCATTTACATTATTTACTACTTGACAAATTTCTCACTTGATTCTCTTACATAAATAGTTGCATAAGTCCATTACAGCACTACTGTCCAATGATGATAAACAGGAAGTCAATTTCCAGAAGTATAATGAGCTTGTTGCCCTTCTGGTAGCTCGACTTGAAAGTGCCAGCCTGATGAAGACCCCGGTTGGGGTCGAAAATTTGCTAAGATTCTGGAAATTGACTTCCTCTTTATCATCATTTTGTGTGTCACTAATTTTTGTGCTTTCTCTTTCTTTGGACAGCACTACAATGCATGCACATTATGTAAATTCCTGCAATGACGTCATCAAATTAGGCCCAACATTCTCCTCTGAAGAGACCACTAGGCCTACTACCGTTTTATTCCATAATTCACAGTTCTTTCTGGGAAACGCTGTATAATCCTGTCGCATATCACTGATATCCACAATAAGATGGTCAGGTTACACGTGCCATACACACCATTGTCCTATCTGTCATTGAAATACGTTTAGCTCTTTCTGAATCTGGCCGATCTCATCACTGTCCAATCAACCGTTTATTGTATCAAAAAATCGATATAGAATTGTTGATGGCAGTCCTCAGGCAAGTGACACTTGGATCAAACTAGAGTAAGATGGCTGTGGTTTATTCGCTTCAACAATCAGGGTCTGCTGAACAACAGTGAGGTTTCGCAAATCTGACGAAACACGAAGTACAAAATACGAAATTGGACTTCATTTCCGTGACCTAATGTATTTCAGGAGATGATTGATAGCACAAATATCGCCTGCTGCAAGTGCGTCTTTTAGCGTAGGACGTTAGACCGAAAGAGTTACTGTGTATATTTAACTTTGAAATTTATCTTTCGTTTCCACTCCGTAGATACGAAGTAGACATTTAAAAATTCAAGATGAACCACAACTCTCTCGGTCTTACATGATATGATAAAAGACGCACTGGCAGCAGGCACATTTGTGGTATCAACCATCTCCAGAAATACATTAGGTCCAGGAAATGAAGTTGAATTTCGTATTTCGTACTTCGTGTTTCGGCAGATTTGCGAAACCTCAATAGTAACACACAGCTTCTCGGCTGACCGAAGACCCGATTCGCTGTTTTTACCTACCAGACTTGTTTTCTGTGCCTGCGAATTTGACTCCGAGAAGCCTGCAGCACACTACACGCCAACTCGAGCGTCAAGTGGTGCGGATTGACGCCTATGTTGGAATGGTCTCCAGCAAGCGTTATTCAATGAGTCCAGCCTGGGCCATATAGGATTAATCATCCCTCGCCCTTCTCGTCCGTCACATGGGACAGGAAGCCGTGGTGCCTTGTACCTTACGGGCCGTATAACGAAGGTTATCTTGAACTCAGGTTGAGCCACAGCTTTTCAATTGTTCATGTTTGCCAGGGCATGATGTGACAATGGAAAAGTTGTGGCTCATTCTGAGTTCAAGATAATCTTCGTTGGTAAGGTCAAGTAAAAATCCCTTATCCAACTCCCAAATGAGGAACATGAGCAGCTAGAGAAGGCCTTATCCATACTTACCAGGGCTAATAATGCTTTGCTTCCGCCTTGGTGAACAAATCACATACAATACTGTCATGCGCGAGATATCTGTGGGATTACCTCACAATGTGATTACACGCTTGAGTAATAAACATTACTCCTGAAATTCACACACCTTGCTAATGCCCTCGGGAAAGAAGCCCCTTCGTGCAAAATATCATTACATATCTTCACATGCCATGTTAAACAACTGGTGCGTCATTCTCACGGGAAAATGTCAATTAGTGAGGTTGTGCTTCGTTCGACTCCCATCTGACAACAAAGGATTCCCTCTCTGCGTAATACGTCATCAGTTTACACGGGGTTTCCCTTGCTGGTCGGTGAACTCGGTCGTCAAAACGAGTTGGCAGCTTCGAAGTCGTATATGTTTTCCCACTTGCTTTTGACGCTTAAAAATGTCTGAACTGATTTTTCTCATGCTGAAGGAACATTCCTTGAAGCAACATCATTTTTTGGACGTTTAGCAGTGTTCAAACGAGCTAAAATGTACCAAAGATATCAAAACGTATGTAGCCTATATACATGTATAAGATTTTCCATTATGGCTTATGCCGTAGCATTATAGGCGGAAGGCCCTGATAGAAGTATGGAAGAGGCCATCTCAAGCAACTCATGTAATTCTTCACTTGGATGGGGTCTTTTACATGCCCTTTCAAAGGTATACAACAACATGGCACCACGGCTTGAGTGTCTTATGCGACAGCGGGAAGAGAAGAGCCAAGGATGACCTACATTCGAACCAGGTGTGATAGAATCTAATACCCCCGTCTTCCTGATGTCCCCCTGCATTGTTTTTCACAGGATTAAGCGTCTTTGTCTCTCTAGAGTCCAATTGAACGCTGCCGCTTCAGTTACACCGGGACTGCTACTTGCCTCGCGGAAAATGGGTTGGGGTTGTTGTCTTTGATGGCGTTACAGGTGAACACGCAACTCACTGTTCGGCATCACGAGTTTCGGAAACGACTCCGAGTTCAACTTGATAATGGGAAAGGCCGCCGGGGCAAGACGCAACCTCTAGGCCCTATGTAGTGTAGACAAGACTGAGATCACTGTATCTCCGATGTAACATCACCTAACCGGTGACATCCGACGAAATGTGCCATCTTACCGGGGAGATATTGACTACAGCCTTCTAGAGCTAATGGCCCAAAAGACGCATTAGTGTAAATATTTCATTAGGTGCGAAGACGTGAGGAGACGGGGGCACGTATGGAATGTAATTTGCCAATAGCTATTACTCCTGACTCTTGGCGAAAGTTGTAAATTTCTCCTTAGTGCGTCACGAATTGGATGGAATTACAAGACAGCACTGTAAACGTACACACGAATTGTTGAATAAATGAACATCAAGTTCGTGATGAGTGCCAGAAAAACAATTGTTTTTGGATTTGGTTTTCCGTCCTGGGCGACGCCATAACATTATTGGTGCTGGTAAGTATGGAAGAGGCCGTCTCAAGCTACTCGTGTTCTCACTTGGATGGGGTCCTTTACTCGCCCTTGCAAAGGTACAGGGTACAAGGAATCACCGCTGTCTGTCCCTAGTGACGGACGTGAAGAGCCATGGGTGATTAATATCATATGGCCCAGGCAATGCATCTCCGAATAGAAGGAAGCAGCCTAGTGGTTATGACATCTACTGTGCAGTCGCCATCTTATTATAATTGACGGTGGCCATGTTGGATATTCGATCAACCTGAGTTGAGCTGTTATCTGCTATACCTTGCCATGCAATGAATATACACAGTTACGGTGGACCAGACTTTGTGCCCTATCTCCTCCTTAGTTAGGGCTTGAAGCCTACGAAGAGCGGCCTATGTGTACAGTATAATAGGAGGAGAGTGCCCTTACGGTATTTTGGTTTTAAATGAAGTGATTATTTGTATGAAAAAGAGATAAAATCGGCAGTTTGGTGACCTGTGTTGCCAGACTTGTGCTGCCATCTACAAGAGGTGTAATAAACCGGACGTGATGTTACTGCCTAGAAAGTCAAAACTGCTCCTCATGGATTTGACGGTAAACGATTAACAAATGGATTCCTAGCCATGAAACTATGTACCCCTCTCCAAACACACTCATCAACAAAGCAACAGACCCTCTACCACAGGATATTCAAGGACCAACACACTCACTCAAGATGTGCTCGCCACGGGTCAATATGCTAGTAATAGAATATTATTAATCATCCCTGGCTCTTCACGTCCATCGCATGATAAGCCTTGTAGGCCTACCTTGTACCTTGTAGGCCCTACCTTGTACCTTTATCAGGGCAGGTAAAAGACCCCATCCAAGTGAGGAACATGGGTTTGAGTAGCTTGAGGTAGCCTCTTTCATACTGACGATACCAATAACTTTGGCTTCGGCCCTGTGGAAAAATTAAACAGTACATGGTCTGTGTTTGTGTGACGCCAGGCTTATATGCACTCAAATGTTACCGCTTTTACTAGAAGAGTACAAAATGTGCGCCATGCAGGCCAGCAGCTAGCAGAGGAACAAGGGGGGGGGCGGCAAATTCTGCAAAAAAAATTTCAGCAAAATCAAATGGGATAAGAGATTGTTCGTGTCTCAGAGTGCAGGAACTTGAAGTCAAATCGATCTCAGAACCTCTAATTTTCAACATTTTTCTGGAGGAGGTCCCCAGACCCCTGTAAAACCGGCCTTTTCAGCGTTGAAGGCGAAGCCCACGTCCGTTGAGCTCATCTGCTTAAAATGCCCCCNCGTCCGTTGAGCTCATCTGTTTAAAATGCCCCCCTCCCCCGGGACAAAAAGCTAGCTACGACCCTGCCATGGAGCCAATACTATCGGATTTCAAGCAGAGCTCGTTGGAAACTTTGATTCTAACCCGAAGCCAGGCAACCCCTCTAAATTCAACTACACACAATAACATCACCAACAAGCAATCAGTACTAAATTGTTTATCTCTCTTCTCCGCTGACCGTATATCCATTTGGGAAATTAGGGACAGTGCAATCTTTTCGGAACAGGAGGATCATTTGATTTTCTATCATTACTTACTGTCTACAGAGTCAACCGTCGGGAACGAAACTCGATTTAGAGTTTGCTGAAAAAGTTCTTTCATCGTCTTGTGTGGTAATATAAGAAATGAAATGTCTTTTGTGGCCTTCTAGGGAGAGATCTAATCTTCTTTCTTACTATGCAGTGTAGCTTCTGTGTTTAGTGTGTGGCAAAGAGTTGCATGATGACAGATATGGTGCAGCGTACACTATGGGCGTATTCGAATCCTCGTTCTTGACCACACTCGTGCTGACCTAGTTCATGTAGATGTTGACTCAACTCGAGAACGGCAGTCTCGAACGCCGAGAACGCAACTCGAGTCGGGCCATGAACGTGTTCTTGTCAACCCTCCGCTGAGTGGGGAGTGAGAAGAACATGTTCTTGGCCCGACACGGGTCGCGTTCTCGGCGTTCGCGACTGCCGTTCAAGAGTTGAGTCAGTAACTACATGAACTGGGCCAGCACGAGTGTGGTCAAGAACGGGGATTCGAATACGCCCTATGATGAGCGGACCTATAATTTAGTGGTTAACACGTCTGCTAGGAAGCGGCAGGTCCTTGGTTCGAAGTGCCAGTGGAATAGAATTTAATGTCCCCGATATGTGATGTTCCTCAACAATACATTACAGATAAGCGGCACCATTGAATAAGGCTCGAAAGAGACCATGACCCTTAATCCAGTGACAAACAATGCAGGGGGACATCAGAAAGACGGGGACATTAGATTCTATCACACCTGGCCACATGGATTAATCATCCCTGGTGTGTGACGTCCCTCGCATGCCTTGTACCTTCGCAAGGGCAAGAAAAAGATCTGATTCAAGTGAGGAACACGAGTCCGTGTATTTTGAAATGGCCTCTTCCACTCCATATTTACCAGGACCAATGGCCGATGCTTTGGCTTCGGTCTGGCTTCTCCAACATTATCATATCAAAAGCATCACTGTCAGGACTTCGACTCGAAGATGTCAACAGCCTGCTGTGTGGTCAGCAATATCGACCATCACCAACAGGAGAACACTGTAAAAAACAGTCCTGTACCGTGGGTCCAAACCCATGGTACAGGGAACTAACCATGGGTACAGCAAACTCACTCCGAGGAAGATGGACCGACTGTCAAAAATATTCCATGGCGATGGGTTCTACTTGGTTCTACCTTGGGTCCTCCTGACCTATGGTATTTATCATCATGACTACAATCAGCAAAGACCATGGGTACTTTGTACCCAGATGCATTATGAACACGTGGGAAATGGGCTTAAAAATTGGACAAGGAATTTACCCCATGTCCATGGGTAAAATGGACCATTTGCTAAACAAGGCCTTAGGGAATATGTTGCAGAAATACACCTTCCCCCATTGACTAATTTTACATAATCTTACATCACCTGGTTAATCTGAGCCACTGACCTAATTGCACCTTGCTCCCCTCTGGTTATAAGTGAGTCATGCCAATCCACTATTAAGTAGGACAGATAAGCAATCATTGTGTACCAATGCAAGGGGGAATGCATAATGGTTACTGCCCAAACAGGCTACAAATTCAGCATTGTAAAATCATTAATTTTCATCGGATTTGAAATTTTAAAGCAGTTTTTTGATATAACAAAGAATTCTCTGTTCAACTGCATTACTTTCCGGCAAGGCAACAGCCTATTTTCCATTTTGTTATAAATCAGGCAGAGAAGGAAAACAAATAGGATTACACATGATTACGCAAAGTCAACATCTCAGCTCTCCAAATCGGACCCCTCTGAAACGCGTTTCACAGGGGTCCGATGGGTCAGTGGAGCCTAAGGGATGTAAATGTAATGACCAACTTGTTTTACAGTGAAGCTGGACCCCGACAATGCCAGACGTCTGTGACCTAATAATGCGACTTTGGTGTACAATTGATTTTTGCATATTGTGTCAAACGATTTCGTCTTTAAGAGTTTCGTGACTCTTGTTTTTTATATTCCATCCTTGTTTTTTACAGGTGCAATTTTTGACAACAGTACTGACTCAGATGAGATCCTAACCGCCTTCAGATACGCTGTATATAAACATAACACAGACAAGCGACCGTATAACTTCAAGACAAAAATCGAGATCGTTAAAGCATCAGATAGTCTTCAACTCAGCAGAGCTAGTAAGTAACTACTTGTACATTACACCAGTCAGGAATGGATCCTAGATCGGCCGATCACCGGCCAAACAAGCGTTCATAGCTTGGTCCGTCAGTGGGGTGGTACATGTACATGTATGATCAGCGCGATGTTTAAGATGGCGACGTACAAGTCACTTTGCATTATTATGCTGCAGGCATACACTTGCCGGTGGCGATGCAGCTTCGAAAAGGATACACCTTTGCATTAAACATGTTAAAGGCCCGTATTCCAGAAGCCTCATTAACTCTAAGGTCCACTTTAACCTTTTGTATTTTGCCCTGCAAACAACAGCTAAAGGTAAACCTTAGAGTTAAGGAAGCTTCTAGAATACGGCCCAATGTTTCGTGGGGGATGCGAAAGCTCTCTCCGTTCTATTAAACTTTCGCATACACTCCGGTCTTATCTCACCTTTTAAAAAACCCAGTTTCTCATTTGCCACGCTAGCAGAATATTACAGTCACCTGCTTGATGGAAACCTTCTGAATAATTTAGGATCTGCTGACAGAAAAGTCTCGGGAGATTTCTCAAGGAGGACGTGGAATGATCAACCAGCTTATCTATTTTCGTGTGTTTTCGTTAGACTTGCAACTGTTTGGTAAAAACAGAGAAGCGAATCTTGTCACCGTCAATTTCCCCAGGCTGCAGAATATGTTTTGGTGCGTGAGAACGAAAATATAGAAAGGTTTAACCTGGTGTGAACGCGGAAAATATCCCATGAAATCAAAGTCCGGGACGCTGTTATCCTAGGACTGTCTCCGCTTGTACACCGGCGGCTGACGTTGTATTTACTGACGACAGTCAACAGCCGGTGTAATATTTCTCAGCATTTCTGTGTATGAATGTTCCCCCTTCTTGTACTGCCCTATTTTGAACAGTCATGGTCTCTCTGACTTGTCACTACATTCCACTACAAAGAAGTAAACATTGAAAAAGGGGAAACATTCCAAGATATTACACCAATACACAGATATTACACCAGTACACAGCGAGCTGAACGGAGCTGACGCAGCGTCATGACCCGATTTAGTTTCACGAACTGGCGCCACGCGCCTCCACGGGGCACAGCTGATCGCACTTCAAACACCCTTCCGTCTGCTGCAGCCGGCTACACCTGCTTATTGGTTAGATATTTTCTACTGACCATAACACACAAGCATGACGGGTCCGCAACCGGAGAATGGCCATCATCATCATGGAGAATGGCCATCATCATCATCGAGAATGGCCATCATCATCATGGAGAATGGCCATCATCATCATGGAGAATGGC
>NMRB01000426.1:252136-274326 GCA_002633025.1 Notospermus geniculatus | reverse complement strand
CCTAAGTTGATAGTCAAAGAGGTGAAAGTCTGTCCGGTAGTGGTGTGTGGTTGATCACTGGTGCAGACCAGAAGGGATAGTGTACCCAGTACTTAGTTTCATGGACTGAAAACTGTTCCTTAAGATTACTGAGCCTGAGAGTAGATACTTTGACACTGATCTTATCCAATTTTAATACATCAGAGAGGATTTGAATTTTTTGACAGTTCTGAGGGAATGACCACATTACAGATATATAAACGAAGACGACAACCCAAAACCCTTCAGCTCATGACCCAGATTCAAAAAGCAACAAACCAGACATTTAAATAACATCTGCAATTTGTAAAGTAGTAACTGAAATGAGAAACCTTCTATCAAAATCGTATCAAGTTGAAATACTGTAGAATGATTATAAAGGTTGTCTCCTAAAACAATGTCAACCTCAGATCTATTATTTCCAGCAGTTGCACACTTCTAAAAGGCAAGATATCCAGGGTACAATAAGTTTGGTGCAAGTGCCTACCTTGAGAAGTAACTTGCAGATCTCAAATTTGCCTTTTGCTGCAGCCTCATGCAGAGGTGTGAACTTCCATAGATCAGCGACATTGACGCAGGCACCGTGTTTTACCAGTAATTCTGCCACGTGACTGTGGCCATAGGAGCAGGCGTTGTGAAGGGGAACCAAGCCACTGAAAAATGGTAAAAGTACTTTAAGATCCATGCTGCAGAAGGCAGTAAAGCAAATAAAACCCAATGCATCCACCGAGTACGTGGCCAAAGATAAAATATGAAACTATAGTAGAAAGTGAAGGAGAGCCCAAGAACACTCACCCTTTATCTTTAGCATGGACGTCTGCCCCATGCTGAAGGAGATACTCAACCACAGCCACTCTGTTGTAGCCGGCAGCAAAGTGAAGCGGCGTCGAGTGGCGTCCATCAAGGTCTCTGCAATTCACGGCTTCAGGATGTGATGCGATTAGTTTCTGAAAGAAACAAAGCGAGCTTAACCACTTTCAGGTTCTACAAGCAAAACTTGACAACTGAAATTAAAATCAGAACAAATTCAGCTGAAGATTTCAGATGTCATTTCTGATCATTGATGTACAGTCACCAGGCCCAGACCTCATGAACAGCCTTGATCAAGCTTTAAGCCCCACCCCACCCATTTTGTTAGTTCATTTCCTAACAGACAATGATTCAGCCTGCAACCATCATCCTGATTGTGAACTAATTATGTATGCTTATGGTAACCGTGACATCGACCTCCAACCTCACAGTACAACCAATCAGCACGCTATCTCCAGGCTGCCAGAAGAAAGAGTCGGAGGTCGTACTTCAGCCCTTTTACTTCTCATCATTAACCTTCAGCTACAAACAATTTTCTGTCCCTTCTGGAGGAGGCATAAGTTCACTTTCAATAAATCTGCACAGGTACTATACCTTTACAACTTCCAAATCCCCAGCCTTCGCTGCTTCCAACAACTGTATGTCGACATCAGTCCCACCAGAGGGTGGATCCTCCCTTAGAACCTTCTGAACGTTGTCAGTTGCCAGTTGGGCCGCGGTGTACCCTTGTAGTGATACGATGCTGGTATCCACACCATGTGTCATCAACAGGCGACAAGCCTGGACATTGCCTTGTTGGGCACAGCGGTGAAGGGCAGTCTGCCCTAAACCATCCAGGGCATTCACCTACCAAACAAAAAGCATACCGGTACATGTATTTCAAGGTGGACTATATTCATAATTTGGATGAATGAGAGAGCAATTTGTGTCATTTTAGCCAAGGCACAGTGAAACATAGGAATTCAGCTGAGGCTCTGGATTCTATCACCTACCTTCACTCCATGCTTGAGTAGGACGTCCATCACATCATAATGAGACTTGTCTGCAGCTACATGCAGTGGTGTAAGGAATCTGGAGAGAAAACATACGGTTGCATGGCTATGAAGAGATCGATTATGGCACGGCTGTTAGAGGAGACTTTTGGGGTGAGTTTTTGGCAGTTATGCAATTTCTGAACTTCTCCCTTGGCTCAGACCCTCCCCACAAAAAAAATCCAGGATCTGCCCCCACAAAGGATCAGTATATACTCACTCTTTGTTCTTGTCATTCAGATTGGCTCCCTTCCTGATTAACGCCTCAACAACTTGTTTCCGCTTCGGGAAAGGAGATGCAACGGCGCAATGCTGAAATGGACAAACATTTGAGAAGTGTAAAGTGTAATATTTCTGTCAGGGGGAGGCGGCCTGTTCTGTATTTCAACCAATTATACAAGTTGTGAGTTCCAATGGCAAACCAAGAAAACAATTTGACGCTTTTGACAAGAGAAAAGAATTACACGAAAACATACCAGGGGAGTATCTCCATTCAGAGGGTGTTTGAAGTTCACCATTTCTGACGAAAGATGCTTCTTGACTCGGGCAAGGTCAGCTTGTCTTGCTCCCTCAAGAAGACAGTGGCCCTTGTATTCATCTAGGAGAAAAGAGAAATGCTATAAGGTCTCTGGATGACCAGCGCCCTCAGGTCGTCCACTGCACCAAGTCATTGCAACTTTTAACTGTTGCCACTCTAATATCCCTCTATCATGCATCAATCCCTCCAAAACCGACATATCAAAAGACTTATACAAGCTCAAAAGGCTCCAAAATCTTGGAACCTTTGAGCTTGAATGACATAGTTAGACCAGTCATACCGAGATTTTCTATGACCCAATGTATCAGGACAATATTCCATTTGTTCTCGAAAGCTAATGCACTCCACATCATAGCACTCAGAAAAGCTGACCATCTCTCCAGTTTTTTTTTCACGAATGCTTTGCAACTAACTGTGATACACAGCACAATTATATATGAGTTATGCTGGGTTGTTATGTAAATGCATCACCAAATGTTATGTAAATCATGGACAACAGTCTGATATCATGCACTCCAAGTTCATAACATAATGCAGGAGATCAGACCAGCATGACATTATTCAGATCAAGGATATTACCTGTATACATTTACTATGCAATATTATATAATCGATGATCAATATGTGATCCCAGGCAAGTTGGGTGAAATAAGGACGTGTGCAACATGTTTTCATGCAAGATATGCAAAATGACGCACGGTTCCCTAAAATCAGACAAAATAAACATGACTTCCCCACTGTTCTTTTGGTTTAGCCCACTGATGATATGGTGACACCTTAGCACCTAAGGATTGGGGCACTCCAAGCTGCTTGGATGGAGTGTCCCAATCCTGGTGCCATGAAAATGGATTTTCTTAAGAGAAAAATTCTCCTACTTACACTGCAGTCGTTCCTGGAGTTCTCTTGTTGGTGTCACATCAATAGCACTTTTAGAATGGCAGTTAGCAAGAGTTGGGTCAGCGCCATGGGCCAGGAGGAGTGAACATACTTCCACACGTGATTTGGATGCGGCTTCATGCAGTGGCGTGAACTGCCACAGGTCCATTGCATTTACACTTGCCCCATGCTGGAAAAGCAAGAGTATTGTCACAGAGATATTCTGTACATGCTGCAGCTTTGATTGTAAGATTGGCAGGAACACTTAAATTGGGGGAAATTGTGATAATCTCACCTTGAGAAGCAATTCTGTCACTTCAAAATGCCCATAGGAGCAAGCGTTATGGAGAGGTACCAGACCCCTGAAATGATAAACACATTAATGTAACATTACGCTCAACAAAGCTTTTCATGTGTAATCCATTGGTTCAACAGTTCAACAGTTCATCGCTGCAGAGCTGACTAACATTGAAAAGTGACATGTACTGTGTTTTCACTTTTTAGATAACTGCATAATGTCAGATCATAGGTGACTTCACCACACTGACAGATGTCATCCAAAGTCTGACAGGCATTGTATGTGAACTGCATGCAATGATGAGCCTACCCCTTGTCCTTTGCATGCACATCTGCTCCGTGTTGAAGTAAGAGTTGAACTATTTTGGTCCGATTGTATCCTGCAGATAGGTGTAAGGGCGTTGACTGTAAAGGAATGAAAAATTTCAATTGTGAAGTGCACATAATGCAAAGTACATTGTACACATTGAAAAAACATGGAAAAGAATTTGGACCTATATCATTAGAGATAAGAAACAATGAAGAAGGGATGCAAAATTTGACTCATGTCTCTCTCTCTCACAATATTGAACAATTAGAGAGTATTCTACTATTGGTCAGTCATTTTTCCCTCACCTTCCTTCCATCACTGGCATGACAATTGACATTCAGGGGAGTAAGGAGCGTCATCATCTTCTCTTCATTACCACTTCGTGATGCTTCTAATAATTCATCTTTCTTGTATTCACCTGAACAAATAGACAGTGATATTTTAACAGCAAGTCACGATAAATACATAGAAAACAAACTTGTGAGAAGATATACTTTACTATGATAATTGAAAAATACATGGACATACCAGTGAGAACTGCCTTGGCAGATGGTTCAGCGAGGTCCAATGCTGTTTTCCCATCAGTGTTTCGTATGTTAGGGTCTGCACCGTGTTGAAGGAGGACTGAAAACATAAGACATAAAATGTAGACACGACAGACAGCACAAAACTGCTGTTACATAACTTCAATCTCTCTTTCAACTGACAATGCAACCTACTCTTTGGCGTGATCGAACCTCACAAAGAATCACCTTCATAGTCTGATATTTAAAGGTTTTCTTGCTCCCTTTTTACAATTTTCACAAGGACATATTTTGAAAATCAGATTTGTAATCATCAAAGCCCAACAAGTCTTACCAATGCACACATCAATCTTGCCCTTGATAGCTGCTTCATGTAGAGGTGTGTAGTTCCAGTTGTCGCGAGCATTGGCATCAGCACCGTGACGCAACAAGAGCTGTACAACCTCTGCATGTCCAAACGAGCAGGCGTTGTGGAGCGGGATTAATCCACCATCATCTCTAGCATGAACATTAGCACCACATTGGAGAAGATGTTCAACAACATCCTTTCTTCCAAACCCTGCAAGATGAAATACAATTTTCATGCAAAAAGGTGGAACAAAACAGAAAAATTTACTGAACAGCCAAACCAACTTGAATATTTTGAATCTGAGACTGAAACAGGTCCGCACGT
Source organism: Notospermus geniculatus (assembly GCA_002633025.1). NCBI lineage: Eukaryota > Metazoa > Nemertea > Pilidiophora > Heteronemertea > Lineidae > Notospermus > Notospermus geniculatus. Next base: position 269,249 of record NMRB01000426.1, on the reverse strand, counting down.
ACAACTAATCATGGAGAGTAGGAAAAGTACCTGAAGCCTATGTATTGTTGTAGGCCCTATTGTAAAATCATGAAATAGTGGGTCTGGCCTGCCTATTGTAGGCCTCTAATCTAGGCTCAATGTACACTTCAAATGCACTGCCTATATCAGTAGGCTATATGCACTGAACACTTGAATTTTGCACCAGCTGATGTCTTACCAGCAGCAAAATGCAGAGGCGATGACTTCCTTCCCGCTGTATCTTTTGCGTTCACGTTGTGTGTAGTGACAAGCTTCTTTACTTTATTCAAGTCTCCATTCCGACAGGCCTCAAATAACTCCCTCCCAGGATCAGAATGGGACTGTGAAATGTCATTGTGAACCAAGGTTCGACGACTCGCCGCCATGTTACATTTTCCCCGTCGCTTGGCTGGTGAATGCTAAAATCAGGACGTGAAAGCACGAGATTATGGAGCATCGAGGCTTTACACGGTGTGTCCCCAAAGTAAATGTCAACACTAGTAAAGTAATCCAAATATCTCAGACCACGTACTGTTATGTCTGTAACCCGCCAAGTCCTTTATTTTTGTACATGCCAACCACGAAGCATAAAATTGTATTGTTTTGTTGATACACGCTGTATACGCCGCGCCGCGCGCTCGCACGTGGCCGCTTCCGTCTTTTTAGAAACTGTCTTCATGACGTCCCAGAAAAGAACTGCATTTTTCTGTGAGAATTGTTCGTTATAAAGCACTTTTTCAAAGTATTGACATGAGACATCATCATATATTTCTGGTTAATTCAATACTGTGGTTGATTTGCGTTTTTTAACGTTGATCGATTGATGTAAGTTTAAGTTTTGTCTGGTACGTCCGTTTTTTCTGACCAATTACCATTAGGAACCAATTTACTGCCATTGGTGCACGAATTCGCGCGGTTTTTCTCCACAACATGTCGAAGAGTGTCTGAAGTTTTCCGTCTTTTAAAGTTCTTTAAAAGTTACTAGATTTCGCTTTCCAACGTTTAGCAATATGGATGGTCTTCTAGAAGAACTAGAAGGCAATAGCGATGAAGATGGAGAAGCTATGACTGCAGCAGAAGTATTAGAAAAGTTGGAAGAGGTAGCCCACAATCTTTGCCAAAATGTGCGCACAGCATGGTCGGATGCCATTGCTGTGCACACACCAGTGTAATGTACTGACATGATGCATAGGCCTATATACATGTACATGATGTACTAGCCATGCATGCATGGTTGTGCTCGGCATGTGGACCTTTGTTGGAAAAGGCCAAGGCCTAGTCCTGGCCTCCTAAGTAGACCATGAGGGGTGAGATGAGAATTAGGCAGGCCTATAGGCCTATTTATGACAATTCATGTTTTGTCCTATTTTGTCCTTTTTTTTCAGGGAGTGTGGGCCCTAGCCTACCCTCCTAGGTAGGCTAGGCCCTACTAGTACTAGGCCTATGCCCCTACTAGGCCCTAGCTAAATTGATTTTTTTCAGATTTTTATACTAGAATAGGCCCTAGCTAAATTGATTTTTTTCAGATTTTTATCAATTTATTTTGTTCAGAACCCAGATTTATTTTTTTCAGAACCCACGGACCCCTGCAAGAGGGTGATTCAGTGATTCGAAGAAAACCTGTGGGTGCAAAATAATTAAAAATGGTCTGATTCGAAAGCCCTGACCAGAATGGAAAGAACTTGTTGCCCATTTGTGTTGTGTTTATGTGGATGTTTGTGTGTCCAGTCCATGTTGTTTACAAGTCATGACTAGATACGCACTCATCCACTCATACACAGAAACCTGCACATCGCTTCCTTACCTTTTGCTCTTTTCCTTGTAGGCCTACCGGTATCCAAAAGAAGATCCTTCTTATTTCGATTTCTTATCATTTTATATTCAAGAGGCGTTTACTAAGTCTTCCTGATTACCGTAATAAAGAAACAATTTTCCATTGGCTGGGTTGATTTCAGCCCTGTCAGTTTGAAAGATAGTGTGACAATGTTGGACAGAACTTCAGATTGATGGACTGTTTTGTGAACTTGAAAACACAATTTTTGGGCAGGTGATGCACCTACAAACGTAATGTGTATTGATAATAGTCAGATTATGTCAATAATCCTCACCACTGAAATGTTTGTAGGTTCAGTTTGTGTCTTCACTCTCCTCATGACTAGATCTACACTCATCCCAGTGGTTGATGGTGATCTACTCGCAATCTTGAATGCAGTTGATGGTTTATCCATGCCCGTGACATTTGTCGTGTGCACGATCAGGATCAGGAGCAAGTTTATCTCTGGTACTGATAGCAAGAGGAGATGCAATGTTGCTATGCTAGTACATGTACTTTATTTCAACTGCTTTATCCTGTATTTAGCATGTCATGATCGACTGCAAGATACTCCTTCAAATGGTTTTAAAAGGTACTTTGTTATCGATGTGTTCATGTCTGGTGCATGTTTTGTGCTATCATGACTAGATATGTACTCATCAATGACACTGGACACAAACAACACACACAAGGATGAAAACATTTGATTTCTGTTCGTGTCGCTTATTCAGATGTTTCCTGCGGTGAGTGCACTTCTAATCTCATGTCTACTTATTCATGACTAGACCTGCACTCATCGCTGGCGACATCTAACCCTGCAAGTATAATGAGAGCATGAAACCAAGGTTCCGTCCAACAGTTGCTGCTCATCTCTCAAGAATAAAGAGGTCCCACTCAGGGTTATTGGTGTTCAAACTGCAGAACATGCTCGGGTGGATGGATTTGTGTCTAGTGCATGGTGCCAATCGTGACTAGATACATACTCATCCATATTGGCAGTTCCTTCATCAATTTCAAATCTTGAAAAGGAGGAATATGATCTAGATCTAGTAAAGAAGTCAGATTGGAGACTATTTGGAGTCCTTGTAGATTCGTCTGATGTCAGCAGATTCGCCTGCTGAAGGAATACAGCAGTCAGATCAAGAATTTCTACCATCCATTCTACTATGCAGTGGTTGAAATGAACTTTCTTTACATTTGCTGCTAAGACAAGTGTCTGGGAAAATCAATCAGTTTTGTTAAGCAAACCTTTTCCTGCCTTGCAGCAAGTTTGCGAGATCCTGCTATAGTAATACCACATTTTTGACGTTGGAATTTGTTCAAGGACTTGGACATTTACATGTAGGAGAAGCGCATTAAAATTCACATATTTTGTTGGAAATGGGTCCTTTAGAAATGACAAACTTGTTATATTATTTTTTCAGGTGATTTTCATTTTTTTTTTCGAACTTGCAGGCTTGGAGAAATGAACAGTTCTCACCAGAATTATTGGAGATAAAGACAGACATAGTTGAATGTATTGCTGAACAAATACGGGTCATGGAGGATAACATAAGGCGTGCAAAAAAGAATGATTTTAAAGTTACTATCCATAATATGGAGGTGGGTAGAGTAAATTCATATGAGGCCTTGTGGTTGTGCATTTAGCATCGTCCTCCTTTTCAACTTCAAGACGAGGTCTCATGATATTTCACCACATGAGATGTTTGCTTTAAAAAGCTTTGGTGTTGAGGATAGGGAGTATTTGTATTAACAGTTTGCTTGCAATTGCATGATGGATGGGAATGATCTGCATATACTGTAATTGTAGTGATGATTACTTAGCGACCCTAGCTCGAAGTATGATATACCGGTAGTGACAAAGGATTATTGTTTTGCACGGACACCTTTTTGCCACGGCACTGGCAAGCCTTGACGTAATCCCACAATACATGTGTGTGCATCTGTTTCAGATACATAGAATACGGTTTATGCTAAGTAGTTACTTGAGAGCAAGATTAAAAAAGGTAAAGATGAGAATGCCGAGAAACTGTGTCTCAAGCTAATTGAATTCAGTCGAGTTGCCATTCTTCCATTAGAGAATATGTTAACATTGCATCCTCTTGTCATTGTGAGGTGATCCTTGGAGGTGACATTATCTTGTTCTGTCAACCTGTGTTAATATAAATTGCATGTGTAGCAGCAGCAGTTTCAGATGGCTGGTTGATTTCCAAAGAGTGACTGAAAATCCTATTACATGTATTTGCTTTCAGATAGAGAATAACACAGCATATATTCTTGACGCAGAAGCACAGAGGGGAGACGACGAACCACCACATTTATCACCAGAAGAATACCAATACGCTAAAGAGTAAGTACTGCACTAGGCCTACAGTTCCTGGAGAGGTATTTGAATAAGTGGGTACCTGGTTAGTCCAGTATAATGATGTCTCAAAATGCAAACTGACATGTATATCAGCATTAAAGTAAAAAATCTTCACTTGGCAGTCAGTCTGCACCAGACTCTATGGCCCGTATTTCAGAATGCTCCTCAATGTAAAGGAGTTCCTCAAGGCTATTCTTCTTGTTGAGAACAATAGCCGTGAGGAACTCCTTTACATTGAGGAGCATTCTAAAATAAAGGCCTATGTATCAATCAGCAGCTACCGGTATATGTAGCAAGCACCAAGGAACAATTACACCCCCCATAGCTTACTACATAATAACCTGTGACATCACAACTCCTGGGACCCACGCGGCGTTAAATCAGCAACATGACATCAACCTCAACGATGCACGTACGTTAAAGAGCCTAGTCAGTCCACGATCACACCTCGACTGGGGTAGGAGTGCTCACTGGCAATTCTCCCAGATACATCATTCCAAGCCAAGCGTAGACCATGTCTAGGAGAAGTGATCTATTCTCTTCCATTCCAGACATTTGCAATCTATTGATGGTCATTTCAAATCCCTCGTGCTTAGACATTTACCACCGAACCTGCAGTCTCTGGACCCGAAGCAAACAAGTAAGGCATTATTTCTTAAAAATAAAATTCTTTGAAATAAATCTCGATACTCCGGTCTTTTTGATATGATCATTATCAACCATCATCTACCTCTAAATGTAGTTTTTAGGCATGAGTAAAGATGGCAGCTCTGTTGCCTGAGTGCATTCAAGAGAAGTCACAGTGTCCTCTTGCCATTCATTTTGTTTGGATGATTTAGTTTCTTTGAATCTCACCAGAAGGCAGAAGTATGGTTAATTTCTTGCAATGCAGTTGAATCATTTTGTAAGGCCTGCAATTTATGTAATAGGCAGATTATGTACCAGGGCATGTGGGCTTCTGGCACTGACATCCTGGCTAGAGACTCCCTCTCCAGCAGTGCATTAAAAACAAAAAACAGATTATGGTTGTCACACTATAAGAAGTTTGGACTCTCATCATTTATATTGCAGTGATTCACCCCAATTATGACAGTTATGTCTTCCTAAAAGTTAATCAAGACAGCGAGGGTGTCATTGTGGAAGAAGAAACAAATGAGTCGAGGTACATACATCCTTTAGAGGTATCCACTTATTGCCCAAATAGTGACCCAAAATTTTGGGCCTTGCTCAGCAGGCGCGGATCCAGAGGGGGCGTGCCTCCCATTTTGGCCAACAAAACTAAAATTCTGGAATTCAGCGCAAATTTCAATGTTCCTCGCACAGGGCACCCCCTCTTTTCCCAAATCCTGGATCTGCCTCTGCTCAGTGACCATTAAGCCAGTGTCCTCCTGCCTGGGGATGGATGAGTCAAATGTCCTGTCTGGAGATAAATGTCTGGTCACGATTGGATTTTATATCACATGGCTGTCTAACTATTTTGACCAGTATCCAAAAGATGTCGTATGAAATTGGCTGGTCTCCATTGGCTTGGTGATAGACTAGAGGCCTTCTCGATAAATCCGGTACATGTTATGTCTGGACAGAAAGTAGATAACATTCTGTTGATAGTAAGAATTGGATTGGTATGTTGGAGGTTCCTGGAATTATTCATTCGGGAAGACACTTGTTCAAAGTGAGACGATCAAGTGCTTTACAGAAGTTCTCAGTCCTGAAGTGGTCATAATTCAGCATTAATTGCTCAGAAAAAAGCTGCTGTTTTATAACTACTGAGCTACATCCAGTATTAGTCCAGTGGTCAGTGCATGTCTCTGTTCCAAAAAGTGAGACTGAGAGCCTACATGTGGGCCAAGAACGCTCTGCCATGGAAGTAGAAGCAGCGGCTCCATTTGACGTACTTATGATAGAGGTACATGGATAAAAATATTATTCCACAGCAAATGGCACAACGGACAGGAAACGCAAAGCATGAACTCCTCAGCCCATTAATTTAACCCGAGTATTGATATCAGAAAAACCCAGAAATTCACCCTTTGTGTCTGTCTGTTGAATGAGTCAGTATCATGATAACCCCGCCTGATAACTTCATGATTTCTCAACACATCCACCAGTTTCATTTCTGTTATCACCATGCGGTCTCTGCCTGATACTTGTCCAGACACAAACATGTGACACAGTTATTGTCCTTGTCTGAAACTGATATATGAGTCTGATAGGTTCATTGAGGATATTGTCTGGATTGCATGTATCAAGTAGGATATGTGAAAATTGATGATGAATTGCTATCAAAGGTTGTCACTTCACCTCCAATGATAAACATGAAGATAAGAATCAGGATATTGAGTGATTGCTGTCTGGCCAAGTCTTGACTTACGTAACAGAGTGCGTCTTGACAGAAGTACATTTCTACCAGTAATAGTAATGTATTTCTGCTCTGGAATCAGTGTAAAAAGGTGCTCCTCAACATGAGAGGGTTTGCTTGTGTGCAGGTTGCTCTTAATGGGTAACTTTACTGTAGAAAACTATAGGTAGTCATTTGCATTTGTGTAACTAGTCAAGGCATCAGCTTAAGGAAACCAGCAATAGGGAATTTGTCCATTGAGAACCAGCTTGCAGGAGAAAAACTAATGCTGCCTGACATGTTGAAGTTGTGCTCTTCTCACTTCTGCTCTCTATTTTTCAGGGAAGAGATTATTGACATGGCAAAGGGTGACCAGCACATCATGCGGTACAAGCCAATAGCACCATTGGTTTCCTCTGGTGTTGTTTCCCTCATATGATATGTCTCAGACTGGACCAGAGTAGACGTGTGGTAGCTCCTTGGTTCCTGTTGTTTTGACTGTGAGCTAGGACCATCTGATTGGAATGTGATGTACCATAATGAATTGTGCTATTTTCCATTTTGGCCATTGCCAGTATATTTCAGTTGGTTAGTAACGAGTCTGTGCCTGGTGCTGCTAATGTAAGAATACAATAATATTGTAATTGGCTAATTAATATAAGAAAAATACCAATTAACAAGTCTTTGAGTGAAATGTTTTATCACTTGCAGAACTACTTTATAGTATTTTCTACGAGTTGAATCTCAAAGTGTTTCCCTCATGTTGTAGTCCATATGGGAAGTTTTGAGGGATTCCCCTGATGTTACGTGTGGGTGGGTAGGGAGGAAATGTGTCCCCNACAGTAGAGGCCTCCTGCGCATGCCCAGATTGATTTCTTCCGGTCGTCAATAATATTCTATTGGCTTTGCTGCGGAGGTAGGCGTCGACTACGCCGATTTGGCTGCGTCACCGTACTATTTTTAGGAGGGCTTTCCCCATGTTGTGGCCGTTCTCCGAAAGGTGACGCCTCTATAGCAAATTCCCTTCCTAACAGTCGTGTGTACTACAGGTTTCTATGTGCATGAGTGCATTGTCTTTCGCTGAAAGGAAGCCTTGGCGGTGCGTCAGACAAACCGGTATTTTGAATCACTTGCCCATTCATTCATGATAATAATTGAGGACACGCATGTATGTCATGTATGTTAAATGCACACAAACAGCTGATCATTGCCAGCACATGTGATTGTTTATGTTCAGGGCTTTCGTTTCTTGTAGCTGATTGGTCGCCTTGCATAAGCTGATGTGTTGTGATTGGCTGGCTGGAGAACGCACGTGCAGGAAGTGACGAAATGTCACCTCTATCGCGAGGAGAACACCAGCCAGCCATTATGAACAGGCGGCTGTGCAATCGATGCCCTAAAAAACCGTCTCAAAACCTCATGTTGCGACAATTTTTCGAATAATGCAGGACATCTTGGTCATTTCAAGGTGGTGTGGGACTTGCTGGTGAAGTATTGTCGTATTTGATGCCGTTTTCGCCGAGGTGATGTTAAAAGTAGACAGCCCGACCCGATTCAGATCAACTCCGTGGTCTCGTCGTTCGGAAGTCGTTTTGAAAATGCCGGTTGATTTTGCTTCATATTTGCTCGCTTCGAGTCCTCCTGGACTGGGATTTTATGGTTATAATGATGACTTTCGTGGGAAAGGATACACAGTTAAATGCCACGTCGCTGGGCGGCCGTTAAAACCCATTATCATCAAGCCGAAAATGTTCGACGAACCGTCATTGCCCAACTCTCCAAATTCCCCAACATCTGTGTGCAGCTCTGATGAAGAGGATGAGTGTTGTCATGGTTGTAGGCCTAATGCACATCCATGCCATATTCCGCACACGCAATCAGACTCGGCATTATTACAACGAAATCAGTGTAAAAAGCGAGTCACCTTTGCAGACTCAAAGGGCCTAGCCCTCACGAAAGTAAAAGTACTTACAGAATCTTCGGACACACCGCCCAAGTTGCAGCCACAGTTACTTGCCTCTCTGACACAAGGGGCTTCGGCTGGGGTTTCAGAGACACCCCCACTCACGCTTGATTTTGCGCAACCAGCCTCGGACTATGTTAACTTTCGTCGGAAACTGAACCACCAGAACATTTCGCTTGAAAATGTGATTTTAAAAGACTACAACGTGATGGGGACAATTAAAGTTAAGAACTTATCATTCGAGAAAAAAGTATTTGTGAGGTGCAGTTTCGATTCGTGGAAGAGCTACACGGACATTGCAGCAAATTACGTACCCGCTGGAGCTGGACTGGATGCCGGGCATGTTATGCATGACACTTTCTCATTTGATATCACAGTGCCATCAACGTTAAATCTAAATCAGGTTGTGGAGTTCTGCGTCTGTTACGAATGTCAGCACGGACAATTTTGGGACAATGCAGAAGGCAGGAATTACAAAGTGGTCCCAACGCAGCAGATTGATGGGAATCCAATACCACTGAATGAAAAGCAGTATACATCTGACTATAAACCAAATTTCGACAATGTGGATTCATGGTCTGAATATTCGAGTTGGAGTCACATTGATCGGGAAACACCATATTATTAGTAGAAAACAGACTGTTCTCCTTCGACTTCGTGTATTATTTATGCCATCCACATCGGAATGTGTTTCACTTTCAGAAATCATTCCGACCGAACCAACGATTAGAAAGATTTCAAAGATAGTCCATTTGGAGTGAATGGAAGATCTCATTTCCCGCATTCATCATGACATGTTTCGTTCAAAATGTGAAATAATGCTTGCAAGTGGGTCGTACTACTAACAAAACACACCGATATTATTTGAACTTGAACACTATCAGCTCTTCTGCAGTATCACTATCAGTATGATGATCACAGCAAAATATCCTCCTCACAAGTTGTACCCTTAGTCTCGTACCGTAGGGACTGATCATCCCAGCCTGTGGGGAATCAATCTAAGGGCTGTTCGCTGTTTTATTTGGATGTATTTTAGTGGGTGCTCTCTCAGACTTGTGGATATGGTCCTGCACCCGAATACCTCAGGAATTTCGAAGTACTTCATTAAAACAGTTCATTTGTCGGATCTCATGGACAGCTGTACATTTGGTGCGTGAATGTCAGTGGAAATGAAAAAGCAAAGGCAATGCAGACTTGTTCTTGAGGTATGTTAGAGTTTCCACTTAAAAGTGCAAAGACTGTCTGGTCTTCAAAAGAAGACGCATGCGTGTGCTGCAGTGGTTTCAGTCTTTGAATGCAATTTTCTGTCCGAATCCAAAGCTGTGAGCAAGGCTGGAGGCATAATTGGTTTACTCCCATGTGGTCTGTACTTACACAAACACCCATTCACGTGAAATTGAAGAAGCCCTCAATAAGGATTTTTCAGTGTTACCTCATATTATGTTCACTCATGTCATTGGTGTTGTAATACCATTTAGACCATGTTCAGATCACGCTTAGTGCCAGTGGATCCTACATACGTCATTTGTGTTGTCTGTCTGACATTTGTCTGATGTCTATTTATTTAGCAGAATACACCTGCAGTGCTATTGACTGATGCTTCCTTTACTTTATATCATTGCAGATTCCATGGCTGAGAGATGCTTTCCTCACTGAAATTGCATCTGTAAGTCTGCCAGCTGTCCTGGATCAAACCTCACGTTGAATGGTGTTGACCGTGATTACATGACAGTTGGATATCGAATGTGAAACCAGTGATCTCAGGGTGGGATAGCGATCAAATCGCTCTGTTGCTGGAGTTCTGCTGGAAAGTGATCGGCTCTCCGTTATGGGATCTTCATGACCACAGGCACCTCTGAGAGTCGTCAGTAGGGTTACTGGTTAACTCGGGGTCAAGGGCTAGGGTTAGGGTTAGGGGGCCAAACGTAGGGCGATATCTAGTACATAATATATATTATGTACTAGATATCGCCGTACGTTTGGCCCCCTAACCCTAACCCTAGCCCTTGACCCCGAGTTAACCAGTAACCCTACTGACGACTCTCAGAGGTGCCTGTGGTCATGAAGATCCCATAACGGAGAGCCGATCACTTTCCAGCAGAACTCCAGCAACAGAGCGATTTGATCGCTATCCCACCCTGAGATCACTGGTTTCACATTCGATATCCAACTGTNGATCCTACGTCATTTGTGTTGTCTGTCTGACATTTGTCTGACAATGTCTGATGTCTATTTATTTAGCAGAATACAGTGCTATTGACTGATGCTTCCTTTACTTTATATCATTGCAGATTCCATGGCTGAGAGATGCTTTCCTCACTGAAATTGCATCTGTAAGTCTGCCAGCTGTCCTGGATCAAACCTCACGTTGAATGGTGTTGACCGTGATTACATGATGACAGTTGGATATCGAATGTGAAACCAGTGATCTCAGGGTGGGATAGCGATCAAATCGCTCTGTTGCTGGAGTTCTGCTGGAAAGTGATCGGCTCTCCGTTATGGGATCTTCATGACGTAGTCAACATCCCTGATCTTCTTATTTCTTGTCCTCTGCTCAAAATCTTAAAATTGCTTTTTGAGGCAGCATCATTTTTGACTGATTGTAAAAGAAGAAACCTTGCAGAATGAAAATGACCGAAAATAGTCGTCCCTTTTCATTCCAAGTGTTCGGGAACGACTGTTGTCAGTGTACACAATATGAAATCACAACACTGGTCATGATTGTGCAATGTGTACAATATTGGAATGGAATGCCTACTTATTGTTATTTTAAAATAGCAAAAATTCATGAATTTTTGTTAATATAAAGACTGAAAATATACTGCATTGTGCATCAAACAATGTGTTGCAAATTCGTTTTGATACCAGGTTTTATTTCAAATGGATGTAGTGTTGGTTTTACATTACACTTACAGTACATGTACTACCTGTGTGAAGTTTTGCTGTTGTTTTTCCATCCATTTTGCATTTCAGTGCAGACTGACCCATCATTGGGTAGAGGTTGCCTGATTTGTGTGATTAAACTTATTACCGATTTACTTTTTGCATACATGTACCTGTTAGCATTTACATGTATAATTTTGCTGTTACCAATCATATCTTGAATTGTGTTCTTGTCAACTGAACTTGTGTGTTTCACTGTCATCAAACTTCACCTCATGGTGTTGTTGTACATGGTCGCCTAGATAGAACAGAAACTGAAGAAAGATAGAGTGTATCAACTTCTGCTGTGTAGGTAAACTTGGCTATGTCTGGAAAACAGCACAACAAAGCACAGGAAATATCATGCCTTACTTTTGATGATGTTGGTTTAAAACATTTGCTTTGGCAAACGAACAAGGCATGGATGATAGCAAAATGGATTAGACATGTGTGCTAGATCTAAAAAAAAGATCTTACCAGTTTGTGCTCTACTTAGTGCCGTGCCCTATATATTTATTTGTGCTCTGAGCTCAAGTCTACCTGTTTATTCTTCCATGCATGCCGTCTCTGCCAAGTTCTATGATTTTTATGGAAAATGGTGATTGTAATGCAAATCGGATCAGAATTCAGCGCAGCTCTGAGCCATCTAATCTTGGTCACCTGTTTGAGGACAAATTCTCACATTTTGTAGGTGATATCAACTAACTATTGGACGCATGCACGGAGATTTGATTTATTTTGCAGTGTGGAGTGCTTCAACTGTCAGTGTTGATGTTAGTTTTCCAGGCATGCCAGGCTGAATAGTGATGCATTCTGTATAAATATCATGACCATATTGTTGCACAGTGTACTGGTACATGTTTGAACCCAACATTCATCTGTACTACTACTAGCATCGCAAGCATGTATAATAGGAACGCTTACTGGTATCTTTTTGCACATGGTGTGTGATGGCATAGTGGTCAATGATCGTTTCTTTTACACCTTGCACTAATTAGGCAACGTACATAATGATTAGTTTCGTGCTTTTCCGCATATTGTGTTCCTTTTTGTGTTGACGTGAAATCATGAAAAAAATGAGAAAGTACAGACAGTGTTTAAATTGATCAACAGTCTACTGCAAGTACCTACTGTGACCACCAGCCAAAAGAAAAATGATGCAGCTGAGGTCGGCGGGTAACCCATGAGATACAATGTAGGGTTGCATTTCTGCTGATCAGCCTGATGTGCTCTTCTTGTGTAAATTCTGTATAAAATTGACCACGTTGCCGATTCGGCAAAACACGAGTCTTTACCGGAGTGTTGTAGAATGGTTCAGAAAGTATGCCTATCTGTGTTCTTATAATCTATCGTGCTGTAGTGGATCTCACCGTGTCATGAGCCTCTGATTAACTGTAGGAAAATGCGAGGTAAAGAATTCTGTGATATGGTTTTTGGCTTGGATTGAAATTCAAATGGAATTTGAGCTTTAAAGTCCATTTGTCTCCACATGTTGTTTTTTGCTTCATAATGTTCGTGGCCTGATGCATAAATGGCCCAAACATGAACGTTCGGGCCGAGAGTGAATTTCAACCAAGCTGAAAACATGCTGGTACTTAGTACCATTGGCAGAGGCATTTAAGAAGAAAGATTTTAGTGTATATTAAAGTGTTAATGTATAAAGTGTTTTTGTTGGCAGTGGGGGTGCTGATTTATCAAGGCCTAACTAATTTGTGAAGAAGACAACAGGAAAATTGCTTTCTGGAGGAAAGGAAATCACTACATTGCAATTCAGGATTTTTTCATTTTCTTTAATTTGATTTATACAACAGGTTTAATTGACTTATGTGGAAAGTTTGGTTTATCTGCCTTCAACATTTAAAAGTACATGTATTTCCATCAACCTTTCAGAAAGCAGGAACTTCTGTACTAATGACGTCCCGTCCTCAACATGCTCAATAACATGACAGATGTCATTTTCAAATTGATGTCTGCATTTGATTTTTGTCAGTACGTCACAGGATACAATGGTGACTTTATTTCTGCACTAAATTGGTGTCAAATGCAAAATGAATGCAATACATGAATGTCACAGCCAGTGCACTTAAACAAAAATTCAAATTTGGTACCGATTTCTGTGGAGTTATGTTATGTAAGGTAAACAAAATACATAGTTGAGATTTGTACCTCATTTTGCTGGAGCACTGCGATTGTGTTGAGTTAACTGGTATGTTTACCTCGGAAATTTGCAGACTCGTGATAAAAAAGCATAAGTCTGAAACTCCATTTCTGTGAACTGTAGGTTTTCTTGTAAATTGATAAGAGTAATATAAGTATTTTGTGTAAATATGAAGGAAAGATAAGTTGGTTATAAATGATTTTGCTTTGTTTCAATTGTGTTCCGACGTGGCAGCACCAGCCAAGAAATGCAGGAAACTGATGTAGTTTGAATCAAATAATTCATATATTATATCTCCCAGAGACAAAGTCATGGTCAGGGGTCGGATTTCTCTCATGTTACCCTATATAACAGTATTCGAAGTGGTCAGGGTTTCTTTTGCCATTGCCTAGGCCTACATCCCAATTCCTCGTTGAACAATTTTAAAACCGGACCTGGCTCCTGGGGGACATTAATTCCTGTCACACCGGTTTCCCATGTTGCCGACCGCACGAGAAGCGCGGGAATCTAACCCTCCGCGTGGTTGTGGCAGGAAACGTGATGAGGGCGTGTAACTGAGGTCACAGACATCTTATCGCTCAAATCTCCACATGACATGGGTCAGACACATACACAATATTCTGGGGGTCACATCCGACTACTAGTATTCGTGTGATAAGTGGAATAACCAACCCGTCGTAGGCTAAAGCAAGGTTCATTGGCACACGGAATTGGTCCGGTTCATGTCCGTAAAAAATCTATCAAATGGACTTCAGCGTTGTCGTATCCGGAAACCTAGGGACTAGTTTTATTTGCGGCGCATCTTACCTCATGTCCATACTCGGCCGAGATTTTCAGTAGGCGTGTGAGAAAAAAAGAACATCCAGGCGTCGTACGGAAGTCCATCCGCATAGGCCTGTTTTTAGGCTGAATTTACATCGGATGACAGGCGAACAATGGCTTCACAAAGGATTCATCCCCATGGAACCTTTCGCACGTGTTCGTGTCATCCGATGTAGAGTTTTCGCAAAGCCCTGAAACGTCAACGCCAATCCCCTTGTTCGATGCACGAAGAGAGCGTTCGCGTTGGCGTTTCGGGCGCTTTGCGAAAACTTCCCATTGTAACAAAACCGCGAATAGAAGTTGACGGAGGCTACAGTTCTACGCGGCATACTCTTGGAGGAATATAGGCTAGTTGTATTTGCTATCAAGTAAATTTCTCCAAGATTAGGCACACCATTTTAGACTAGCCTATAGACCTACATGATTGCACTGTCGAGGAGCCTATTTATAGCATCAGAATTGATTTGTTTACAACAGCAGCCAGTCGATCAATCTCCCCCGGCCTCAACCACATTGACACAATTCTATCAATCATCCTGTCCCGTTTCCCGGGTCTCGTGTCCATTGATGAATCAAATTTTGTTGCCAATGCAGAGGAATCGAACAAACAAGACAGCTATTTCTTGCAAAAGCAAAAGCGGTGACATCACAGGCACCGTACACTGCTGACTATCAGTTTCAACATCGGGGGTATTTGAAATAGGCAACGGAATGGCGAGAAAGGAAAGAATATCCCCAAGATAAAATGGTCCGGGAACAGACTACTGTCAAATTCAAATCCTTGAAGTTGATTGGCTATTGGTTTCCAAGGACCTTAAAATCTGTCAGTCATCGAACAATAGAAGCGGACACTTTTACTAGAGGATATTCGTAACTACCACATCTGCTCTCTTTTTGTAAGCTGCTGCGACAGATGTTGCTGATGAAGGCGAAGTGTCATCCAGGGTTTGTCTACTTCAACATTCGATAAAGAATGGTCTCATCCCAGAGCAGATGACGTCTAGGCCTACTTCATCCCCGAGAAATGCTATAACCACCCTTGGATTTATTGACCCAGATTCTACACAGACGTATTGATACTCATGAAAATGGCCATATCGATCGACGACATTTTTGAACCGATGTATCATTGGATATAATCCGCCCATATCGTGTTATTTATTCTTATCTTACAATGACATCTAAATTTAGCTCATCCTTGAATAGGAAGCCTTCGAAATGTCACCCAGGGGGATGTGATGCAGATGACGTGACGGCCAATCATTCATTGATTAGAATACAGTTTTATATACATGTAATTTCCGTTTCCGTCAAAGCGGGCTTCCAACCATCAAAATGTTGATTATCATCATACGGATGATATTGTTCCCCAGAAAAAGAACGAAGTTTTGATCTTGATTTTTCAACCACGCATGTATTCAGAACTGTGTTCCCGTGTCATCGTCTAAGCTCCTGCTGTGAGAAGTGTCCAATTAACTAATCGCAGAACTGGTGCCTTGGAAAATGCGTATTGGATAAAGAAATACACATTTTCTGCAGGTATTATTCCCTATGCAAAAGTATCGGGAAAAGAAACATTTTTTCCAACAACGGCCGCGTAATTCTATCACCATTGGCTGCCAGAGTAATCTTGTGGTTTAATATGAGCACAAAAAGGTTGTGCCGAGACTGGCTTGAAAGTAGGCCTCTATACATGTATAACAATATTTGATAAAATGAAAAGGGACAAGTATGGGTTAACTTCCTTTCGGCTGCACAAATGCACTGTACAAAACTGACTTTACCATTTGGTAATACGAATAAAATCTAGTAAATGCTGCTTCCTTTCGGCTGCAAAATGCATTAAGGACCCTGTAAAAAATGGAAGTAAAAGCCGAGACTATTCTCACCATCCATTGTCTGGAAGAGACAATTTTGGTACAATTCTTCTGATCTGATTCGATGGGATCATTGTGCATGCAGTGCCCGCTAAATGTAAAACTCCTCTTGTTGATCTTCTCTTGCTCTATATATTGGTTACATTGATTTTTCCCTCTCATCCAAGTTGATCTCATCGATCAAGCAATCCAATTTGAGCAGCAGATATTAGATTAACGCTCCCACTGCTTGTGATTCTAGGGTCATTCATTGCAGTCGTGATTTAAAAAATCTCGAATGGGTTCTTCCATCTATGCCCCATGCACCGGGGGATGGGGGGAGAGCATGGTCAGAGATCCAAACCATGTCCAAGATGTGTCCTAAATATTTCTATGCAGTCATGCAACACTATAGCCAATTGATGTATCGCATGTGAGACATTGTTTACATAACATCACCATCCTAATATTCAGTGAATGATAACACTTTGATAACACCTTTTTTTTTTCATTTTAACGCCACTGAGATCGACCAGGAAAAATCGGCGGTAATACCAAGTTGTTGTTCATTTTGTGGCCCCAATTTCGCCGGCCTGTGTCTAATCTATACTATGGCCGTGTTCGGAAAGCTTCCCCGAGGAAATTTCTTCCCCGAGCTTCGGGGAATGTGAGCATGCCCAGTGAAGGCAAATTTCCGAACGATATTTGCCCTTCCTCGGGGAAAGGTACTACTGTGGGTTGCAGGCGTGAAATGTTCCGCGTTTAGCCAATCAGCATGTCGGATTGGAAAGAAAACGAAATGCATGCCGGGAGTTTCCCCAAGTGAGCGACTCGGCGAGTCGCTCACTTCGGCCAGGCTCGAGGAAGCCCTGGCAG
>NMRB01000426.1:221406-243804 GCA_002633025.1 Notospermus geniculatus | reverse complement strand
CTGTGTGGTGACCTGCGCTGCCATCTACAAGAATGGCAGTGACCTACTACCAACAGATACACGGTGGGACGCATGTGAACCTAGCTATCATGAATCTGGGTCACCTTGGCATTAGCCTGGAGATAAGGCTGATTGTGTAATAAACCAGATGTGATGCTGCTGTTTAGAAAGTCATGAAAGTCAAAACTCCTCACTGCTCATGGATTTGACGGTGAACGATTAATAAATTAATAAACTACCCCTCTCCAAATAAACTCATCAATAAAGCAACAGACCCTCTACCACAGAACATTCTAGACAAACTAACTGCCTCAAAATGTGCTCGCCACCCCTTATAAAAATCTAAAAATCCACTACTGGAAGTACTACTGAATAATACTACTGCCGCAGTAGTATCTATGGGTGTATTATGGCAGATACTACTGAGTATTATGGCAGATAATACTGAGTATTAGCTGTTTTGAGTAGTAAAAGACACATTTACTACTGGACAAAATTTACTACTGACTAATACTACTGAGAAATAGTGTACTCCTGAGTAGTATTTTCGAGTATTCAGTAGTACTCAGTAGTATACTACTGAGTACTACTGAGGGATTTTTATAAGGGACGGGTGAATATGCTAGTAATAACAATAACTTGAAGAGGTTTGGTCGATACTGTCAACATTTATAATAGAGAACAAATATAAACAAGTCTGCTGATAGTGGAGTTCGATAGTAGATATGATTAATAGGCCTACAGAAATATCGTGATCATCTGTTTACCACGTGCTAGGCCTAAAACGTACTTGTCAACAATGTCAATTGGGCCATTCACCCTGTTATGTCGCATAAATTAGAGGAATTATCGTGAAGTCTCGCCTATTCCAGACTAAAATAGTGACCATTCGCTCTCCAGGTCAATGCTAGGCCAATCACGGGTCATCTGGATGACTTCCATGCAGTCAATCAGTAAATTCGCTTTCGGTGGTCACAAATTAGGACGGGACCGTCGACCCTTGAATGGTCCCTTCCCGTTTGGTATAAAAGCAACGAGCGCAACAGGCCCCTCTCTACCATGTCTACATGAGAGTTTCCTCTCGAAAAGTTGGCTCTCAATGGGCAATTCACCATTGTTTCCGTCCGAGCGACGTTAATAGGGAGTTTAAGAAATCAAACGATAAACGTTAACTTTACGACAACGGTATTTTTCATACTGCAAATTCGCCAGATTATATACCGGTATTGCATTTTCGGTAGGTACAAAAAGTAACGTTGTCGTAAAGTTAACGTTTATCGTTTGATTTCTTAAAATCCCTATTACCAGTGATACAAACGACAGCCATTTTTTTTCGCCCATTGAGAGCCAACTCCTCCGATGAAACTCACGCGTGAGCGCCTTAACGCGCCAGGTCTGACCCGATCAGTCTACAGCGGCTTATCCAAAACTCTGCAGCTCGTGAAAACCGCACCGCTCGCCGCAAACCACGCCGGAACCCGCTCTGTAGTGGAAATGGGCCTTTACATTCAAGGTTCTCAATCCCACCAGTACAGATCACTCCCGAAGCCGCTTACCAAAATCAGGACTACCACTTTCTAGATCGGTAATCAATCAATTAGATTTTGCCGCTCCATACAGCAGCTTTTAAGCTGGAAGTCAGTTAGGCTACCAGTGAAAACACGTTGCCATAGCAATGTCACATTTCTATTTTAGACACGAATTGATTGAGAGATCGACCGGAAAATGCCAGTGGCAAATGGACGTGATAATTCGAAGATCTCTCCCGGGTAGCCTGCTGGCTAATGAAGCACCCACACACCGGTTCCGACTGAATCTGAGCAAATCATGGTTCTTAGCGCCGGTGACGAAGGGAGCGAGTGATAAGAAAGACCAGGGGCGTAGCTAGCTTTTATGGCCTGGGGGGGGGGATTGATTGAGTCTAAAAGGCGAAGCCAGAGCGGGCGGAGGGGGGTCTGGGGTGCTCCCCCTGAAAAAAAATTGAAAATCTACATCCTCTCAGATGCATTTTCCCCACATCTGACGCCACAGTAACTTGACTTGAAGAGGGAAATGATCTTTTAGAGGAAAAATTTGTTTTGTCCCTTTTTGCTCGGGGGAGGGGCATTTGCCCCTGCCCCCCCCCCGCTAGCTACGCCCCTGACGACAGATATTCCGACTGTTGGCAATCCAGATTGAAATTGCGCATCATCTTAGTTATGAAGAGTGGAACACAAGACACGTCCATACAGACACTAGCAAATACAAATAAGTTGAGTCCAAATTCATCATTTCTGTTCTTTTCAAGGACATCACTGAAGATAGAATCTGTCAGAAGCTCTACAGTAGTGTACCTTCTAAAATCGTAGAGAGCAGGTAAAAATAGGTAGGCCTATTTATTAACAACACTCGGCTCTAGGCCTAGGCCTAGTCCTGACAACACTCGCTCCCTCAGGGTAGAAATGCGACAGGGGCGGTGGCCCATGCACTTTTAAGAAGTGAAAATTACCTAATTGGTTACCACAGACATGACAGAGGAACGCAGGAGTTCCTTGAAACAGCAACAACCTCTTTTTCCAATGCTAACGGCATACTTTGGCACAAGTCGGCCTTTGTTCTGTACGGCGCTTTACGTGGTTCAAAACATGCTCGAAAGTTTTGAATCGCTGCCACCACTTTTTTTCGCTGTTTCTATTTTAAGAGTCGACCATTTTCCCCGGATAGTTTTTCGGTGTTTACCAGCGTTATATCCCGCAGTGCAAGGTTATTTTCGAAATTGATTTGCCGAGTTCGCTCTTTCATTTGTGTGTGTTGATGAAAACGCCGAGGGAGCCATGTATGTGCTATTATAGCACGTAGACACAAGTATCTGACACAAGTATCATCACTTTTTCCGTTACCAAGGACATTTCAACTCCCCCCCCCCCCCGGAAATGATAGCGCCCTGAATCTTATTGGCTTTTCGTTTCTGGACATTTCGACCCTGAGGACATGTCGTCCAAGGGCATTTCGTCAACATGGTTCTTTTCGTCCGTGGAAGACATTTCGTCTTCGAAGACGTGTCAAAAAGTCCTGGGGACGAAAAGTCCGGGGATGAAACGTCACAATATGTAATGCATGCTGCAAATGATAGTCCTTCTCCTAACAGTTTAGTGGCGCGCCCTATGAATAACAGTGGCAAAATCACAACTCGTTATCCTCGAAACGGTTGAAAGTAGAGCCATCTATATTTATTTTGACGAAACGGATGAAATCCGGTGTAATAGGATCTAATATCCCCCGATATGTGATGTCCCCCAACAATACATTTACGGATTAAGCGGCACCATTGAATTGGATTCCAGAGAGCCCAAGACCCTATAATTTCGTTGTATTTCATTTCGGTTCATCAATATTCGTACAAGAGTCTCGTGCATTCGTATTCCTACATAAACATGAGTTTCGTAGATTCGTATTCGGATAAAGAGTTCGTATATCGTATTCATATTAACAATCCTGTGACAGGCAATACATGGGGACATCAGAAAGACGGGGCATAAGATTTTGCCACACCGGAATGGAAAATAGCGCCATGGCTGGCATCCACTGTCTTTCCACGCAGTTGCTGTGGCGACTTAGGCCTACCTATAGCCGAAACATGTCCGGTATACTCCTGGGCCCATATTCATAAAACCTTGCTAGGCTTAGTTACCTGCTAAAGTGCCCAGTTAGTACAGGCCAATGTACACAACCAGCAACCAACTAAGCTAGCAAGGTTTTATGAATATGGGCCCACATCTCCAAGTGCCGTCATCCAAAATGTGAATATACCAAACGACGAAAAAGTATTCAATGTCGACGACAGCAAATTCTCTCTCCGGCCTATACTGAGGAAATTCTGCTTGACCAATATGTTTTAGTCATGAGGATTCTCATAGAAATTATATTTTATATAGGTCTAACCAGTTTGTGACATGACTTGCTGTATCTTTTCAAGTACCCAATTACTGCGCAGACTTCCTCTCAACGGATTCAGATATCGGCGAAGTGGTAATGTGGTGGCATTTTGCCCCGCGATCTGGATTGAGATCTTTTTCAACAAGGCCTTCCATGGAACGATCTGTATGATAAATCGCATGCCCTAAAATTGTTCTCTTTAATAATACGATTCAATACGAAGGCAGAAGTCCGTGACAAGTGATATCTCCCTTTATAATATTTGAAAAATCTTTTGAATGGCGAAGTCGTGCATAATTACATTGTACATATAATATAAGTACTGCTTATGTGTTAAGGATTCTTCCTCATGCATGCATGGTAGTCATCGTTCTATTTGCGAAGTTGTCCGATTTTAGTAATGATTTGGTGATCACACTCAGACTGAGACACCGCCATTCAAGCTGACACATCTCCAGCAGCTTTCCACAAAACCCAATGAAGGACAGGACAATGCTGCTGCGGGTGAGTACACACATAAAGGGACCATACAAGCAGCCTCCCCATAGATATTTTGATGTGCTTATTACACCGATAGGTTGGCATGAGAATCTGACTCTAACATGTGTTGCAAGAAAAATACTAATCACCATTTGGGCAAAATTCCGTAGGTTGTCATAGTTGCTAGAGCCACCTGTGACGAAGTGACTGCACTGATATGAGCTAGCTATCCCTTTAACGTGTTTAAGTTTTGTATATTCTTGGAACAAATTTTGTCCAATATGTGTGCACTAACGTTACTCATTTACTGCCATCCTGAGAATATCAGGCGTTCTTACTGCTCGCTCCCTTCGTCACCGCAGCGACGAACGTCATGAAGGTAGCGAGCACTAAGAACGCCTGATATTCTCAGGCACAGGGACTTGAGGCATGCATGGCAGGGGTGGTGGGTGTTTCCGAGGTCCAAAAGCACCCACGGACAGTGTCCTGACCCCCGGGGTAAAATACCCCAGAAATATGTATAGTTCTCAGGATGTTTTACTGCCGACATGTTTCAATCTGACTAGACCGAAAAGCCATTAATAGGCCTAGCCCAGATCACTCCGTCAGGGTGTGCTCAGAATTCTAGCGCTGTCCTTCAGAATGACGAACTTGCTATCCTTTCGACAGGGACTCATCATGTATTATTTGTCTTTCAGATCAGTAGTCTACTTAACAGACGCTTTTCGTTGAAAATCCGGAAAGACTGGACCCGTCGGATCAAGGTTGTTGCCGTCTTGACGGTGACTTATATCGTATGGTCACTAGCATGGGACTACTACCAGAGGGCTTTTGCTGAAGAGTTAGCGAGAAACTACTTGCAGAAGATCAGTTGTCAGGGATGCTTTCCGCAAAAGTTGAAGCTCCGAGTGCAAAGTGTAGAAGATGGCATCAGAAGTTACGGATTTCGGAAGCAGAAGTCGTATGCAAATATGAAAACTAGGTGCAACTTCCGAGACGATGAAACTGGCGTAGTTATCGTGGTGTTTAGTGAGGCGAATGAAAGGTTTCGGAGGTTTTTGATTCGTGAAACGTGGGGGAAAAACCGGAATATTCGCGTATTTTTTCTGCTTGGACAGCACGAGGTTCCAGAGGAGAGGAAATATGACGACTTTATTGTTAGTGGCATAAGGGACACGAAAAGTAACCTCACGTTGAAGGCTATTTTCGCATTGGACTGGGTGGTGCAGAATTGTCCAGAGGCACGATACGTCATGCGAGTAGCAGACGACATGATGGTCAATGTTCCCAATTTAATTCAAACTGTACGTACGAACGACTTGACGTATAAAATTATTGGAAATTGTCGCGATGTCGCTAAACCAAATAGAGCAAAAGAGACGAAACGTTATGCTAGCTACGAATCATTTCCTCTCAAATATTATCCCAAAACATGCCTCGCCGATGACGGGTACCTCATGACACTGCAAACAGCTGCAGACGTAGTCAGAATTGCACAGACCATCCCTTACTTCTATTTAGAAGACGTTTTCATTGCATTTTGTGCCGTGAAGTTGAAAATAGAACGCGAACATATGTTCCAATTTGACGCCATTGATTACTTCCAGCGGCCGCCGCACGATCACCGGAGAAAATTTGATGATTTAGATGTTATGTACTACTGCTCCTGTGTGGTCACTCTCCGTGGACTGAAGACAGACGAACAACACCGACTTTGGTTTGAACGCCAAGGGGTAAACAACTGCAAACTGCAGTCAAGAACTGAATGCAATATGCGAAAAAGAACACGAATGATGGGCCAACGCCACCATTTTGTGAAATAATTGAGACCCACGACATATATTTAGGTTTATGAAGTCCTCTCTTATCTATTTTTGATAAAAGCCATGTTTTTGACTGGTCGACTTTAGTTAATGAACTGAGTCAATTTTTTACTTTGGAAGTGCGGTTTTAATTTCAAGGTCATGTTTGGAATTTCGAAGTAGTTTTGAATCTCGAAGTGGAATGTTGAATTTGAATATACTTGAATATATTTGAACGCCCCTGGAATTGTAGGGCATGCAGGGATTTCACTGTTTGCTAATTTGTTGCGTCACGGACATTGCATCACAACGGCACGGCACGGCCGTGACGCTCCGATATCCAATATGGCCGCCACAGCCACCATCTTGAATTTGCATTCCGTGCTTTAAACTCAACGTCATCGCTTTTGTTTATGTGGATGTTTGGGCGCAAAACATGCTTGAATCGAGCCTGAGGGAGTAGCTAGGCCTACTGCTCGCGTCAGCGTCAGCCTGTTGCCCGATATTCCAACGATATTTACCGGGCAACCGTCCAGTCATTGCACATCTTCCGTGTTCACACATCCCTTGTGCGGACACGACGAATTTTAGTTAAGTCTTGCACTTGATCACCAGATAACATAGGCCTGTGCAAATAGCAATGACATTTATTCACTTTAGCACCGCTTATGCTGCCAAATGACAAAGTCATGTCCGTCGTGTACGTGCCTTCCACGATCAGCCTCAAATGGCGTGGGGGGGGGGGGGGTTTGTAGGGCATGCAGGGATTTCACTGTTTGCTAATTTGTTGCGTCACGGACATTGCATCACAACGGCACGGCACGTCCGTGACGCTCCGATATCCAATATGGCCGCCACAGCCGCCATCTTGAATTTGCATTCCGTGCTTTAAACTCAACGTCATCGCTTTTGTTTATGTGGATGTTTGGGCGCAAAACATGCTTGAATCGAGCCTGAGGGAGCAGCTAGGCCTACTGCTCGCGTCAGCGTCAGCCTGTTGCCCGATATTCCAACGATATTTACCGGGCAACCGTCCAGTCATTGCACATCTTCCGTGTTCACACATCCCTTGTCCGGACACGACGAATTTTAGTTAAGTCTTGCACTTGATAACCAAATAACATAGGCCTGTGCAAATAGCAATGACATTTATTCACTTTAGCACCGCTTATGCTGCCAAATGACAAAGTCATGTCCGTCGTGTACGTGCATGCCTTCCACGATCAGCCTCAAATGGCGTGGGGGGGGGGGTATCATTTTCAGAAAGTGTCCCGAGCAATTTGTAGGACCCTATTGCACGGGCTGGATAGGCAATCATACATGTAGTTATCTAAAGTCACAAGTTTTGTCCTTAACTCTTAATTAGGGTACATGCTTTTCACGAGATGGTTCGCCGTCGCTTCCTAATTGCCAGAGCGTGCATGTTGAGGAAATAAGCACTCTTCACTTTTCGAAGAACGCCCATCGATGGGGAGGATTTCTCCTCGAAGCGAAAATGACTCACATCTTATTTTATAGGCCTACTAATTACATCGAATTCCTATACTAAATCGATAATTAAAAGATCACGGCGAACTCATTGTTTTGGTATTGATCACTTGATGCATGTACTTCAATAACCACGGAAGATTTAAGGTTCCAATACAGGGTGGTCCAAAAAAGAACGCCACCTCCCGCGCCACCTACTCAATCCAGCGACCCAAACCATTGATATGTTTAAATATAAAGAAGATTCTGTTCGGGAGAATGATACCGAGAACTACCGATTCTAATTCGTAGTTTTGCTTCCAGCGCCATTTTTGTGAACCAAAGTTTACCAAACCTCGACCTTTGTTAACTCTGTGTGATAATCCGAGTCAGAGCCCCCTGACTTTGGTACACACTATATTGGCGCTTCTTTCATTTATTAATCCCATACTAAAGGCCTCCACACACTGCCTGAAAAATGTCGAAATGAGTAACTACAATACATTGTAGTTCGTTCGACAATACATGTACATATTTGATCTAGCAAAGTGTCGCACCGTTCTCGAAAAACATCAGAAAACTTCGACATGTTGTGGAATGTTGTCGCATGAAGTATTTTCGAACGGACTATTGTTCTGACTCATTTCGACAGTTGTCATGCAGTGTATGGAGGCTTAAAAAATGCTCCCATTTCATATCATTAATCTTGGAAGATACCAGTTCTTCTCAGGAATAAAAAAAAAACATGGATTTCGGTCATTGAGTGGCCAGTCGATCCCACGGGATACCATGCAGTTGCACGGGTTCGGTCAGACCAAACTGGGAATAGATCCTCTTTATGTAGGTCTACGGTTCATTAACGTTCAAAAATCATGACATTTGTCCGAACATTGTCCATGACCTCCGGTCGTGAGGAAACAAAACTGGAGAACCCATCAAGATTTTCCAAAATCATCAATTCTGAACAATCCGCATACGCACATGATCATGGTTCCAACCGGGAAGTAAGTCCTTGGCAAAAGTCATGAATGTTCCATCCTCCCATCGCAGGGCTTTGGTCTCGCGCCTCTTCATACACTCGCATACGCTCGTGTACGAGCGTATGAAGTGGAGCGAGGCCAAGACCCCGCGATGGGAGGATGTGATGTTCGGCTATAAAAGCTTTGCCTGGGATTCCATAGTTGCACTTTGCAACGTCACCTCAAAGACCAGACAATCTGGTATACTCCTCAAGTTGTTTTAGCCAAATAAAAGCAACGGCCTGCATTTCACCAGTTCTTTTAGTTGGCCGGCCTTAGAGAGGTGCAAGTTCGGGATGGCATCGTTTGCTAAAATTCTGTTGTTGGTGTTCTTTTGCGTTGCTCTTTCGTCAGCAGGTAAGTTCGTTTTTGAAAACTTTGTCGTATTTATCGGGACCCTCGAGTTAAAGTCCGTGGTCAGTCTATCCTTTTCAACCGTGATTTGACATGTATAGGAAATGACTGTTCCATCAGACTCTTTCGTACCGGTACTCTCTTTTCAGCATCGTTCAAAGGAAAAGATGGGGACTTCCTCGGGTGTATGACCAAATGTCTGGTCGGCGGCGACGAACACGAGCAGTTGGGCGAGGTATACCAATCGTGCACGGATAGCCCAAGTTGCTGGGGAGCAGCTATGGGCGAGAAAGTTCAGGCATGTGCGAGTCAATGCAAGGAACCTGCCGTCGACGATAAGCCGGAATCGGCCGGTAAGTGGCATGGCTTCACTAAAGCCCGCAGCACGAGGCAATTTTATTGCTCATTGCCGGTGTAACGTCGATCAGTGTTCCCCGTATTTCTGTTGTTTCCCTCCTGACGGATTAAGCGGCAACTAACCCAACAATCACCATTCCAGGCCGCGTCTATTGTTGGGGAACACTGAGCTACAGAAACACTCACCGACTTTACACCTGTCAGCAATGAATTTGCCTTCTAGATGTTTTCAGTGGCAAGAATCCTTTGCTTGTTGCCAGCAATTCATTGCTCGGATAACACGTTTGGTTTTCCATTGGTCTTGCTTCGTGCGGTTGCTTCGTGCGCGGTGAAAAGCCACGCGCCACAATTTGCTTTCAGTCGACCGTTGCTAGCAATGAGCAATAAAATTGTCTCCTGTGCTGAGCGGGTGGGGAGGACTGTTCGGAAAGGGACTTGCCACTGAAAAATGATAAGCGAAGATGGGAAAGATGTCGCGCGTACCGAGAAAGCATTGGCAGTTAAGAAGGAGAGGAAAGTGTGGGTGGGGTTAGGAGTAGTGGAATAGAGTCGTGTGTGACGTATGACGCATCAAGCTAATGCATTTTCTATTAAAATCATACGTCATACGTGATACGGATCGACGATACAGAGCCTTGCCAAAAGTCCCTATATCAGTCACAGAAGTGTCAACGAAGATCATGATTTACTAGTAAAAAAATATGCCTCTGAGAATGATAATAAATGTCACTCTTTGTAAGGTCATGCGCACCTGCCTTTTTTCTACTTTGGCGATGCTTATCGCCACATCATCCTGTCCCTGTCACAAGGAACAACTTGCATGCACATTCGCGAAGCGAGCAACTCCTGTACTAAAATCATTGTATTGATAATCAATCGCCGTGCTTCAGACTTACGAAAGTTGATTTTCTCGCTTAAGATACCGAAGTGACCAGTGACGTGCCCGAGTTTCTGAAGTGTATGGCCAAATGTTTGGGGAAATCTCTGGCACAAATCGAATCGTGGTATAAGGAATGTAAGAAGAACGCCAAGTGCTGGGCGAAGAAGGCGGGATTCCGTGCCCTCGCGTGTGTTGGTAAATGTATCAAGGCTGAGGAGACGAGGGTTGCAACAACAGGTGAGTATGACGAGTTGCATCGGCTAAATCCCATTGGATTTCCATAAAAAAGGCATTTCTCATTATTCACTTCAAAATCACTTCAAATATCACTTCAAAAATGCTCTTGCATCATTTCAGCCGACGTTGGTAATAATTTCCTTAAATGCATGGCCAACTGCCTAATGCAGGATGTCGCAGAGATTTTACACTGGTTTGAGAAATGTCACCTTGATGTTGGATGTTGGCTCAGGGAGGCCGGACTCGAGGCATTTAAGTGCGCTGGGAAGTGCCTCGCCGTGAGAGAGGAACCAATACATTTAGAGACAAGTTAGTTAAATAATGTCTTCTCGAATTCTTTTGTTGAACTCTGTTTACAACCTGTCCTTGCTATTACCAACCTAAGATGGAGTAATAGCAGGAATACATGTTTATGTATTCCTGGTAATAGGAAATGTCCAAGCCTTTCGGGTCATACTGTTGAGTTTCCAAGGGTCGTACTATGCACAATCTTAAAAAAAACATTTTAAACTGAGAAAAACTTATGACTGTAAAAAGAATGTGTTGATTTTCCAGCTGTATACATGTACACCGAAGTGACCAGTGATGTTCCCGAGTTTCTGAAGTGTATGGCCAAATGTTTGGGGAAATCTCTGGCACAAATCGAATCGTGGTATAAGGAATGTAAGAAGAACGCCAAGTGCTGGGCGAAGAAGGCGGGATTCCGTGCCATCAAATGCGTTGGTAAATGTATCAAGGCTGAGGAGACAGCTGTGGGATCAACTGGTGAGTACACTTGTGTAGTAAAAAACGTTATTCAGGGCCGTATTTAAAGGGGGGGGCGAGGGGGCAGTTGCCCCCCCCTGAGCAAACCAAAAAACGTGATTTTCATGCAGATTTTAGGCAAAAAGCGGCAAAAAGAGGGCTTCTGCCCCCCTGGACCAAAAAGTTAAATACGGCCCTGTTATTAACCAAATAAGCAAGTGTTTTCTAGTTTTTAACCAGTTATGTAATTGGAAACGGCGTTTTTATGTATTTTGACCCATTTTGTGTTAATTTATATAAAAACGTCATTTCTCTTATTACATAACTACTGAAAACAATTAAGGACATGCTTATCTGCTTCTGAGGCACCATGTTTCTATCTGTTGATAATACATTTATGGGGTGTAAATGCCACCGTTTAAAAGTTAGCTGTATATCGGGTCCCATTCTCCTGTACAAAGCTCGGTTCTTGCGTTCAATGATAAAGTCAGTGTCTGAAATTGAAACGGGATATGTTCTCAAAACGCTAAAGGGTGACGTGGTGGCACCCGGCGGATTCTGATTCGCCTACCCCCAAATATTCAGAAAATATCAAAACACTGCTGTTATCAGAGAAAAAGGGGGTTACGCCCCTTTTCGGGGTTTTGCGTCCAGGGCCCAGTTCCTGAAACAGCGTTAAATTTAACATGGCATTAGGGATAACGCCACGTTAGCCAGCGATAGCTAACGTGGCGCTAGATAGTGGTTCCAGAGACATGCAGCGGTCAATGGAAACTCTGTACCCCCCCTGGTCAGGAATTCGACGTTATTTCGACGCCGAGACCGTCGAAATTCTGTCGAAGTCTGANTGTTTAACGCTAGTTGCTAGGGATATGTTTTCTTGACACTGTAAATTCAAGATGGCAGCCACTGGAGCAACCATGTCAAGCCTGTCAAGAAACACAGGGAGAAACCACCAAATTCAAGTTTTCCTGAGTCAGTTTCTTGAGTGCAGCATGCAGCAGAGGATTTTCTGACAGTGAGGGGCAAGTTTGGGGCCAGTATGTGAAAAATAGAAAATCTTCCAAGTTAGAGGCAGTCAGCCAACTTGGTGAATATTTCATATTTCTTTTTCTGTCTCTAATTTTATAGTTTAGGGCATTATATGGAAAAAATGTACACATAAGTGCCATAAAACGCATTATTTAGGGCCATCTAAGAAAAGAATATGGAAGTTAGCGCTGACTTATCACTGGCTAGAGGTCGGTCATGCAGGCGTTAACTTTAACGCTGACTTAACGCCATTGTCAGACTATCGCTCTTTCTGGAACCCGCTTAGCGCCACGTTAAAGTTAACATGGCGTTAACTAGGGTTTAACGCCACGCTAAGGGCTATCGCTGAGTTAGCGTTGTTTCAGGAACTGGACCCTGATATCCCACTTTAATAATTTGAAGAGTTTTGCCGGGCCTCTCTTTGTCCCACGAAAACCCCCTCAGCGCCTGGACTACATCACTCGATCCCGTTTTGGACTAATTTTCACATTGGGTCACCTCACAATTATGATAGGCCTACACACCGATCATGTACGGTTTGAACGCCCGTCTTACAATGGGCGACTTGTTTTTCATTTGGGCAGTTACTGGCGCTGGCATGATTGAGCCCGTCTCCTGACTCGCACTGCATTTGTCTCCTGAATTATCATGACGGTTGAGGAATACATGTAATACATGTAGTTGATGAAGAATAAGGACATGTAAATACCCGGTATGATAAATGTAATTTTTATTAATGCAAGAGCATTGGGTGTTGGGATGAATGCATTTGTAGAATAGATCAGATTCGGTGTTCTTAAGAACCCCACACACACAGAGTGTGGCAATGGCAATACGTAGCCGACACGTTAAAGCTACGATGACTTATAGACAGACTAATAATTATGTTTAATGAACGATGTTCTGGTGGAAACTAAGAAAAGTCTTACATATTCAAGTAATTGTATAGTAACTGTTTTGGTTTGAGAAGGCATACTTGGTGTTTGTTGCAGTTCTCTTACTCATTTACATTTCAAACCCAATTTTGAATTAATGTATCTCATCACTGTGTAATTATGTTGTTGATTGAGTATAACTCTGTTAATTTCCATATTTTGTATTACTGTAATTGCGTTGTTTATTGCTTGTACACGTGAGCTAGATTCTATTCGATGTAAATTGGCATTTTGAAATGTATTGTTATGAGGAACCGGAGTGCCCAAAGGAGGCGCTGGGGAACAACTCAGTTTTAACACAAAGGCGCATGCTTTGCGACGTCGAAAACGTCATTGACGTTGCGCATCGTCAGTGACGTCATGTGCGATATGTCATTCAGAATCAATGGCGTTGCTCTTCGGTCTGAAATAAGGAATAAGGAATAAGGAAAAAGTAACAAAGTTCACATTTTGAATAAGGAATAAGGAATAAGGAAAAAGTAGCTAACTTCCACAACCTTTAAACAAGACACATTTCCAACTGTAGCTATGCCAACCGCGTGTAAAAACCCCAGACACCAATACAATAGCACTCATGTTGCATTAAGACCGTCTTACAGCTGATTTAGTTCAATGCAGTTGAGTTTGAGAATCATCAACCTATAGTTGTAGCATTTTCCCGCCAAAAAGATCGTCAATACCATGCGGCCGAAAAGCCAGCGGTATGAAGTAAGATCAGTCGAATTCAAGTAAATATCTGTTTACTGAAAAGGAATTGGCGAACGAATTTGGTACGGTATGATGACTGGAAAGAGCATTCTTCCTGGATTAGAGCCAAAAAAATTATTGAAGAATGCAATGAGAGGTTTGGGAGAAATGGACTTAGAAATATATCAATCTCTGTCAGATTGAAATGCTTCAGGCGCGATGTATAATGACCTATGTCCAAAGCTTGAAGGGATGCCGTAAACTGGGGATACTTGGGACAATTTTTAAGGTTATCCTGTTCCTGGATGAAAAGTGAATATCATGTGCGCCGATGAAAGATATAGCCTCGAGGCCTATAGGCCTAGGCCTAGCAATAGCATGCTAGAGAACTCCACGAAGAGAATATACATGATATAGGCCTATCTATATAGGCCTAGGCCTACATGTATAGGCCCTAGGCCTAGCCTACCGGTAGGCCTAGGCCTAGCCTAGGCCTAGACTGTAAAACTAAACACCATCGAATCCAAAAAAATCAAAGTCAGAGCAATCCAAGTTGTTCTCGCTGAAATACGTACCGGTACCGGTACCGGTATTAGCTCTAACAAAGTCTGCGTGTACAACGAATACCGGTATCACAGAAGCATAGCCTAGGCCTACACACTGGATGACACATCAACATGGTTTCTGCACGCGATCTCCGCCATTATACGGCCATAGCCTAGGCCCTAGGCCTAGTTCCGGCCTTGAAATTGACCCATTATGAATCCGTTAATCGACGCCGAAACATCAGTCGGCTGCATCCCTGTCCTACAGTTTACCGCACTGATGATAAACGCCGAAGCTAAATCAAACAGAACTGCTCCAAATATTCCATTCCCTTACCGTGCGCAATGCCTTCATCGGTGGCTGCCGTCTGCATCACACTGACATGCACGTCATGCACGTGTTGACGCTTGTGCAACTGCCGGGTAAAGTGCGCATGCGCAGTTGTGGTGCTCAAATTTGCCAACAGGTGGCAACTCTGCATAACAGTATCCAGCATTTCCGTCCAGAATCGGACACTTTTGGACATCCAACGACTTGTGCAACTTTTTTGGAAACTGGGGAATAGTTGCAGAAGGTTATTTTTGTCTGATTTCTGTGACTTTCTTGTGCAACTAGTTGCACTAGCAAATACAGTTGCACAAGTGTAAGTTAAACAGATAGATTGTTGCACAAGCATATCTGAGTAGAGACAGACGGACAGACAGACAGACACCACGACCAACTACTATATGGTTTCCGATCTTGATGATCGGAAACCATAATTAATGTCACAAGGAACTGGTCTTCAATGGTAAGAGGTGGTTTTGAATGATAATAGTATTGAAGCTGGCGCACAGCAGGCCCTTACGAAAATTTCTCATAGAATTCTATAGAAATTCTATAGAACTTCATAGAGTTTCTATAGAGTGTATAGAATATCTATAGAATGCCATAGATATTATTTCTATAGAGAAGCTGTTCTATAGAGTTTCTATAGAAAGTCCTAAGAATTTCTATAGATGTCTTATTCTATAGAGTCAGACAAATCAAATAGAGATTATGTTCTATAGAGATTCTATACAAAATACTTTCCGAGATTTAGTGTCCCAAACATTAACCAGAGCAAGGCAGAGTGTGGCATGCCCCCTCCCTGACTGTCACGTTGTTTGTGGGGGAGGCAATCTCAAGTTACCCTGATAACAATAACTCATGGAAAAAACGTTGTCAACTGGCCAACTCATGGCGGTCAGGTTGAGTTCTTCACATGTTTTCCATGTGTCCAATTTCCCCTTGGTTTTTCTGGCATTATCTGATGGCAATGCATGTGTCCATCCACCTGTCCATAAATGAATTTAAAAAAAAGGAAAATTACAGAATAAAAAATCAAAAATAAAAAAAATAAAGGTATAAAAAATTTTTAAAATCTAAAATAAAAAAATCAAAATTTTAATTAAGATTGAAAAATAAAGCAATTAAAATTAAAAAGCCGAAATAAAAAATAAACTACATGTACCAAAAGTAAAATGTAAAACAGTAAAAATTAAAGACCACAAGTTTGAAAATAAAAATTAAGAAAAAATAAAAAATAAATATTAAAAATTTTAAAAAACTAAAATATTAAAAAAATTAAAGCTGAAAAATAAACATTTCAAATAGAGAAATATAAATCAAAAGGTAACAAATAAAATTGGAAAATTAAACATGAAACAATAAAAAAAAATAGAATGTAAATTTTAAAGAAATAAAAGCTGAACAAATAATAATTCATAAAAAATTTACAATTAAAAATTGAAAATGAAAAGCGAAAAAAATAGAAGAATAGAAATAAAAAAATAATAATTAAAAAAATTGATAAAATAAAAATTAATATTCAATCAAAAAAAAATAGAATGTAAATTATTAAAATTAAAAAGCCAAAATAAAAAATAAACTACATGTACCAAAAGTAAAATGTAAAACAGTAAAAATTAAAGACCACAAGTTTAAAAATAAAAATTAAGAAAAAATAAAAAATAAATATTAAAAATTTTAAAAAACTAAAATATTAAAAAAATAAAAGCTGAAAAATAAACATTTCAAATAGAGAAATATAAATCAAAAGGTAACAAATAAAATTGGAAAATTAAACATGAAACAATAAAAAAAAATAGAATGTAAATTTTAAAGAAATAAAAGCTGAACAAATAATAATTCATAAAAAAATTACAATTAAAAATTGAAAATGAAAAACGAAAAAAAATAGAAGAATAGAAATAAAAAAATAATAATTAAAAAAATTGATAAAATAAAAATTAATATTCAATCAAAAAAATAGAATGTAAATTTTAAAGAAATAAAAGCTGAACAAATAATAATTCATAAAAAATTAACAATTAAAAATTGAAAATGAAAAACGTAAAAGCTGAACAAATAATAATTCATAAAAAATTAACAATTAAAACTTGAAAATGAAAAGCGAAAAAAAATAGAAGAATAGAAATAAAAAAATAAGAATTAAAAAATTTTTTTAAATAAATAAAAGCTGAACAAATAATAATTCATAAAAAATTAACATTTAAAAATTGAAAATGAAAAGCGAAAAAAATAGAAGAATAGAAATAAAAAAATAAGAATTAAAAAAATTGATAAAATAAAAATTAATATTCAATCAAAAAAAAATAGAATGTAAATTTTAAAGAAATAAAAGCTGAACAAATAATAATTCATAAAAAATTAACAATTAAAAATTGAAAATGAAAAGCGAACAAAAATAGAAGAATAGAAATAAAAAAATAAGAATTAACAAAATTGATAAAATAAAAATTTATATTCAATCAAAAAAAATAGAATGTAAATTTTAAAGAAATAAAAGCTGAACAAATAATAATTCATAAAAAATTAACAATTAAAAATTGAAAATGAAAAGCGAACAAAAATATAAAAATAGAAATAAAAAAATAATAATTAAAAAATTGATAAAATAAAAATTCAAATTAAAAAATTAAAAACAAGAATAAAAAAAAGAAAAATTCAAAAAATAAATAAAAAAAATCAAAATTATGAAATATAAAGGAAAAAGAAAAAAAGAAACCCAATTTCAAGATGGCCACCATAGCCGCCATCTTGGATGGGTAGCAGAGCTAGTCGTTGAAAGGAGCCTTCCCCTCCTAGATGCAAACCCTCACAAAAAAAAATCAGGTTGACCGGTCTAAGTATTCCTCAAGTTATTCAACGGAAACCAATTTGAAGATGTCCACCATAGCCGCCATCTTGGATGGGCAACGGAGCTGGTCTTCGAAAGAAACCTCCCCCTCATATAGACCAACGCTCACACAAAAATTCTGATTGATTGCACAAAGCATTCTCAAGTTAATCAACGGAAGCCATTTTCAAGATGGCCAGAATCGCCGCCATCTTGGATGGGCGGTGGAGCTGGTCGTTGAAAAGAACCGTCCCCTTATAGAGGCCAATCCTCACAAAACAATTCAGTTGATTGTGCAAAAGCATTTTCAAGTTAATCAACGGAAACCGATTTCACGCTGGCCACCATAGCCGCCATCTTGGATGGACTGCAGAGCTGGTCATCGATAGGAACGGCCCCCTGATAGAGACCACCCCTGACCAAAAATTCAGTTCGATTGTGCAAACCATTCTCAAGTTAATCGGTGGAAACCGATTTCACGCTGGCCACCATCTTGGATGAGCAGAGAAGCTGGCTGTCGAAAGGAACCATCCCTCACAGAGACCAACCCTCACAAAAATATTCTGGTTGATCGGTCAAAGTGTTCTCAAGCTGATGGAAACCAAATGTAAACGGACACCGAAACCAACGACAACACTGACACCGACGATGACACCGACACCGACAGCGATGAACGTGCCACGACGTAACTTTCCCACCTTTTTCGTAAGTCAGGAGCATAAAAATGAACAAAATATTAGATTTTATGTATACAAATTTATTGGGAAGCCATAATTGCAAGTCAAGTTACATGTACGCGTTATTACAATGTGCCTTGAAAATACACGTCATTCCTATTGGCATAAACCTGCACATAACTGGCTGCATTGGTTATAATGTCTTCCTAGGTACATGTACACCTCGTTATTACCCTGGGTATTCTGGGTACCATACTGGTAATCCTTTTTGTTACCGATGACAATCCTGGGTAAAAATATGGTACAATGTACCTTAACATAACCCAGTATGAAATCCGTGCCATTTTCCACCTGCATTTGAGGTACAGTGCTATCTTCCAGCCTGCCACGAATTTATATACACGTCTGTGCATTTTGACAGGGTGATTGTCAGCAGCTGTCAGCATGGCAACTCGCGTTAAAGACTGCGATTTACAGGCGTATTTGCAATCTGTTCCATCCTATAGGGATGGAATTTTCAGTTCAAAAGGAAGAGAGTAACATGTAAAGAAAAATCTGGTGGATGTCGATAATGGTAGATACAAGTTGAAAGCAGACTGCGTCAAAGTTGATGCGAAGAGGAGGGATGGGAGGGGCAAAATCAGGCGCAGGTGGAAATGGCCTGGATTTCAAAACTGGGTAAAGTTAAGGTACCTTATTCGTAGCCAGGACGATCCTGGGTAACAAAATGGATTACCCAGGGTAATAATGAGGTGTTCACAGGATGACATTAACCGATTCAGCATAAATCAAGGTTCATTGGCACACGGATCCGATCCGTTTCCAGTCCGTTTGCCCCTAATTTTCCGGATATGACAACGGATATGAAGTCCATTTGATAGATTTTTTACGGACCTGAATCGGACCAATTCCGTGTGCCAATGAACCTTGCTTAACTCTGCTCATTACATAGAATGTTTCACTGGGAGTATTTTGAAATAGAATAGGCCTATGTGACCTGTTGTAGCAAAAGCAGGAATATGGCTCAGAATAGATCCGGCTATACATGTACATGTAGATAAATGGAATGGTCCATGAACCATGTGCCTCTCATCTTCCAATGCAAATGATTCATCAAGTACGTGATGTAGGCCAACATGCACATATCAGTATAAGTACAGCATTACATTACAACTTGCCTGAAAACATCAGACATCAAGAAACAAAGACGGGAAATTACATGTACATACTGCAAGATGGCCACATGACATAGACAAGCTGGTAGTGCAAGATCAATCAGGCCAGAATTTGAACAGCATGTACAGGTACCTGGCTACTTTTTTAGATAAATAATCTTACATGTACACTTCAAAGAAAAGTCTGGGTGTTTTCAGGCCTGGACTCAATTTAAGTCCGGGGTTGTCAATGCACAGTTCTCAAATTAATGCACAGACAATCTGACAGCCCTTGCAGTGACATCTGACAGGTTTTCCAAAATCACCACACGTAATATGACATACAAGACAAGCCCGAATGTCCAGTTTTCAGGACAGGATTACACGTTACTCTCAATCGAAAACATCGGAATGTTCGTGCTCATAAACATTCAGTCAAGTTCTCTCGCACTTGGTAAAAGGGATAGACATGTCTTCTTTTGGTTTTTGGCAACAACATATTTTCCAGAAATGTCTGACAATAAACATGCACTCAACTTATTTCTGATTTCCACCTCTTTCACAGAATCAAATTTTACCTTGTATATATTCGTTTCAGTTGAGAAAATATTTCGGACAGTTTTTATGGTGTTGATAACACAGTAGAACACCTCACATTTGCAAGTCACTGCAACACATTTATTTGGACACACAGACACAATGAGTTCCAAGAGGCCAGTCTTTCCATCACCAAATCTCACATAAGAATTATTCCTTTTCTGCCTTTTGTGCTGAATCTGGCTGGATACCAAGCTGTATCCTAGCCTTGTCACAACTTTTTTATATGCCTTCACTTCAGCACCAGGTAGATTTACACCAATTGCAGCAAAGGCGTTCATTTGTGCAGTCGTGAGCACAACATTTTTTGGCAGTCCTAAGTGGCAAACATCATCACTCATGTTTAAAGCATGCCCATCAAATCCTAGAACATTTTTCCTGAAATGTTCTGCAGCTTTTTGATTGTAAGCAAATGCACCACATGACAAAGATGGCAACCCCTTTAGCAAGATGAATTTCTTGGCAATCTGCTGAGGTACATATTGTGTCCCTTGGAACAGTTTGTTAAGTTTCCCGTTCATACTTTCAAACGGGAAGGCAGAATATGTCCAGATTGGACCCCAGTTTTTAACACAAGCAGTCAGATGAAGCAACTGGTGAACATTAAACTTCATTGCCTCCTTTCCGTACAATTCCTGAAACTGTACAACAAAGTCAAAGAGAAGACATTCACAGAGGTCAAGTCTTTCCTGGGTCATATCCTCAGAGAGAAGAAAATGCATAGCTGTGACAAGAAGCATCCAGTGCTTGTAATATGCAGCTGGCAGTAATCCATGCAACACAATAGCGGAGTAGTGAAGAAGCCACGCTCGCCATTCGCTTGCTTTCCAACTTTTCCTTAATTTCATCGATGAGGTGACACGTGTTATTTCGGAAGGAGGAGAAATATTTTGTAGATTATCGCTAACTTGATCAGCGTTGGTGCCCAAATAGTAGTTTTCTGTGTGGCTACTGCTGTCGAACCACAAACCAGTAGTGTATCGTACAACACCGAGGCAGACTGCATGCATGTAGTCCACAACAAAGTTGTCGACTACATTGAACTTATTCAACAACAACAGCACAGATGGTCCTTTGACTCCCATTTGTGGTCTGTTCCTCTCCATAGCCTCCCTGGCATTTTCGATGTATCCACCTGCAGTCCGTTTTTGAGGCAGTTCTTTGCCAACAGTATACACACGGGCATGACCTCTCCCGACAGCAGTGACTTCACCAGGATCCAAACACCAGGAGCATCCATATTCTCCATTGAATTGGGATAAATTCTGTACAGTACACCGTGCCACTGAATCACATGTACACACACCAGGAAACACATGACTGGTGTGCAGTCTAATGCCGTCATCACTCCACTCAAAGCCAACTGTTGATAGATGATTCATTGCAGAGACAAAAGGTTTAAAGAAGGTGTTCATTACAGGCTTTGATTTACCAAACCATAATCCACCAAGCATAATGTTCTTTCGACGAATCTCGTAGGGTAGTTCATTGACCATTAATTGCAATGGCCAAATGCTAAAGTTTGAGGACACAAACACCTGAACTCCATCTGTATTGAAATTAAGAGAAAGGTCATCGTCTTCAAAAGGAATTTTCCGATATAACTGTCCTGCATACATATCACACTGCTGGCGCTCTTCTCCGATTTGCAGATGTTTGCTGATACTTTCCCTTCCAAGCAATGAGACGAGCTGCTCTTTGATATCGAACAAAATGAAATAATCCCCGTTGTCAATGCATTCTTCCACAGAAATGACATTTTCACAGTTTTCACACAAATCATCCTTCTGTCCAATGTATCCCCCGCAGCCTGGGCAATAGGCATGAAACTGAATGCTTCCATCAGAGGATTTGAAG
The DNA here is from genome assembly GCA_002633025.1 of Notospermus geniculatus. NCBI lineage: Eukaryota > Metazoa > Nemertea > Pilidiophora > Heteronemertea > Lineidae > Notospermus > Notospermus geniculatus. The sequence continues at coordinate 221,904 of NMRB01000426.1, read as the reverse complement.
TTTTTGTTGAACAAAAATTTCGTCGCAGGAAACGAAGAACCGAGAGGCAAATGAAACCGAATAATTTTCAGCAAATTTTCAAGGGCTTCTCCACTGGTGTTGTATCGAATGATGTGTCCCATTAGGAGGAGGAGACTCTCTCGTTTGGTGATTGGACATCCCTCATACAAGTGCTGATCCTAAAAATGAAATAGAAGCAAATCTTTGAACATGTGTGCATTAGTAATTTTTCTAACATTCTTCCCCAGACATTTATTTTGAAAAGAGTACACCTCTACTGGTTGAGCGAATGATAAAGGGAAAATCTGGCCAAAGTTGCACATTTGTCAGTGTTTCCCTCCCTACACGAGACCACTGAATATAAGATACAAATAAACAGAGGCCTATTAATCTGTTTCCTAAATAATGAAGGCTGATGTTACATTCATTGGCCTGACTGGGTAACAAAAGACCTGGGAAAATGCAGCACCCAGCCAGGGAATAACGAGGTCCCAAGAT
>NMRB01000426.1:207148-221208 GCA_002633025.1 Notospermus geniculatus | reverse complement strand
TTTAAAAAAAAAACAAAGTGGCTATTCATTCAGCCTGGCTCCATGTTAACAAATCTGATACTAGTATACATTTAGGGCAATCAGATTTGTCTTGTGAATTTGGAGGCCGATTTGATATCTTGCGCAATTGCGCCGATGTCCTTCGGAAAACAGTTGCGAGAGGGACTTGATCATTTAAAGAAAGGCCTGCAATACGCATCGCGATAATTCATACCTGCTCACTGACATCAACCACATCATGGTCACTGTTTCGGACACCGACATCAGCATCAGATGAAGTGCAACTTGAATTTGTCTGAAAAAGCACAGTGGCGGGTTACATGTATGCATTCAAACAATAAGAATCTCCCTGCCCATCACCCACCCAAGACATAGGCTACTACACCACCTTCAAAATTACACTGCTACATGTAGGCCTATTTTAAAAGCCATGAATGTGGTGACGAGCCAAGAATGCGGCGGTGATGATACAATGGGGTAGAAAGATCAGATTTCAAAACTGTTCAGCATTGGTACATACAATCACATAAAGTTGTAATACTGTCATAACACTTGAGTACATTCTTCAGCAATTCAACTCATGCATGCCCGGTATAGATGAAAATTTTCATGTAATATAACTATAAGCAATTATAAATGGGCTACACAAGATGTTATTCTTAATCTTAAGGAATGAAATGATCACCAGTTGTGACCACGCGGTTGACATGATCCTTTTGAACCCACTGTGGCCCATTTCTAATTTTGTTAAAAGAAAATTTTATTATTTATACTGGGCATTAGTTTCTATACCAGTAGGCCAACGATACTTCTTGAGCTCACTTACCCTATGTTCAGAAACACCTGATGTTGAAAATGAAAGAGTGCTACATGTAGTTACATGTACTTCAGTTGGTGCCACATCGACGACAGGATATTGTGAGCCTGGAGTCTTTCGTGGTGAATCTGGAAAGTTAAATGCAAGTCATGAATCAGTTGTGTTTGCAAAAATTTATGAAAGTACAATGTAGGCCTAAGGCCTACCGAAGCCTACATGTATATGGCAATTGGCATGCTGAAGCCAACCTTCTTGGTGTGGGTATTTTGGGGAGAAATTTGTACATGTACATGTACTCCTCTTCTGAAAACTGACAGTGATATGTTCAAGTGAGAGTGGTGTAGGCCTACGCCTATTACATGTATTAGGCCACGACCAAAATCTGGGCACGAGTTGTGGCATACTTACATGTGCCGGTACTTTTAGCACCAATTGGAGGGCCATCGGCATTAACGGATCTGTCTGGTTCAAGACGGGACGGCTCTGCATCATCATCTGCTTGCATAACTTCAATCGTTATATCAGTAGCTGCATCATCAAGATAATGGTCCCGGTCCACACTGCTTTTAGTAGGCCTAGACCTTGCCCTTGTTGTACCAGCATGACCAGCAGTAGGCCTACCGGTACTGTCAACGTTATCAACCTCAGTCTCATTATGCTCATCACTCACAATAACATCACTGTCATCAGTCACTACAACATCAATATTGACAGAATCTGATGACGTTAGACTGAGAGCTACATCACTCGCCGATGTCCGTGGCCTACTGATCGGTAAAAATAGTCCGCTTCCTACATGTACATCATCATGTACATCATCTGCATGCAGGCCGCCGAGGCCTTGCTGTTCAACATGTTCAACGTCGTATGCTATGGAACCATCAGCCTCGGACAGTGAAATATCATCATGGTCATCGTCCGACGAATATCTCACAACCTTTGGGAGCTTCAATTTACCACCATTACTAGAATTCTTTCGTTTTTTCGAAGGCATTACTACTGACTTTTTGTTCACCTGTTCGGCATTTGAAAAATCGGGCAAGATGGCGACCGGAAATGGCGATTGCGTACAACATAAATAATAATACTAGCCTATATAGCCTATCAACTCTCACGCACGATTAATATGATGAAATCAATAAAATCCGAAAAATGAAAAATATTTCCAATATTTCAATAATAAATTTCAGCGCCTCTGATGTATTTTTTATGCGATAAAAATATTGCAACTAGGCTAGGCCTACCCATCATGCCTTTCGGCCTACTAATTCCTGCATAGCTAATCGGCTAGACAAAAACCGCCATTTTCAATTCGCTTTTTAAACAGACACTGCTCTTTTTTCATCAATTTTTGTAAATTTGCCTGTTCGTTTGCCAATTTATTCAACGCTGGAAAGATGAGTATGTTTCTTGTGATCCGGTGGATCGAAGATCCGCCTCAGTGGGATGTTTTTGAAGTGGCGCAGGGCCCTAAAGAAATCAAATTTCTGGCTGCGACGGGGAGCCTAAAGAATGCCGTAAACAAGACGTTCGATTTCCCGTGGGAAAACGAAACTGCGCCTGCACAGCTGGTTCTAGATTTCGGTGAGTACCTCTACCTAGGCCTGTTTAAAGGCGCCCACCACTGCCCACGAGAAGTTCATCAATCATCAGGGGCCTAAAAATTAAATATTCAATCATCATCAGGCCATGGCGCATGACATGCAATGCGTACACCATGTACACAGTGTGTGCATGCATGCAATGCATAGGGCACTGGCCTACATCATGTCGGGGCCTACCGTACATACATGTAGTAGGCCTACATGTAAAAGGCCGAGCTAGGGCATGGCATGTGGGGTCTGCCAGCCATGCAAGCCACATCTACGCCCATAGGTGTGTTGGAGGTTTTTTGATACACCGTTTTCTGCTAATCGGGGAATAACATTGAAAGGAAGCAAAGTTTAATTCACAAAGGATATTCATTCAATGCACATATTTTGTGTTTTTTTCTGGCTGACATGACTTAAATTACAGTGAAATCGAATGCATTGGAACAGGGCCAGGCATAGGCTTTTCGGTTCACCCCCTCCGCCAGGGCAGATAGGACCGGTGGCCATATTGCGGATGCGGAGTCAGCAGACACGATGCAACAAAATATTGATCAAGGCACATAGTTTACACAGGGGTCATTCCATATGAACTCAACCAGAGGNTAGTGCTTCATGAAAATAAGATCAATGTTTCCACTGCAGGGTGAGCCAGCTGCATCTTCCTCTCGTAATAAGAAGGGAAACCCAGCAAAAACAGGGGATGTGGCGATTTTAAAAGCTGCCGAACAACAGCAAGAACAGGAGATCGAAAAGGAAGCCTGCAGTGGTTGTGCCGAGTATTCCGCTCTGAAGGCGAAGTACAAAGCTTTGAGGAAGGAGAAAAAACAGTTGGAGTCCGAGTTGGAGCATTTCAAGAGTATTTCTGGTGAGTTCACGCATCTGAAACAGAAAGCATGTGCCAGAACATCATGCAGTTCGGTTCGTTCACTCAGATAAGTCGTCGTCGCCAAATTTTCACACGTCATACAATGGCGTCCCGATAATAACGTGGTCACGTGTGTTTGTTTGGGATTGGTGTGCTCCTGGGCTCTGGGATGACACATAACATCCGGCAATGATGTTTCCGGCAACGGTGGGCGACTGGCTGGAAAACGCAGCAACTGAACAGCCGCTCCCCTCAAATAGGCTGATGTACGTGCTGCCACAACGCTTGCCGACCGTTGCCGATAGTTCCAGCCAGTTGCTCATGTTATTGTATACTGGATTGTGCCAATTGCTACCGCAATGACCTGTCAACCACAGGGTTCCTGCAAGGTCTTAAAAAGTCTTAAATTTGGCACTTTCAAGGCCTTAAAGTCTTAAATTTGATTATTTCTGTGGGGAAGGTCTTAAAAAGGTCTTAAATTTCATATCAAGGCAGTAAAAAATTGGCAGGAAATTGCATCTCCGGGCTTCTTAAAATCAAATTTTTCTAGCGGAGGGCCCCCAGTCCCCCCCCCAAGTAGCCTGTAGACCCAATTTCTTGGCCGTGTCGATCCCTGTCATTTTTCCCTTGCGGAAACCCTTCCAGGGATGTTCAGGGGCTTCAATTAGAAGAAAGTAGGTCTTAAATTTTGCCGATACTTGGTCTTAAAAAGGTCTCATTGAACGCTTGTGAGAAAAACAATCAAAATGTTTTTCATAATATTTTCAGATGCGGGTGATCTGGTTAAATCCTTAAAAGATTTGTACCAAACCATGAAGGACAAGCATGTACCGGCTGTTTCATCGTCTTCGTCTTCAAGCTCGAAATCGGAGGGGTCAAGGTCATCTGCCAATATGGAAAATGTAAGTCCCGTAGGCCCTTTTAATGAATTAATCCAATAACATTTATGAGTGTTTCATAATGACCATGCCTGCAAATGATTTGTACATTTATTAACAGAATTTTCTGGAGGCCACATCATCCATGCTCAGGCTGAGTTTTTGTATGCATACATGTATTTTATCAATCTCTTGTATTATCTGCAGGAGGCAGAAAGCGGGACTCAGAGTGAGAGAGGGCCTGACACAATTGCATCGCCAACTTGCAAAATCAAGGAGGGTGTCAAGGTGAGTAGTTGAGTAAGAAGTGCAGGTTTTTCCGTTTGATGGGTGCTATAATGTGCATGCTCCTCGCAGACAATAGAATTTCTATTGTTTGTGAGGAGCATGTACATAAAAGCGCCCGTCAAATGACAAGGACTGAAGTGGGAGCGAAGAATTACAATATGGATGAAGCCTTTGCAGGAACTACATGCTGTGCATAGGCACGGTGTGTACTGATATGTGCAACACATCAGTGCTAGTTTTTTTTCATTGGTGTTTTGATACTAGTACAAAGTTGCACTAATTGTATAAACATGTGTTTTCCTATAATTGTTCTCAAATTTCGGTTTATTTCAGGTGGACATTGGCCATGGTGTGATGGTCAACAAGACCAGCCTGCTTGGCCTCACTTCTACGGCAAAAACTGCCACAGTTTTTGCAAGGAAGCTTCTATCTCTGGTGTTCTCTGATGAAGAGATGATCGGCAAGAGTCTAACGGGTAAAAAAAGTAATGCCCACAAGGACACAGAGGTGCGGGAAGGCCTTGACCCAATGAAAATTGAGGCAATTTGTGGTAAGTTGGTTGCTCTTTTGTATTCATCATTCCATGTTAGTGCCTGTATAGAGGCCTTGCAATGACGTCATCCTGGCGGCCATGCTGAGGGACAAGTGGGCAGAGGTGTGAGCTGACCGTGACGTGGCCTGCGTGAAGTGCGCGACGCCAGTGTTTGACGTAACGTCATTGGGACATTTCGCTGCGCCTCTGCAGTATGTGCCCCCCAGCATGGCAGCTTGTGACGTCATTTGCAAGGCCTCTATATCCACACCTGTGAGTGCAGTCATCTCAATGCCGCTTAGACTGTGATCTGTCCTAAATAAACACAATACTCATTATACTTACTTTTCAGGGCTTACACGGCGCAAGTTCCCAGGAACTGAAACAGGTTCAGTGAAGGCATCAATGGCCAATAAGTTAAAGGAACTGCGAAAAAAACGTGTGGAGAAGGACATTTCTGCACAGGGCCAGGAGAATGATGAAATCGCTAACATATTAGGAGAGGGAAATTCATCGCAAAATACGGACTCTTAATTTGGACTTGAACTCGGACAGGAAAACATGTACATGTACTAGTGGACTTTAATTCAGCAATGGATAATGAACTTGAATTAGGAACTATTCGGGAGTGGAATAGTGGATTTACTAAGTGAATGGATTCTCATATGTGATATGGTGAATATGTGATATGGTGAAATATAATAATAGTGATCTTAATTTGGACTTGAACTCGGACAGGAAAACATGTACATGTTCTAGTGGACTTTAATTCAGCAATGGATAATGGACTGAATTAGGAACTATTCAGGAGTTAATGGATACTCATACAATTTATGTATGTGATATGGTGAATATGTGATATGGTGAAATGGTGAAATATAATAATAGTGATTGAGTATGTTGTGCTTGGTTATCAGTTATTGGTAAGTACTTCACAATACTTTTTATTCACAGACGTCCTCGACGCAAAGATGACTTGGCATTTAATGCGCAAAACTCATGAATGTGAGTGTGTTCCCTTGATAAACAACCGAGCCAACAGTCTGGATGGATATAGATCTTTTTGGTACTTTTCTATAGAAAATCTATAGACAGGATCGTCTGCTTTTCTATAGATACTGGCATGACTGGTACAGTTGATGAAAATCTATAGAAATTCTTTAGGATTTCTAAAGGTTTTTCTATAGATTTCTAAGGTTTTTCTATAGAGATTTCTAAAGGGTATTCTATAGATTTCTAAGGTTTTTCTATAGAGATTCTATAGTTTTCTCTATAGGTTCTTCTATAGAGATTCTATAGTTTTCTCTATATGTTTTTCTATAGAGATTCTATAGCTTTTTCTAAAGGTTTTTCTATAGAGACTCTATAGATTTCTCTAAAGGTTTTTCTATTAAATTTTCTATAGAAAGTCTATAAGATTTCTATAGATATTTTCAATAGAAAATTCAGAGAGTTTCTATAGAGTTCCTATAGATTTTTTTTATAGAATCTCTATAGAAAATTTTTGTAAGGGGGGCCAAGTGTGTTGAGGACCATCAGGAATTTCTTGTAGGTTTCAAGGCCGGTGTAAAAATGAAGCATTTCGTTAGACATTGTCCGTACAGAGTAAAGAGGACCTGGTGCACCAGTCTGGCAACTTGCATTACATAATTTATCCGGACCATCTTCATCTTCAACAACCACTGAAAAATTGAAGTGGAATCCCATGATTGCATGAAAAGCAGTAGAAAGTGTGTAGGCCTAATCATAAAGTGGATGACTTTAATAGCCTACACATACAGAAAGTATTCTCGGACATTTGTTTGATGAAACCAGTATCATGACCCGATCATAAAAATTGAATACCTACGAGTACTGTCGTGAAAGGCAGTAGCTGGTTCCACTTCCACTTCCATCGCAACATCATGACATGCCTCCATACTTTCTAATTCGCGTTTCCTTATCGGCATTCATCACCACCTGCATTCTTTTCATCACCCTTTCTGTCCTTGCCTTTGATGCAGCTGTGGGTGACCTGCATACAAGAAATTGGAAATATACATATGCAGATGGGCCTATACCTGTATTTATTATATTAACCAAAAATAGATTGATAAGCAAAGCGAGAGAGAGAGAGAGAGAGAAATACTGACAACCAAGCCAGGGGTTGTCTCTCACCTACCTGGATCTTCCAAGTCCACCATCATATGGAAAAATATGCGGAACAGCACTTGCCAGCAGATCTTTTTTCGCAGGAGCATCTCCTGAAAAAAAAACGTCTCGTAATTTCATCATCACACACATTTCTTCCCTTGCCTTGACATGCATTAGCCTATAGGCTAAATGTCGGTTGACCGCACATAGGCTATCACACGGTCTGGGCCTTGGGATGGGGCCTCATAAGACTAGGCCTACAGTAAACCTACACCACCACAACCTCAGCCATCCATCACCACCATGCATGTGCTGTGGGCCTTATTATGGGCTTAGGCCTAGGCCCTAGCCCAAAAGGCCCTAGGCCTCCAATAGCAGGGATTGCGCTAGCATTAGCCACGACCCAAAATGGGTAGAAATCTTTGAAAACGACCAGGAAAATGATGAAAATTCACATCAGTGGCTAAAGAAATTCAGACAGGCTGTGGCTAAAGAAAACTTCAGCCTAGCGCAATCCCTGCTATAGGCCTAGGCCTAGCCCTGGGTCTAATGATCCCATGAGATCCACAGTGACCCCTGTCGGTAAGGGAGCGAACCCTTCTCTTTTCTGCATGGTGGCCGGAGTGGACGGCACTGTTTCGCTCCTGAGTAAGTTGGTTTATTTTTTCATTACTGGAAGGCTATCCGCGTCGTCTGGGTTATGCTATTCAACGGTGACCATTCGGCGCGGTAAGGGCCATGTACTGACGAGTGAGGGTCGTCAGACTGACGAGTGAGGGTCGTCAGAGAGGTGGCATGTAGGGTAACAAGGCGCCTACATGCAGCATGCAGGGTAACAAGGGGCCTGCATGCAAGACCACATGTATTGGGAAGGTGCTGATAGAATTTTTCCTTTTGCGCATGCGCAGTGGCGTCGGCCTGTGGTATTGTTCGTCAAGCTGAACAAAAGACTTATTATTGGGTCAGGCTTGGAAATCGACATCGGTCTGTTCCTTGAACGGGAGTGAGTGTTTATTGCGAGGTCGATGGGCTTTGCAGGTGTAGGCCCCTAACAGGTCTCTTTCGGAACCACGCTGGTTGTAGTTGTGGATTTTTCCCGCTCTGGCTCGGAGGCATCTGATCCCGAGGGCCGTGGGTGGGGGAATTCCTTCAATCGTCTCCGTTGGTCTGCGCTGGAAGGTATGGTTTTGTTCCAGAAATGGTTTATGCTTCGGGGCCGGATGGGGAGGTGGATGCCCTAATCCGGGAGTTGAGGAGATAGAGTGCGGCCGGCGGGGACGGGCAATTACGGGAGTTCCCCCTGATCCTACGGCAGTGGAAGAGTGGGAGAGTGGAAGAGTTTTGAGTATTGGGAGAAGGGTGCTGGCATGGCTGGGGCGTGAGTCAGGGCAGGGAGATAGAGGAGCTTGCGTCGGTGCTCTTCACTCCCGCCCAATACTCAATACCGTGAGCTCACGCACAGACATGGGTCACTGTGGAATCGGTCAGATCCACAGTGACCCCTGTCGGTAAGGGAGCGAACCCTTCTCTTTTCTGCATGGCGGCGGAAGGAGGGCACGTTGAGACGGATGAGTATCGTGGTCGGGGGCCGGCGGGTAAAATGGAGTCTCGGGCTTGTGTTCTCGTTCCCGCCCGCCCGCCCAGAATGATATTAGCACCAGTAGGCTAAATGTATAGCTACACTGTAAAGGTCTTTAATTGAACATGTTAAAAGGATGAAGATAATACAAATGATAAAAAAAATAGAAACATTTATTTCCTATTTGAATTCCCATTATTTACATACTTCCATGCATCTGTTAGCCTGGAGCAAGTCCTTTCAAATGATGGTCTTCAAGAAACGGCACCTCGGATGTCCACAAAACAAGATTCAGATCTCGCCTACATCACAGCATAACAGGCTCAGTACATTTTGATGGGTGTAATTGAACGTGCTGAAAAAACAAGGCAGAGCAAGAAATTGCACATGAAGACAACAATACCAATGCTGACATAAAATCTTCTGAACATGCTGACTAGAGACTGGGGGGGTCAATGGACCATTTGCTCACCTGTGAGAATGTACTAGTCCAGTCGCAAAACCCCGATTTTCGAAAAAGGCGTGACATTTTCCATAACAGCAATTTTTTGCATTTTTGATATCTCCAAATGGCAGAGAATTTCATGGTTTGCAAACCATGAGAATGATATACAAAACCATAAAATCGGCAAAATTATTTGTTTTCAAACAGTAATAATGTGAACGCATCACGGATTGTAAACATTGCAAATTGCAAAAATCATGCTTTGCAAACCATGATAATCCGCAAAAGCATGGTTTGGGAAACCATGATAGTGCAAAACACATGGTTTGCAAACCATCGGAAATCGCCGCATCCATGGTATGCGTATAATTGTATGCGCAGTGGAACATAGACTGGTCTCTGCCCTCGTTTTGTATTTGTTCCGTTCCGCTGCACTCGACCAGTAGACAGCGGGCCGAGGATCAGTCCATTGTTCCACTGCGCATACAATTATACGCATACCATTGATTTGACTATTTCCATGGTTTGTAAACCATGAGTTTGGCTGTAATCATGGGATCGAAAACCATGGTTTTGTGGATTAAAATGGTTCGCAAACCATGATTTTTGCAATGTTCATTGTTTGCAATCCATGAGGATTTGATATTCATGGTTTGAAAACCAAGATATTTGCCGATTTTTCGTGATTTGCAAACCATGAATTTGCATGAACTTAATGGTTTGAAATGATTTTGTTATGGTTTGAAAGCATGGTATGTTTTCAAAACCATGAATTTGTCTAAGTTTTATGGAATGAAACCATGTGTTTAGTCTAATTCATGGTTTGAAAAATAATTCCATGGTTTTGTTTATACTTTTATTGGATGAAATAAGTCAAAATACGTACATTTATGGTTTGAAACAATGATATTATTTCAAATAATTTTGGTAAACAATTAAATTCCCACATGGCGCCTCATACATAACAGGCTCAGTACATTTTGATGGGTGTAATTGAACATGCTGAAAAAACAAGGCAGAGCAAGAAATTGCACATGAAGACAACAATACCAATGCTGACACAAAATCTTCTGAACATGCTGACTAGAGACTGGGGGGGGGGGGTCAATGGACCATTTGCTCACCTGTGAGAATGTACCAGGAAAACAAATGGGTGATGACGACGACAGCGATGGACGATGCACTGCGACAAAAGCTCAAAGGTGAGCTAAAAATGTAAATGTATTAAAGCAGTTTATGCTGAACACAGCATAACATACATAATCAGCCTCACACTAGCCATACCAATATTGATTATTACAATATCGTTCAACATGTTTTACATTTGTTACCTGTTCAGCATGTTCAGCAAAACGACTGTAGGCACATGTCGCTCAGAAGGTGAGCCTCATCAAACTAAGATCAGGAGAGATGACACTGGGTAGAATGAATTTCAGATTTCACAAGTCAATAGACAGACAATATTTAAAGTGACAAACTGAACATTTGGGGCCGATTTCACAAAGGGCGTTTAAGACTTAGATGCGTGTAACTTCTTCAAATGCATGGTGGAAGTGCGTGCATTTAGTGAAGTTACACGCTTCTAAGTCTTAAACGCCCTTTGTGAAATCGGCCCTTAATCTCAACCTGCCAAGTTACAGCTAAGACATGTAAGACTAACATGCGCCTGGCTTGGCTGTGACGGGTCATATTTCGTACCAGTATTTGATCTGTGTCAACAGATGGAGTGGAAGAGAGGTACTACACACATATACACGGAAGGAAGACTATGGGCCGTATTCACAGAGCTTCCTCAGGTTTAAGGTCGACCTTAATTTTTGTATTCTCCCCTGCAAATAATAGCTAAAGGTCGACCTTACACTTAAGGAAGCTGTGTGAATACGGTCCTATGTGCGGTTGAGGCATCCTCCCAGTGCCCACACTGAACATGCTGAAAATAAGCTAAAAGAAAACTAGTAAAAGTGAACTAGTAAACATGAACGAACAAGCTTTACAGCTTCAAGACATCAAGAACGTGAACAGATCAAAAAATTACAGTAAAACCCTTCTTCATCTGCATTACCATCACACCATGAAAACAAGTCGCCCATGGCTGATGCGCTCAGCTGACATATGAACACGATACATGATGAAGTTGATTGAATGATGAAGCAGATGCAAGTTATGGAAAAACTGGAACAGAATGCACCATCCACATGATCCAAGATTGCCACCTGGCAGTCATATTGGAATTTGAAGAGCACAATCAAAATTGATATGACACAAAAATGACAATATGAACATGATGATGCTGAATGACCAAGCCATTCTCAAGTTATGGAGCAAAGCACAAAGTCAAAGACGGTCACCAGATGGCCATATTGCCAGTGGAATTCGGATCTGATGAGATCAGTCAGCACAAACCCACAAGTAGTTGTTTGACTTCACCCAGACAGCATGAATGATGATATCATCAAGTGGTAAATTCAAATACCCCTGTTTCATATTTCTGCTGATTGTGCCCGCTGGTGGGCAAATTTTTAACAATTCACCCCACAGAATGTGAAGAAATACTTCAGCTATGCTAGACTGAGTTATTTCGATTTTTCACTTTTCAGAAAATTGCCCCTGGAGGGCAGAATGCAGGCCAAATCGCAAAAAATTTTGATTCTGTTGTGAGTCGTCCCTAGCCATGCTAGGGCATAACACTCCACCAACTTTCATGACACTGGGCCTTCCGGTTGCGAAACGTGTCAGTTTAACGGACTACACACACACAGACAGACAGACGCCACTCGTCTCAGTACCCCCGGTGAGGAAAAAATGCAGGATTATGGTAACAGCTGCTGGGAGAGGGGTAGTGCAAACCATGTGAAATTATCACAGAACTGCACTGTAAAATCATCCTCCACCGTGCTGGTGGGTGCAAACCCACAGGCATGACAGATACAGGAACTAACATGGGTACAGCAAACTTGCTGCGAGGAAGGAGGACCTACTGCCAAAAACATTCCTTGGCAATGGTCCCACTTGGACTCGTGTCATTTATCAGCCTGAGCATTATCAGGGAAGAAAATGTACCCAGATGCAAAAATTAACACGTTGGAAGTGGGCTTATATAAATTGGACAAGGAATCCTTGTCCAATTTTTAAGCCCATTTCCCAAGTGTTCATAATGTACATCCGGGTACAAGGTATACCCATCATCTTTCCTGATATTACTCAGGGCCCAGTTGCACAAAAGCATACCGGCGTAGTATCATTCTATTTCCTAGTTGGCTTCTAATTTAGTATACAAATGCATATAAAGTTAGAAGCCAAGTAGGAGATAGAATGATACTAGGTACTAGTTAGACCACCTTGCAGTCGACATTCGTTCCTTGAGCATGAAGCCTGCTTCAGTGGGCTAGGTACTATGTGTATACATGTATAGTATGCTGTTGTGCAACCGGGGCCAGGCAGATAATCGCCATGGGTCCTGAGGACCAATGTGTCCTTAGTAGAACCCACTGCCATGGAATACTTTTGACAGTACCTGTCCCGAGTGTCAGTCTTCCTCGCAGTAAGGTTGCTGTACCAATGTTATTTCTCTATACCCATACATTTGCACCCAGAGTACAGTACAATTTATTACAGTGTAAGAACTGTCGCTCTCCCTATTCACTTGCGCTGAAAGGTAAATCGCTCATCTAGCCTCGCCTTGTGAGGGGAGGAATCACCCATGACTGACAGATTGCGAAGCTCACGCAGCTGCCTTCTTTTCACTGGCGTCTCATGCACAGCTGGGGGTGTTGATACTACCAATTTAATTCTATTACCATGATTACTATTGCGGTTTCTTGTTCTGTTTTGCCTATCATCATGGTCATTTACTATTTCCAACTGCTGTTGGTCCAAAACTGGTTCCCCATGTATAGCACGTTGGGCATATTTGCCCTCTCCAAAAACAGACAACTTCCCCTCAAAATTGTGAAACACAAATACCCCCTCTCCCAGCTTCTGTTCCTGTAAGCCTTGCATTGCTTTGCTGATTTTGGCCTCCCGGCGCTCGAAGTTTTTTCTCTTCTTCTGCAGTTCCCTTTTTTTCTTCTTCTCTTCAGAAATTCTGTCAGTCTTTGTGACGAATTGACCATTTGAAGACCTTTTTCGTTTTGTGCTTTGGCATGCTTGTCCTCCATCAGTCACACTGCATTGAGTATTTTGCTGAATACCATTACAAGCTGGATCAGGCACCAGTACGTTTTCATTGTGGCCATCCTCAAGAGCCAAGGCCGGCAAAACTGCTGAAACGTGACCCAGTCGGTAAAAACTTGGCTAAAGTCGCTGGGGAGTGACATAGGCCTGATCCTACCTGATCTTTGTTGCACAATCGATAAGGCTTGTTTGCACCAACGGACTGTCTTTTTTTTCAATAGAGGGTTTGAGATCAGTGACTTACACGGATCCTTATATGTATACGGATCGAAATGTACACAAAATTTGTCCTCAATGTACGGAACTTTATCCGTATACGTGTAAGGATCCGTGATAAGTCGTGGACATCAAACTCCCTGTTGTGAAGGCACTCTCTACGTATCGTATGTACTCTGTGATCATTGGGGATTTTGCCAAACAGGGTCACGATAGTTACGGACTAAAAATGATATCATGCATTGTTCGCCATGTTTACATCAAACATGTTAAAGGAATATGCTTCAAAGGGGCTGGGCAGAAATGAAGGGTTGTTACAAGTTCGGCATAATTCTGAAACTACTGTTTCGATTTGCTTGAAACTTGCACAGATGATGCTTTGTACTGAATGGTTAACAACTATGATGACACAAAAACAATTGCATTACTCTTTACCAATTAGGGAGACAATGCCAGATTTCAGAGGCCTAGAAAGACGAGGAATATTCACTATTTCACCGCAGAATTTCACATGGGCCTGTGTCACATAGAATGCTAACAAG
>NMRB01000426.1:175161-196050 GCA_002633025.1 Notospermus geniculatus | reverse complement strand
GTTTTATAGCTACCAGGGTCTTCGTTTTATAGTAGGGTCTGCGTTTTATAGTCACCAGGGTCTTCGTTTTCTAGTAGGGTCTGCGTTTTATAGCTACCAGGGTCTTCATTTTCTAGTAGGGTCTGCGTTTTATAGTCACCAGGGTCTGTGTTTTCTAGTAGGGTCTGCGTTTTATAGCTACCAGGGTCTTCGTTTTCTAGTAGGGTCTGTGTTTTATAGCTACCAGGGTCTTTGTTTTATAGTGGGTCTAAGGTCTTAGGTCTTCGTTTTATAGACACCCGGTATCCATTATCTTCTTCTTATCACGTGAGGTGCCATCCTTGTTGAGACCAAAATTCGAAGATTTCTGAAGTTAATCAGCAATGTAAAGTGTGGTCAAATTCTGGCCCTAATGTTTAAGCTGGTAGTTTTCGTTGGAAGAGTGCCAGCAGGAATTTCAATCTCAAATAGTTTGGCAACGGTCTGGATACATCCAGACACCCTATGAAGTGGTATTTCATTACCAAGAAGTTCCATGATACAGAGACGCAGATTATCACTATAGTGCCCATTCTCTTGCGTTCGGATTATTTCATGTTCACCTGCGTTCGCCTCTAGGCTCTAGCTCGTGCACTCTACTGCGCAGCTCCTTGATAACTTTTCTCTTTCCTTTAAGTTCAGCACTTTCCTTTCTTTTCAGCTTTCCGTACAAATTCTTGTATCGGCTGACTTCTTTTTTTAGTGTAACCCTCTGATCCTTGATGTCGTCATCAGCAAGATGGAGGCAGTGAATCTACTTCGAGCAGAAGTTTTCGGTTGTCCTCTTCTAAATCAACCTCCCTTTCTTTTTGCATCTTACACTGTGTTATGAGTTCTTTTTTCTTCAGTTTATTCCGCTTATCTCTTTTGTCCACAGCTGCTTGGCCATAGTAACCTCTTAAGTTCTTTCACGTTTTCAGTTCTTCAGAAGATTCCTTTATACATTTCTGTAAGTGCTTCAGTTTTTTTTCTGCCTCATATGTTTGCAAATTATACTTTTTGTCAAGATCTGACAAGACAACTCTACCCCCGGGCTGTTCTGGAAGCCCAGAATCCTGACTGCCAACTGGACCCTGTGAACTGTGCTGAC
Organism: Notospermus geniculatus; assembly: GCA_002633025.1. Classification (NCBI taxonomy): domain Eukaryota; kingdom Metazoa; phylum Nemertea; class Pilidiophora; order Heteronemertea; family Lineidae; genus Notospermus; species Notospermus geniculatus. The sequence goes on along the minus strand of NMRB01000426.1, from coordinate 194,942 downwards.
CATCAACATCGCATGCACTAGCCTGTGGCCTGGCGGGTACATCCGACAAAGAATGCTCAACTACATCACCCTCAGGCAAGACGATTGCATCAGGATCCCGAGCAGCTTGTTTTGGAAAAGGAAATCCAGAATTATCAAAGATGTCCAATTCAGTTTTTGTTCCGTTCCTCTGCTTTTGCCTTCGACGCATTTTCAACATTTTCACAGTTACCATGGTTACAGTTCCTTTGGTCTTTGTGGATAATATCACTCCGATAAAAGTTCGTTAGTAAAAAGTCGTTAAAAACTTAAAACACGACATTCCCCAAGTACTCCACTTGGCTTCTTCAGGTGTAATTTCAGGACAACTTCAGGGTTTCAGCGATCATAGTCATCGATTAACTCCAGGAGAAGCGGATGGACCTGTCTAATAGCATCCGCCATTCCGAGGTCGCTGACCAAATCCTGCTGCACAATTTGAATGCGAATTTCTCACTATAGGCCTAGAGAAGTTTCGATCAAGTCTGTGGAAAACCCGGACTACCTGTTGTTCAACGATCTTGTTTTTGATTGGTTTTTAAAGCCTCACAGTATTGAATTTTACGACATTTTCAAAGTGTTAGGACTGTGCTGGTAGAGGTCTCATAGCCTCGTGATGGTCCCCAAAATACTTGCCTGATATGTACTTGAAAGAATCAAGACCGAGTTTTCAGCACACAACGAAAAAACTGCATGCAGAGCTCACTAATGCATTCAGATAGAGTATAATACATCTTACACTACACTAACGTCGGAGGACGTAAGCAATTTCTGAATTCAATACAGTGTGGCTTTAATTTTAGGACTGAAATGCTTTCGAAGTGGAATCAGGATGGGGAATTCTCAATTCGCAATATGCGGGCGGCAGAAAGTGGTCCCATCATGGTCGTCGGGAAGCATCCGATTTATCGTCATTTGTTATACTCCGTCATGAAGATGAGGGTTCATTGAGGGTTGACTCTCCACCTCTGCTGAGAAGATGAGGGTTCACTCTCCACCTCTGCTGAGAACGTACATTGAAAGAAACGAGTCGTTTTTGAGGTCAGGCGATCCATTTTCAGCCGAATGTGCTGATTACGTGACTGAGAACGAAAATCGTGCACTGAAGAGTCATCCCTCTCCAGGGGTACCCACACTTACCGCATGGACAAATGCAGGTAGAAGGCATGAGACACTGCTGAAAAACAGAGATGCAGTGTTCGCTAAGGTGGACACAAAAGACCTTGGCAAATCCTCCAGTTCGGTGTTTAATTTTGACCTTGGAGTTCAAATGGTGCGTCGACAGATCAGGAAATGCAGGTTGTTAGCCAGTCCTCACGAAAGGAAACCACTTACATCAATATTGGTACACCTTTGAACCCAGAGTTGGTCAACATTTGCTCAGCAGGAAAAGAAAATTACGAGGCTTATCTCAGTAAAGCATGGCGCACACGAGCGACTAAAATGGGGGCGACTACCGATGCGACTACTCGGTCGCCTGCGATAATTACCTTGGAGGTCGATCAATGACATCACTGTGATCTTCCAAAGAAGCATTTGTCGCACACGAGCCAACAAAAACTAAAAAACTGAAAATATGTTTAGTCGCTTCTGACGTCGCAAGGCCGGTCGCCTAGAAAATCGCTCGAAAAATTGCTCGTGTGCGCCATACTTAACCCATCAAAAGGCCGAAATAAAGCCAGTCTTCGTCACAAACGCTGAAGAAGCACAGTTCAACATTAAACAAATAGTGGATGGTAGGTCGCCAATATGAATTTTTGTTGGATGAAGAAAGGTTATATCGGACGAGGCGAGGCCGAGTCCGATATAACTTTTCTTCAACAAAAATCCATATTGGACGACCTGCCATCCATTCCACTCTTTTCTATATTATACAATCAAATGTAAAGTTGCCTAGCAACTATAATAGGCCTATGCCCTGATTGGCTAAAACTAGGAGGGCTGTCCGATACGAGGTTTTAGGACCCGATACGAGGATTGAGGATCCGATACGATGTGACATCCTATGATCACATGATGCAATCTGCTGCACATGATTGGCCAAGAACATTTGAGTGCATAATATTGTGAAAAACTGGACCACTGAGAAGATTGATGGGCAGCCGATGGCACTGCTTGAAACTTTTCCTGGTCAAGAACGTGCTGACCTACGCAGAGAGCTGTTCAAAAGTGAAGTGAGGAAGGCTAGCAAGTCGAGGCATGTGGAATTCTTCGAGAACGTGAAAAAGAAACGACCACAGGAGACGAAGATACTTTCAATAGTCCTAGTTTATTTCAACAGTAACCAGGTACATGTTTGTTACTTAGGCGCATGCTTCTTACAATAAAATGGCAGAGTCTCAATATCTTTGGCGCGTTTAAAGTATACGAGCCCTGAAGCCTTGCTGCGCGAGGCACATAAGGGATGCAGTGTCACAGCCTGCGGGTATTTGTTTGACCGTTTTTATTAGCGTAGATTCGGTTGATGGTCGTTTTGATTGTTTGATTTCTAAACCTCCCTATTTTAGGCCTGTGTGAGTAGGCCCTATCTGCCTATGATGGCCCGTGCACACCATGCATACGTCGCCTAGTTATAAATTGTCTGGATAGATGGCCTGCAGAAGTAGTAACTTGAAAGCTCAGAGCTCTCCTAGTAGGGGGATAAGCCCAAACAGTTAGAGTGAACCCAATGATTGCACCCCACCCAATGGCTTGTCTTGGCAGTTTCCCCCACACTTTTTACAAGCATTTTTCTTCTTTTTTTTCTTCTTTTTCTTCTTTTTTTTCTTCTTTTTCTTCTTCTTCTTCTTGGTTTTAGGTGGACCTCCGCAAGACGTTGGGTGGGAGTGGCTGGGTCTCTCGTTGCTGGCGCACCCGGGGTGGACGTGCTTTCCTTCATGCCAAATGAATACTTATGGGCCTTCCCCATGGGCCATGTGGGTAGAATGGACAGACTGACCTTGCAATGGGTCTGCACCACCAGATCCTTGGCCTGCAAGTTAAAAAAAAGCCCGCTTGGCTTGAAGCATGGTGATGGCCAAGGGAAAAATAACGCTTTATGTTTTTTTGGTTTTGGCGCCCCCAGTGGCAAAGTCAAGAATTAGATTTTACCGAACATTCATATTTTGCAAATATATACTAGGTCTGTGAAATTGACTTGACAGTCAATTTAAAGACCGCCCCTGTCATGCCTGTAAGTGGTGGTAAAACAGGGCTATTTACTCGCACCCATACAAGAAACAGATGATGTTAATATTATCACATGACATAGGCCCTAGACCTACATGTACAATCCTTGGTGAATTGAGATGATATCTTATTAGACCCCTTGGACTCGGGTGGGAAGGGGTTAACACCACATGATTGGCCTATAATCCTTTTTGAATCAAGGTACATGTAGGTACCTTATTATTAGACCCTTGACCTTGGGTGACATAGGCCCTAGACCTACAATCCTTGGTGAATTGAGATGCGGTGTTAACCCCTTCCCACCAAAGACCAAAGGGTCTAAAAAGATCTTGATTCAACAAGGAGGATTGTAGGCCAATCATGTCGTCTTAACCCCTTCCCATCCGAGTCCAAGGGGTCTAATAATCACATTGAAATATGGAAGCCACGATCGTGAGCGCTCGGCCCCGAGAGCGTTCCGAAGTTCGTGGATGTCGTATAAGGAATCGAACAGTTTCCGTAGAGAGAAATCGTTGCCGTAAATAGCAGTGCTGCCGAATTTTGACGTTTGCCGAACTGATCTAGCTGATCAAATGCTCTCTTCACGTTAAAGGTAATATATCACGAGTATTTTCGCGGGCCACGAAAATCATTGTTTATTTACATTCTGTTTGTTTATATCCAGTCTTTCTTTGTCTTATGAGTAATTTGTTGGTGGCATGCTCCTCTAGAAATTCTTTTGATACCGAAACTATTCAATTTGTTGGGTTGGTATGTCCCAAAAGTCCAAAATAGCATAATGTAAACATCCATGTTTACAAACATTAAATGTAAACAATGAAGTCGTGATACATTATCTTTAACTCCAACCAAATTGAAATCTGACCAGGATCAACACTACATGTAGGACGGTTCAGGTCGCGAGCGTGAAGTCAATCCGTCACGCATTCAGAAGACGAGTATGCCACGTTCTTCTGAGACAAGTTAAAGGGGGAATCATAAGTCCATGCAGCTTTCACCATAAATGGGGACATAGAAGGGTTGGCGGGATCGCTAACACCAAACGAAACTCGCTTAGAAGGTCGCGGTGGCTCATTTTCCTTGATATTTCTAATAGCCAGTAACGCAGTTGGGCTATTTAGACCGATTTCTCGGGCAAATGCATCCCGCACATGTGTCACCTGACTTCCTGAGTCTAACATGCCAAATGTATCAACGACACGATCATTATGAGCATGTATACGGGCAGGCAAATATAGAATTTTTATGCAGAAATATAACCAAGGTTATATACTTCCATGTGGTACAAACCGGTTAAAAATTGGCCCAGTAGTATTTGAAATATTCAAGGTAACAGGTGTAGATAAACTTATGTCAATGACTGTACGTCTTCCTAAACAGGAGAAACTGCCCGCTGGCAAAGTTCTTTGTTTTCTGTATGCTAAGTATTTATCCAAAGTGACAATAGATGCCATTACGATCTTTGCTTACTTCTTTGAAATTAACCACATTCATGTCTCTATTAGAAATGTACTGTTCTTTGAAACTCTGTAAGGGACTGTGGTGGACAACAAGTCGGGTTGAATTTGTGCAGTAACAAGCATTGTCCGCCATGATGGATTTTACAAGAAAAAGGTACCATCCGGACCAGACTCTAAAATTGAAAATTGCAGAGTCTGGTGGCACGAGACTAACTAGCCAAGGACAACAACCACATTCCCATCGCCACGCATTTGAGGACATCGAACGAGACGTTTAGCTTTTCATGGGTCTAAGAGATGGCAGCACTAGCGTTTCGCCCCGGTTGTGTCATGCATAGACCACAGAGTAGTCTCTACATCTGACGATTTAAGAGACTACTGTCGCCCTCTTGATTCTGGCTGTGATTCGTTGGAATACGTCCAATCAGAATACGAATCTTCTCTGATGACGTATCGGCGGCAGGTATTCCCCAAAGAAGCCAAGTTTCCAAGATGGCCTCTGGCGTCCAACATTTCTCGCTTCGAACATTCAGCGAGGTAGTGCAACGAATGTCAGCGAGATAAACACTCAGTGACCTATCCCAGCGATGTTTTATGTCATTAGCTAAACATCCTGGGGATAGTCCGTTGAAGAAACCACCCTGCTATCTCATTTCGACTCCTGTAGCTTGCCGTTAGAGCGCTGCACACAGATGTACACGATGTTGGCATGATGTACAGGTCTGCTAACTGATGCGCGCGCATCCTGCCTGGTAGGAATTCCGACCACACTTCCGGTTTCGAGACCCCGACACCAGTTCCTAACGTGCTGCACGGTGGAACTGGATACCGGTTTACAATTTGCCCAATAAGATGATCACATGATCCTGAAATAATCTGTGATTGGTTGATTTGCCAAACACCAGCAAACAACTGTTTTCAAGAAGGTGCATGCAGTAACATCTCCCAACATGTTTACTCATGTTTTTGTCGTGTTTGTGCTTGATTGGTGACTGGTCTACACTAGCAAACACTTGAAAACTTTTCTTGCCAAACAAAGCCAAACATCGAGTTTGCTAATGTTTGCAAACATTTGTTTGCCCGTGTAGACGAGGCTTGGAATAACTTTGGTTGTGCTATTTGTTAGTTTTAGTCCTAAGCTAAGGGATTGTGCCAAAGGAATTGCTTTGTCTTGCTTTATACTGGCGTCTTCACCAAACAAAAATTTTGCGGTCCACTTTGCCCCGGTTTCCCCTATGTTGCAGGTTTTTTATTTGACCTACTTTTCAAGGTCAGAGTCAGAGTTCAAAATTTGACCATTTGGTGGCAGGTTTCTTTACTGCTGGGGTTATTGACTTGAAGTTTTGGTAGCGAGGTACATTTTTCGAACCAAAGAAAATCCAACTATATACAAGGCACTGACTAGAATCTTGGTACACATCGGGTGGCGCGAAAAAATGACCCCCCCCCCCCCAGGATTTTCCAATAAATTTAACACTATGCAAGCTGCACTCTAGATATTTTAGACATGCAGATTTGTGGATATCACCAATCTATTGTAAAAAATTCAGCCCTAAATATCGAACAGTTTTGGCACGACGATAGAATCAAAATTACAAGTCCAAAATTTTGATGCCAGACTGAAACAAATGTCGGGAGGTGGAAAACGTATCGCATCGAAATAAAATACCGCATATTTCACTGACCACCAAAATTTGCTGAAATTTACCTGCCTAAGAAGGGAATTTTCTCTGTTTATTGTACGGATTTCAATTTTGTACTTTAATGAGTCAGTGGGCTGGAGCCAAAAAAGGATCACGTACCGAAAACTCCAATTCCCACATCTGCCGGCGCAGTGACAGTGCAATTTTCCGTACCAGATTTCATTTTCGCTGTAGCAGTCGAGTCGTTCATGGTACCGTATGTACCATGGACGCAGAATGTTCTATAGATAATGCAGGTAAAATTTCAGAAAATGCCGCCAGGTGGTTATGAAACACATGAAGTGTTTACGTTTTTAAGTTCGATGTGATCGCCGCATGACATTTATTTCACTCTGGCATCATATTTTTGGACAGACAATCTTGATTTTTTCGTCGTGTCAAAACCATTCGATATTAAATTAGTGCTGAAACTTTTACAATAGATGGATAATATCCGTATATTTGCATGTCTAAAATATAAGGTGTTGTAATTATTGAAAAATGCTTAGGAGTCGTTTTTTGGGGCCAGCCGATATATGTCCCTAATGCCGTTGACCTATGACACCAAGTTTCGGTCCGATTCGATTCTTGGCTTGGCCACCAGATGGCCAAAACGAAAACTCAAAAGTCCAATAATTTCTAAACTAATGACTGGATCGTCTCCAAATTTTATCATCGGTGCATCTAATGATGATACATGACGTATGTAACGGGTCTTTGATTTAATCTACATTTCAAGGCCACGGAGGTAAAACTTCAAAATTTTGCCATTTGCTGGCACGTTTCATGGCTATTTCATCTAGTATCTTCTAACGTGGTGGTGTGCTCATGAATTAAGAAACCCTCTATGTGCACAGCCAATTTTCGTCCAATTTTCCTACCAATATCTTACTAAGAAAAATCATCGATACTGTTTCTTGTAAGAATCTTATAAGAAAAATCGTAGTAACAGAAACATCTTACTAAGATGTTCCTCACTAAGATCTTACTAAGAAATAGTTTAGGTACTTACTAAGAAAATTTCAATAATATTAGTAAGATTCATGTCCTGGGAACTATACAGACCTTCTCTCAGCGGTTTTTCTCTGCTTCGGCGGTTCCGACTTTATTCTTGTTGAACAGTGACATCCACACGTTTGTACACTGTCTTTCTGAATGATCTCAAGACCCTGCCACACCACGTTTGGTTCTTGCAGGTAAACTGTGAATTCACACTATCGATTTTATTTGACTTAATCGCAGACTACTTTATATTAACATCAGAAACAATACTGACATTCATTTCGCACTGCGATATTGGAAAAAAAATCGCCGCAATAATTTTAAAAAAAGAACTCCGAGGTCTTTTCTGAACTTTGAAGAACTCGATACATATAAAACGAAATTGAGTGCACAGTTCGCCACAGCTAATTCAAATGAAACTTCACCAGTCAGTTCACGCAGGCCTGGATGGGAGACCTTGACATGGTCCAGACAACAATACCATACTATGATATCTACTGAATAGGGAATGACAAGGATCAAGAGAATCGTTGCAACAACTATCAACATGACCGTCACTGCTGTTTCTTGCTTTTGCCGTATTTTTAAGTCAGATTGAACACTGTCCTTAAGAACGGAACTTTGCCACTTTAGACTGATAATTATGGCTACATTTAAGAGAAATATCATGGTAAGGGGAAGAAAAACATCTACAGTGGCGTTGATGACTTCAAAGCCAAAATGATACCAAGCAAAATAGCTTGGTAGAGCACAATCAGTGTACGAACCGTCTCTATCTTTTTGAGCTGACCGAAAGCTATTTGGTAAGTAGATTAAGATGTGTGATACAACGTTTATAACACAACATGCCCTAGCATTTGTCATACTGCACCAAAGAGGGGCTTTAAGCGGTAAGCTGACAGCAATGAACCGGTCGATAGCGATTATTGCAATTTGCCAAATTGAAACGTTGTAGAAACAAAAAGTCGCAAAGTAAAACATTTGACAGTACATTTCACCGACATGACGTGAAAGCAGAAAATCTGGGCGTACGTTTATAACAAAACGAGGTAATAAACACGTTAAGAGACAAAACGTGTCCGCTACTGCTAAGGTCTTCAGAGAGAACGACATTACCTTTCTCTTATTTGAAGGCAGGCACATAACCAAGAAGCTCAAAGTGTTGCCGACGATTCCCATACAAATAAGTGTAGGATACACACAGAGCTGCAACATTTTTGTGTAGTAATCGTAGGAGGAACGTTCCTCCCAATGTTGTTGTGTCACCATCATGCTGTCATGTCTTTTCGGACAAATATCACTTATAAATTTGATACTGCTGGATTGTCTCCTTTCACATTGACATAAGTTCATCTCACCTGGTGCCTTGGATATATCAAATACTACAGGGCAATTTTAACAGAGTTTGTTCCACATGAAATCACATCTTGGTCGTATTTCTGCATCAAAATTTTGGAAATTTGGAAATTTTGATGTTGAGATATTTGAAATTATCATAATTTTGATAATTTGGGATTTTCGTGTTTTTCAGAAACTTTTGATGCCATTAGATAAAGCTAACCTCGAAGTACATGAAATATTGGTTTAAAAGATTGCTTTAACTAGGCAGAAACACCATTCAAAATGTTGATATTTTGAGAAAAAAAATGCTTAACTTCTAACCAGTTTTGCGGTAGAAGTTCCATAACTTATACTTCTACGATTTTAGGTCAGGTCTGTCTACTGACGTCAACATTTTGTAAAAATCTGGGATTTTTCAAGTTGTAGAAATTTTGATAATCTCAAATATTTCAGCAACCACTCAACAGATTTCGATGAAACAAGGCAAAAATCTTTAGGAAGTTCCACAAAATAGCACGTAATAAAAAAAATGATTTTTATGTTTTTTTTGCGATGCACTATTACATAATTACGATATTTGCAAATTTCCAAAATTTTGATGCAGAAATATGACCAACAACTTTCATGTGGAACAAACCGTGTTAATTAATATTGGCCCTGTAGTATTTGAAATATTCAAGCTATCATGTGCAGATAAATTTGTGTAACGACTGTACAATTAACTGTATGGTAGTGCAATTTAACATGTAGGCTAATCAGGAACTGCACAGAGGTTCGCTGCATGAAACCAGAACTCATTAGCATTATCCGAGACTGTCCGAAGATGGGGTGACCAAAAGCCTCAGTGGCCATTCCCAAAAGTATGGCCCACGGGACTTGTTCATCCCCTGGTAAGTAGTTTGTCTTTTCCTCGAGCTAGATCCTGCATCTGATCCCGAGATAAACTTTGCGAGTACAGTCTGGTTCAACCTAGAGGTGGACCATTGGAATGCCAAGTGAGGAAATGGAACATTCAATTTTGACCACAAGATTTTATTTACATGTGCCCCTTATGTAATGAAAAGCACATTTTTATTATTAGGCATAGTCATCTGATTAATTACGCCGTAACATGTAACCGTAATTATGTCACTCTTGCCACACTCTAACCACAAACTGCATTCCAATGGTCCACCTCTAGGTTGAACCAGACCATACAGTTCGAATAGCCTTGTCAAAGCTTACTCTGCAACGGTGTTACTTCCTCTCTAGGTGTCGTCTGCTCTCAATGTACCATGTCTCCACTTCGTTGTGATATGGGCTAAAGTAAATGAATGCACTCCAAACTCTAGACTCGGGAACCAGTCGTTGTGTCGCTCCGGCCGCCGCGCTACACTCCACAAACGACTGGGAAAGCAAGCTGCAAAATCAGCGGCTAGCGTACCGACGACCACAACGCCCGTCTCGACGAATGAAATTTCCCGAAAGCAATCTACTAGGGAAAATCTGGCACACTTTTGATTTGCTGTTATTTCTGTGGATGACGTAATTTACCAGCTCATCTCGCCCGTCCAGAAACTTTCCAATGTCACTAGCAGGATTTTAATGAATCCGTAAGTAGGCCTACTGCTAATCGCACACAGCATCGAACTTAGGTATCAGGATACCATCCTTGACCTCGAAGAAAGTTCCGATAATCAGCTGATTTTGGCATCTTGCAACGAGCAGCCGACAGTTTCTGATTGGCTGAACTCATTCATTTCCGTTGTTGTTGTCGGTACGCTAGCCGCTGATTTTGCAGCTTGCTTTCCCAGTCGTTTGTGGAGTGAAGCGCGGCGGCCGGAGCGACACAACGACTGGGTCCCGAGTCTATCCAAACTCCCGATGGACGTGCTGGGTGCAGTTGAGTCATCGTGTTGTGCAGCTGTATACAATGGTTTTTCACGGACTTTGAAGACGTATCGGTAAACAAGTACTATACATGATCACCTTCGGTCACTAGGCTTAATATTATTCGCGAGTAGCACGCGCACCCTCCGTTGAAGGATCCGCTGTTAGTCATGTAGGTTTTGAGCGACTGCAGAGTTGAACATCAAGTATCATGAGTCTTTGTGTCATGACATAATGATGTGCTCAATATCGACAAGGGAATGACTGAAAATTACATATAATGAATGAGCTACAATAAACTCGTAAAGAAAACTGACACCGCTCGCTAATGACGATCGTGCACGCAATTATCATTTTTAGCTCATCGGGTGGGCCATAGTCGTGTCTCAAGCTCGGAGGTCAAGGTCACAGTTAAGTAGCGCTAGAGTTGTAAACTTCTCATCGGAAAACACAGACATCGATCCGATGTCCTTCTCTTGTTTTCCAAGATGATTCGAAACTAAAAACGGACAACCTACCCCAACATATGTTACAACCTACCCCAACATGTGTTACAACCAACCCCGAAATTTTTGAACGGGGTTGGTGGATACAGTCGACTTTGGACCCCTTTTTCAGAGACGTGGATACAGATGGCTAAGCTTTGTTTAGTGCACACAAGTAACCATTGATATCAAATATTCAAAAGACGAAGCAGATTGTAAATACTTCCTGTAATTAGGAAGTAACAGACCTCAAAATAAAAAGTGTTACAACCCGGTCTTCCCTAATGTACATTTATTTGAACACACAAGCATTGATACAAAACATCACACATAAGCCTAGGTTACTGACGAAATTGTGTTAATTTTCATCCTCTGTTTTTTGTACTCACTGATTAAATCTTGACGGCAAAGATAGAATGTTGAAGTTATTAAAACCATTCCTATATGTAGTTCTGTGATTCCATGAACGTCGACGAATACGTTACTTTCGAATATGATTTAAGTGCGAGCCGACATTGTGAATTTTCATATTGCTTCAATCCAGGCCCCTCTGAGAAAAGCAGTAAAGACACCCCGACTTGACTGTTGTTTGGGTCCAATGTGATCACTGTGTTTTATAGACACAGGAAATGAGCAAAATTCCAAGAATTACAAGTTAATTATATTATGTAGTCCAAAACAAAGAAATTCGCCAAACATGAAAAACAGGTACAATTTTCTCAGAGAAGAAGCATGTAAATGACACATTCAGGGAGTGGCAGCAATGCCACAAACCCATAGAACCTGGAGTGGCAAGGATGTCTTGGCCAGCATTTCACAGACAGCATACACGCTCAGTACATTAGAAGAGAACCCGGAAGTAAAATCCAGATCCAATATGGCCGCCCTGTTTTTGGAAAATTGGCAGCATTCATGCAGTTCACTTGTGGAGTACTCACTGTCTGTTGAAAGTAATGCTACCGAAAGAAGTGGACTGGGTAGAAAAAACGACGAACTTTAGGATACGCATGTTGTTTGATCTTCAAAGTGTGCCATTTCTTCGGAAAATGTTCCGACAAATAGTCTTTTGTTTCAGCTTAGTAGCTAATTAGTGCATTCTAAGATGTATCTCATTCAATTCCTTTCGACTGATAGACCCCGCAGGTGCCTTCATTTTCGTCATACAACTTGTACATTTATGGTATTTTGACATGTTTTATTTCCAATGCTCCAAAAATTCACAATGTTGGCTCGCCCTTAATGCAAAAGTAACGTACCCGTGTGGCTTAAATCCCCACTGTATTGTATTTGAAAAGCACAAATCATCACCGCGATTCTCGACGTCAGTGCACGACGTCAGTGTAGTGTAAAATGTACTACGCTCCATTTGATTATATTAGAGCTCTCCCTGTCGTTTTTTTCTAATGTGTGCTGAAAACCAGGCCTTGATTCGCTGAAGTAGCTATGAGGCAAGCATTCTGTGGACCTACAAGAGGCTATGAGACCTATGAAACATTTTGAAAATATCGTAAAATTCAATACAGTGGGACTTTAAATACGCGGTCACGGTTGTTTCTTGACCTCATCAGAGGATCTCTGAAGGAACAAGACGTACTGCCACGCTAACCGGGATGTTAGAGGATAGTAGTGAGCTTTCGCAAGCGCCCGGTTAGGTCATACGACAACGTTTATCTATTGTTTGGGTATACCCACACAATAGATAAACGTCGTCGTAGGGCTTAACCGGGCGCTTGCGAAAGCTCTCTATTATAGACGATACCGATCAAGGTTTCGACTTCAGCACTTTGCTTGGTATTCTACACGTCGCCAATGGGCAAAAATGTCCGACGACTTTTGATACGGAATACAATGCCTGGGGAAGACGCAGCGAAATTACAATGGTGCTAAATTTTGACAGTCTTGGGATCATCAAAATCCTCTAACGTGGCCAACGGAATTATAGGGCCAGCAGCGGCATGGAGAAAACGCGGAATTCCACGGAAATCCGCCAAGAATCCGTAACTGTAATTATAGCTTTTAACAATGGAATAAACTATACACTGGCCTTAACACATGTAGCATANGTGTCCAGGCTTATTGAAGTGTTCACCAATGGGAAGGTAGTGGTTGTTGTTTCTGATGGTTTGTCTGTGGCCATTCATCCTGTTTCTCAGCGTTTGTCCAGTTTCCCCAATATACATAACGTTAGGGCATTTGTGGCATCTAATCATGTATATTAGATTAGTGCTGTCACAACGGAAATGTAGCATATAATGATAATGAAATAACAAGGCCAAACAAACCAGTTGTAATGCAGCCACAGCGGGATTGTTTCTGTAGCCCAACCACCTTGCTACCTCGTATGTAGGCTAGTGCCAATATGATAAGAGATAAGGGGAGGGGACGGGAGGGGATGATCTACGTAACAAGTTTCACATCAGTTAATAGTACTGTATAAACTGCAGACCACCAAATTATGTCTAGCGGAATTCCGTGGAATTCCGCGTTTTCTCCATGCCGGGCCAGCAGACGTACATTTTTAATAGAATTGAGGCTTCAGCAAGTCAAATGTGACGATATAATAACTGTAGCCTAAAACCAGAACATGACATGAATGAGAACCATGGTACAGCCAGCAGAAATCACACAGAAAAAAGACAAATTAAAAATGCGTGCCAACATCACGGCGGCCCTCTTTGTTCGTGTACTGAAAAAATGAAAAAAAGAACCAAACCATACCTCAGCCGCAGCAGCGAGTTTCGCCTTTCTATATCATGCCGTAGATCCTCGAAACTGGTGGTAGACTGATGCAGATGTAAGGCTTAGCCTAGCTCTACGAATCTCGTTCGCAGGTCATGTGGAATAGAGGTTTATGATCGATAATGAAGAATGCACAAGGACGTGATTGGCAAATGGAAACCCAGTCTCGTCCATTTGGGACTTTCCTGGTCGGGAGGGCGAAGTCGGAGTGGGCTGATGTCAAGGTATGGTTTCAAACAACAGAATGAAATTCAATAACTTTATTGTTTAAAGGCCACCGGCCCATAACAAGGTGCAAAAATTTACTGACAAAATACAATACGACAGATGGCAATCAAGTTACACTATTAGATTTCTGATTTTTTTCTATAGCACGAGTAATGAAAATAGCCAAATTTTGTAAGATAACCGGGTCAGAACTACTCATCAATTGGTAAAAGGAATTTTGTTTTGGTCTAGCTGCTGGTAAAAACTGTTGACGGAAATCAGTAAAGAAAGGGCAAACGTTTAAAAAATGTACATCACAACGAGTGCATTGCCTTGTATTGTCATCATAAACGGGTAGAAGACCTCTGCTTAAGATGCCGCACCTAAACGTGGCCAGCATCATTCGAAATATCGACAATTTCGATAAATACCTCCGTTCCAAACGTTCTTTTGAAATTTTTGTAATGTATTAATCTGGGAGAGGTTTCGACTTGAGAGAACCACTCCTGATGGTCAATATCACATAACCTTTGATAGGCCATTTTACAGAAATTCTCTTCATTTCCTACACCTTGGTTGATCCAAGCATAATGGAAACCAAGTTTTCCTAATAAATTCGATAGTGCCGATGCCCAATTTTTTCCTCCCATTTCAAAGTCCTCACACTGTAGGTAATATGCCATTTTTGCATACATGTATCTTGTATCAGGCATCCTAAGTAGTCTTAACCAATATTTTATATTTCTTATGCAAGACTTTGTAAAAACACGATGCCTGCCACAATCACCACCAACTACTACGGTAGGTGCACGCAAAGGCACATGAAGAAGACGTTTACAACAATAAGTCTGAGAATGAAATAGACACAGCCAAGACGTGAAGCAAATACTAAGTAGGCTAAAAGATACATATTGAATGAGTATACATGCATTGTACAACACGAGGGACCGGTATATCTGACAAGTGCAGGAACTGTTCTAAAATAGGAACATCTTTTTTACCAATTCATCACGAACACAATTGAAAATGGATATATATGTAGTCTTTGCATGTCACATTTTTCTTGCTTACTCTTCCCCATAATAAACGTCCATTCTTTCTTGGGGTAGAGAAAATGCGGGTCGTCGATTTAACTCGATAAATCTACCATCTGTCAGGTTATTGGACATTGAATGCTTCGTCGCTTTCATGATAATAAGCAAGAAGTCAATCTCCAGAATTCACGAATTTTCGACCCCACCTGGGGTCTTTTTCAAGTGGAACTTTACAATCTGAAACTCTAGAGACCGGTTGGGGTTGGGGTCGAAAATTCGTGAATTCTGGAGATTGACTTCTTGCTTATTATCAATTTTATGTGTCAATTTTGTGCTTTTCTGTATCTCGTCGCTTTCATCGCATGTTTCATTCTTTTGTCTTCAGTGATCACCTCAGCATGATTCACTTCCTTCTGCAAAATTATCTCCGCGATTTTCGATACGGGATGTATTTGAACGCAGACGTCATGGCAAGAACATGCATGCAGAGACTTCGGGCTAGATTCATGACCGCAGGTGGTATGTGTCTATAACACATAAAACTTGGCATTTGCCGCATCTCCAAGTTTACTCACATCCAAGGTTTCAGCAGCATAGGTGTCCAGCAGATAACACTTCCCTGCCGTCTTGTCGTAACCGAAAGCGTTACATTTCACCGACCGGGTACATCGGGTGCTGCAGAAAAGCTTGCTGGATACTGAGGCGATGGTTTCGACAAGCTTGCCGTTGGATGGAGTCTGTGTTTTGTTGAACTTCCCAGTGAACAGGTCGTGCTTGCCAGCTGAAAGTAAAGTTTTTGTGGAAGGACACTTTTTCGATCGATTTGTATTTGTATTCATTTTCCGTCAGGGCCGACGCTATAGCATTATTGGCCCTGCTAAGTACGGAGGAGGCCATCACAAGCTACTCATGTTCCTCACTTGGATGGGGTTTTTTACTTGCCCTTGCAAAGACACAAGGTACAAGGCACCACGGCTTACTGTCCCATGCGACAGACTGAAGAGCCGGGAATAAAATCCCATTGTGGCCCGGACTTTTTCGGACGATGATTATTGATGCACGCAGCCTGAGGTCTTGAAATTATTCTAAAATAATGCAATTGAACTGAGGACACACGTGCAGAAAAAGCACTAGCTTGCATTGTGAAGAAGTAGAAAGTTCTAATTTGCATATTGATGTGACCTCATTAACATATTTAATAGGGGATCATTGTTCGGACTTATCGTGTAGGCCTTCGAACCCATTGCATTTCCGACATGTCTTACCTATTTTTTCGAAATAGACGGTGAATCGAGTTTCGGTTTTCTTTCCTTCACAACTGTACGGTTTGAGACTGCACGCGTTCTGCTCATTAAATTCATTCCCGTACGAGAATCCTTCACAACCACTGAACTTGCTGCACATCTCGGCGCAGACCTCAATTAGCTTTCGTTCTTGCCCTTCAATCACGATACGATGAATCTCTTCACTGCATTCCTGTTTTGTAACGGAGTAACCCTCTGGTTGCATTTCTAAAATGAAAATTCGAATTATCATAAATTATTCAGAATCATAATTTATGATAATCATAAACGTATCTCCGTTTTGTACTGTTTCAGCGCCCCACAATATTTCGGTCTATGCAATATAGGTCGCTTTTAGTCACTGTCAATAAAGGCGTTTCGTGATTGACGTTTCCCCTAGGTCTACTCTAAACCTGCTCTTACCTGTCCCATTCCGGAACTCGGAAAAAATGACCAAATCCTAAGTTGAAGATATCGCATGCTGTCATTCTTTGCCAGGCTCGGGAGTTGGACATTCAAGTAACAACACATGACATTAGCCTACTCTTTCTGACCATACCCCCCACCCCACCCCACCCCATTCTTTTCAACTTAGGACTTAGTCATTTTTTTCCGAGTTCAGGAATGGGACATGTAAGTGGGAGTTTAGAGTAGACCTAGGGAAAACGTCAATCACGAAACGCCTTATTGACAGTGACTAAAAGCGACCCCCCCCCCACAAAAAAAATGGTAGGCCTACCGGTACCGGTGGTGTTCTTACCTATGACAGCCAGTACTACACGGTCAGAGCGTGTACTTCCCGCCGGATTACTCACATAACAGGCGTAGAAACCTCCTTGTTTGACGAGTATTTTGCTTCCTTTATGATTGGATTTTTTTCCCGTGAATACGTTCCAACTGAAAGCATCTGGTTTATTATGCTCGTCGGTATGGCTGGATTGCAAACAGTCCAATTCCACTTTTGATGAAATCAGCACTGTCGCCAGGTCTGCTTTGGTCTCAAGAACGGGCTTCAGTGGCATTGCTGAAAATAAATGTTTTTGACTCTCATCGCACAGACAAAGGTACGTCTTTTGACAACAAAACCCCCCAAAGTCCAACTCATATCAAGAAGTTTGTCTCATTTGTGCCAAATCGACGACAGGCAGCGCTGCTCACAATAAAGTTGTCATTGAAAGAAAACTCGCTGCATGAAAACGATGGGTAAAATGCCCAATCTGTCACAAAAGGTCTTTAGAATTCAGTGGGCCGTCACAGAAGGCCGAGATCTGAAAGGTTTTCTTGCCAATGAAGAGATTGATAACGAAAACACCACCATGCCGATTTACCGGCGGTGATGGCATTCCGTTAACTCCACACCAACACCGCCGATTCAATCCAATGAAATTCGTGTCAGCCGCCACAGATCAACAGGGTGGCCAATCAGAGACTGCGTTACAGACACCGAAGGCATGTATGGTGCAGTCAATGTTTACTTCTGGGTTCGGCTCTTGTATGGCGATGTAAGTTCAAATCTGATTGGTCGAGATTGGGCTGTTTCATCAGGCAACCATTCCGGACGATATGATGTATTTATATGCAAAAACAGCAGTATGGGCTGTTTCATCAGGCAACCATTCCGGACGATATGATGTATTTATATGCAAAAACAGCAGTAAACAAAAAAAAAAATTCCTGCGACTAGTTATAGGCTATAATTATCGGACGAAAGTTTCTTCTTGACAACAACTTTTATTAATTTGAAAAACAATCATGTCGTATTTGCAGTGGGGGTGCACCACAAGAGCAGCGAACAGCATTCCTGACAGATTTTCTTCTGGAGTGGGCCTGGGGTTTGTGGTGTGAGCCGTGCGAACTAAGCGCAAAACCCAGGTTAGCCTGGATGGAACACCACATAAATAAATGAAAATGGAGGTCAATCCGCTCCTCAGAACAGGTTTTGACTTGTTTATGATGTTGATGACTTTGCGCATGCGCAAGCTCACCGAGGAATTCCACAACACGCGAATTCTGTGTCAGTTGCATTGGCATGCGTGACCGCTATTCATGTATTTTCTTCTATTACATTTCATCACAATGTAAAATGCTGGTAGTTACTGAGGCCGAATGGGTCAATGTCGTTCTGGGTATACCTTATGTTTACCCAGGATCATCCTGGGTAATCCTTTTCTTTACCCAGGACGGCCCTGGGTAAACATAAGGATCCTTAACTTTACCCAGCTTGGGAGTTCCCGCCGAATCGTGCTGATCGCTCCGAGGATGGAATTTGGTACGTGCGTCTCTTTCGGCAGAGAACATGCAGTAGGATCATTGCTAAAAAGGGCGCTGAAAATTACCGCTATACCTCCTCCGGGGTTTGCAATAGGGAAACAAGACCAATCCCTACAACTTTTCAAAAGGGACCGATAGTAAATTCTCAAGGACTTAGGAGCGATAGGCCTACGTAGGTAGAACATGTATAATCCGTGCGCATTTCGTNGAATTTACTTTTTGCAGAACATGCAGTACGATCATAACTCGAAAGGGCTGAAAATTGCCGCTATACCTGCTCCGGGGTGTGGAATAGGGAGAAAAGACCAATCCCTACAACTTTTCAAAAGGGACTGACAGTAAATTCTCAAGGACTTAGGAGCTACATGTATAGGCCTAGTTCGAGGCTACCCTTATTTAATGATTTACGCTGAATATCAACCTCACTACACCACTCGGGAACTCCAATCTGGGTAAAGTTAAGGATCCTTATGTTTACCCAGGGCCGTCCTGGGTAAAGAAAAGGATTACCCAGGATGATCCTGGGTAAACATAAGGTATACCCAGGACGACATTGACCCATTCGGCGTTACTGAGGTCTGTTTCCTCTGCGCGGAAATGGACTAGCCACTGTCGTGTGTGTGACGTCGCGATTCTTTAAAAAGCACCAGGGCCCATATTCATAAAACCTTGCTAGCTTAGTTGGTTGCTAGTTGTGTACATTGGCCTTTACAAACTATTTACTTTAGCAGGCAACTAAGCCTATCAAGGTTTTATGAATATGGGCCCAGGACGCTATTTATAGCTCTGTTGCCGTATGGGACATTTGAATAGAAAGTTCTTGATATGAGCGTGGATTTTGACCGGGCGAAATATCGGCAATTCAGTCCAAAAATTGAAGACCCATGCATTTTTCTACGAACAAAATGACGATTCATTCATTCGATACCATACAAAAAATGTACGTTCAAGAATATTTTGATTTATCAAACCGTATTCGGTGTAGGGCAATTCAGATAAGGAAGTGATAATACACCAGTAGTGCATTCTCTTGATGACGTGGACTTCCATATGAATGAATGAATGTCTTTAATAGCAAGAAAAGGACATCGGAGCGATGTCAATGGTTTCCGATGAGAAGTTTACTACTCTAGAGCTAGTTATCTGTGACCTTGACCTCCGACCTTGAGAAGTATTGCGTAACTGGAACAGGGGTCCTTGATTAAACCAATAGGGGATGGTT
>NMRB01000426.1:140437-157019 GCA_002633025.1 Notospermus geniculatus | reverse complement strand
CAGCGACCCCCTAGGCAGCGGGCCTTCACACAGACGAGCGACCATCTGAGAACAGTATCAACACGACCAGCGACCCCCGAAGCAGCGGGCCTTCACACAGACGAGCGACCACCAATACTGCCAATACTGCAATTCACAACAAAAACTGCAGAAATGTGACAAAACATGAGGCTAGAGCAACTCTCCTTGATGGCAAACCCCGGGTGGCAAACACTGCCATCATCTCATCGTTTCACAAAGTTGCTTATCTGATGTAGTAGATGGCATCAAATCTGCAATGCATCCAAACTCTGCCCAGAGTGATTTCTACCCACCACATGAAGATATCGAAGCATTTCTCCTTAATTATGACAGCAAGTTCACTGTAGAGTTCTATACCAAAACAAATACCATTGTATCATTTACTCCCTTTGAAGATTTTATTCTTCTACCTGTTCCAGGCATATCCATGTTTTACTGCTTCTTCGGGACGTAGAAGTCACTATGATCAATTTGCACTGTTTGTTGATGACATAGAAATCATACCCAAGTTTTACTGTTTCTTCACGACGTAGAAGTCTTCGTGTTCAAGTTGTAGGCCTATTGTTTGTTGACGACGTAGAAGTCATATCGAAGATTTACTGTTTCTTCATGATGTAGAAGTCATCATATTCAAGTTTCTGAACTCCCCCTTCCTCTAAGCTTATCCACATGTATCTAAATCTATCATTTTTTGTTTGCTTATTATTACATGTACATTTTGTTTATACTTATTTTGCACTGCCACTCTTGAATGCTTGTACATTGCACTTTTTCTTCTGTAACTTGTTTTTGGGAGAGGTTTTAAATAGGCACTAGCCTTCTAACCA
The DNA here is from genome assembly GCA_002633025.1 of Notospermus geniculatus. Lineage (NCBI taxonomy): Eukaryota > Metazoa > Nemertea > Pilidiophora > Heteronemertea > Lineidae > Notospermus > Notospermus geniculatus. The sequence continues at coordinate 156,171 of NMRB01000426.1, read as the reverse complement.
ATTCCATGTATTCCTTTTAATATGTACATTTTGATTAATGTAAATAATAAAAATACCGGTATGTTTAAACAAACAATATTCAAGTTCTACTGTTTGTTGACGACATAGAAGTCACATCCAACAACTGGAAATTCCATTAATTTGGTCGTTTGGGAAACTGTGCTCTAGTCGTCGCGAAGAGATCCCAACAGCTTGCTCATACCATGCCCCTGGATCGCTGCAGGGAGTATAAATTACAAAAAAATATGTCCTGTTTATACTGGAAACCTGTAAGGACATTACCTTGCCATTCGGATATCGAACGCACCACGCACTTGCCTTTGGGACCGCTGCATAGCGCCTGGGGTGTCGTCAGCATATATCTCTCTGATATTTGGTGGAAGCCCATTGTCGTGGTCTCTTATGTTTTTTTTCGATAGGAGCCCAGTGCCGCCCAAAAACCGCTTGGTCAGCAATTATCATTTCTAGTTCTTGGGGCACAACTCGGAGCAAAGGACGCCTTCTTCTTTCCGCCATCTTCTCTTTAAAAACGACTTGTTCGTTGCAGCCACATGAAGAGCCTCTCAAGATGTCTACCACGGATGCATTTACCGAATAATAGAAATACGACAACGGTATTGCCAATCTGCCTATAAGCACGTGCCCTGTTGTTCCACCCAGATTTCCCTAGTCTGCATGAATATGAGAAGCCCGTTATTGTTCAACCTCACCTTCCACCGTGAGTAATTGTTTGTCAGTTTACGTATCCATGGTTCCTTAGCTTTGCGCTCCCTTGTCCCAAATGATTGTGCACACGCGTCGTCATTTCTGTCCTTCATAACCGAAAATGGATGTACAAGTGCATGATCACCGCGGAGAATCGCGATACCATATGCACTCTGCACTACCGGTACCCACAGTGGGTTTTAACCATGGAAAAGTGAGAAAAAAAGATAATGGCATGAGACCTGCACCATAATGTTGGCAATACTAGATACAATGAATATACGAAAAAGGACAAAATCTGTTGGGAAATTTGGCGGAAAAATTCATTTTTCGAAAATGGCACTTCTGAAATTTGAGGAATCTGAGAAAGGGTTAAAACACCCGTCGGGAATATTCATAGAGGCGTGTTCCCACAGTTGAAAAAGTCTTTCAGTCTTGACTCTTTTGCACCAGACTCCCGCCACTCACGATTTGACTGAATAATTCCCTCAAACGTTCGAAGTGGCAAGTGTTCATCATCACTTCCACGCACCCGAAGGCAATAAGCACAGGGGTTCCTGGACGAATGCGCCATCAAACCCAAGGCTGAATTGTTAACTTTCAGATCAGCACACAAGATGAATTTTCCGGGGGGCAAATTCAAAATCGTCAAGAACTTGTGAAGGGAATCATTGTCTTTTGATGTGTTTGCCGACACTGCAAATAAAAGTAGCTTTTTTACTCCACTGTCTTTAAAGTTCTTTCCTGAGGCTACACACTGGCAGTACATCCGCCGTTTCTTTCGTTCAGGTTCATCATGTTCATCTTCTATTATTATTTCGTTGGCTGTGACCTGGGAGGACTCAGCAGGGGAGGGTACGTTTCAACAACGATCAAAATTTCATCTTGACCTGCAGTGTGTGCAAGGGACATCTCTTGTAGGCCTAACTGACCAACTGAACTGTATCATCTATTTGGACTGGCTTTGTATTCAATCCCTCCAATGCAACAATCTGATCCGGAATGTCAGCACTCAGGCTTGGCTCATCTGCTGCAACCATGGCAAACCTCCATTGCTTAGGGGCGTGAAAAGGGCTTCAGCAGCAGTGTGGGCTTCCTCCGATTCTGAATCCATCCTTATCTAGGAAATTGCAATTGAAGAATGGTTAACACCATACAGTGCTAGTGGTAGGTTCCAGCTCAAGGAGATCTTCCCAACTAATACCAACAAGCTACATGGTTTGGGTGAGTTTTGGGGACTCTGAACATTTTTTAGTTCATGGCCGAAATTTTGTAAGCACAGGAAGGGTTAAAGGCGTCCTTTATCATTTACTATAGTAATTCATTTTTTCATGTTCATGAAAATAAAAATGTCCACCACTGAAGTGAAGACAATAGCAAAAAAACATGAAAAAGGCACCACTTTAATTGGTTTTTAGGAATTAGGCCTAGCATTTCTTATTTTTTATTTCCTACTTCACAGCAGCAGGACCAGCAGCATCGTCACAGTGTTCTAGAATAAAAATAAATAAATAAATGAGCCCAAAGAGCATTGAGCACTTCTAAATCTGACTAAGAAAATACTAAATGTTGTCCATCCGTGCTGTTTCAAAAGTATATAGGCTCTGAAGGGGGTCAGATGGAAGACCAGAAAAATGCTTCTGCGGTGGTCAAAACACTAAAATTTTAGCACTTTTTCAAGGAAAAATGCCAAAATTTCAAGTGTCAAAAATCGTAAAAAAGCACCTAAAAAATAGCAAAATCGTCACTACCACCGCAAAAAGCCCTTCACAGCTTCATCTGACCCCCTTCAGAGCCTATATACTGTAGATTCCCACTGAATAAATGGTACCGGAAGTTTACTGCGTTAAATGTAGAAAATTCACCTCAAATAAGGGGAAAGCAATCACTCATAAATTAGCTGGTGGTAGAAAATATTTGTTAGTGAAATGTGCTATATGTGGGAGTAAGAAAGCAAAGTTTATTTAGTAAATAAATGGAGCAATATCTTAGAGAGTTGTATNTTAGGCGCTTTTTTACGATTTTTGACACTTGAAATTTTGGCATTTTTCCTTGAAAAAGTGCTAAAATTTTAGTGTTTTGACCACCGCAGAAGCATTTTTCTGGTCTTCCATCTGACCCCCTTCAGAGCCTATATACTTTCAAACTTGTAATTCCCGCGCAAAACTGACAGACCTTAACCAACATCAGTGCCATCTCATGCAGCATATTAGGCATGTGTAGTTCAAGGCCGTACATCATTTTGTGCATAAATGCAGCAGACGACGCAAGGCAGACGAGGTGAGCCATGCTGTTCGAAAAAGTGCAGTAACATTCTTATTTCCCTTGGTTGGAGCAATTTTTCCAGCGCAAGGAACACAAGGTTTCTGGTGACAGCCTAGGCGGGTACATAAAACTGGTTGTAGGCGACTAAATATACGGTAAAACTTGCCTGAAAGTGCGGTTTCCTTGAGGTCAAATTTTGCGCTGAGCCTCGTTTTCAAGTCGAAAACTTCCGGAAATGCGTGGTAAAATGCGGGCTGTCTGAGTGCTGTTCCATAAAATGTTCCATGTTTAAAATGTTTAAAAGGTGATGATGAAGTGTATAGTCAGTGAAGCACACAGAAGGCTTACCTTCATCAACATTGATGTTGATTTCCTCCAGATTCTTCCCAACTTGATCAGCCATCTAGCACTTCTCAAGAGCAAGGAGAAGTTTGGATATTTTGGCGATCTGCAGGGTTTCTTGTGGCAGACGATAGAACTCCCTGTTGACTCTTACATCGTGTCCAAGGTAATCAGCCAAAAGGTCCAATTCATGATCCTTCAAATTTAATATTTGTGAAAGCGTAGCTATTTGTTTTCTTAGTTTTGTTCCTCTTAGAAGTTCTGGATATTTTGCTCCACAGCTGCTGCTGGCCTGACGCAAAACATCGCATCCTCGAATATGTCCAGTGGAGCCATAGTGTGCTCGGGCAAAGACAAAAACGTTTTCATGGTTAACTCCCACTGCAGTCCTCTTCTCCACTCAGGTGTCAAGCCACTTCTGCATAGCAGCAGTAAGCAAAAGTGGCACAGTTCTTCCACCTGACGTTTTCCGACTATTTCCACCCGCATTAGAGCTTCACACAATTTCTTTTCCGACGGAGACAGTGCAGATTGCACATCCTCCTGATATCCACTGTGTTTCTTATTGTAGATCAGAAAGTGTCATTTTAGAAATTTCCCATTGCCGTCTTCTGTTGAACAGCATTATGATGCAGAGGGTTGCTTCACTTAATTCACACCAGCTCTGGACATCAGGTTCATCCTTTTGGAGTTTCTCAAACGCGCAACCACCAGCATCCTTGAGGTGCTTTGTGAGTATCATTACATCACTCACCAATGGAATGAGCTTCACCTGGTTTCTCTTGCCTTCCGCAAGAGCACGCAATGCATGTGAAGAGACTTGTTCTGTCCACTGCATCTCCACTAACTCTTGAAAGGCAACTGCCTGATTGACCACAGCTTCGTCACCATTCTACAGGGCAGTCCCGTTCATTATCTTTGCACATTTCTTTACTGAGTGTCCGATCTTGAGTGCCAAAGATGGGGCAGAAGCCTGGTTTGTTGTTATGCAAAATCCAGCAACTTTCCGGGCTGAAGCAATAAGAAGTTGGACCTTGCCTGGATGTATGAATTCAATCAAACCAGCATTTGCCAGTCCAGCAGATTCTCGAAGTTGGATTAATAGCCTACCAAGTTCCCTAGGCGAATTTCTGATGTACCCATACTGTTCTTTGTCGTGACCTAATTTCAGGTACATTTTCTCCCCAAACTGAATAATCAATGGGTCACTTTTCACCACTCTACCCACATCATCCAAGCTAAGTTTCCACAAAACTTTCTGCAGACCTTCACCAATGCCAGGTGGCCCTGGGAGCAAGAGTCTTCCACTTTCAACCATACGATGGTACTTCTTCCTGTCCGCTGGCGCTAATGGACATCTCTTTGAATGCCTCCATGGCTCATTCGACACATAAAAAAGTTCAAGATGTTTAATTTTCGGTCGCAAAGGCCGACCGATCTTTGCAACTAGTCGCCCGATAAAAAACGATGAAACTTCGTCCGCACACGATTCCGATGCGACGCCACAATAGTCGGTGACTTCAGTCGCTTCCGGAGGTCGTCTGTCGTTGCGGGTGGTTCACTGAAATGGTCGCAAGTGTGGTCGGTCGACTTCGCACGCGATGGTTGCCTGCGACGTCGTGGTCGCCAGTCTCGTCGGTGGTCGCATGATTTTGGTCGCAGATGTGCGCCATGCTTAGGGTAGGGACACGTCTAACGCGATATCGCATGCGACAGGGCAACTAAACGTGATCTGAAAACCTTTGTTTGCGTGCATTGCGGCGGAAAATAACAAAGCCTTTGCCGCATGGGTCAACGCATCGCTTTAGGTGTGTCCCTACCCTACATTTCCGACAAAACTCAATCCGTTAGGGGTGTTTTTAAAGTCGACTTGCCCAACGCTGTCGACTCGTCATTCAGGAAGGTCAGTCGATTTTAACAGACGCCCCTAACGCAATTAGTTTTTTCGCAGATTTGCGCTAGGCTTTAAAGATAGATTCATACTTTTCGTTTTGCGCTTTGCGAGTGTCCGTTTCCTATTATGTGAATGCGTGGTAGAAAAAGTAATTTTATTGTTGGTACCACGCATAAACATGGGAAACGGACAAGGCAAAATAGAGAAGTATGAATTGGCCTTAAGACGTGCACACGCGAGGTTTTTACAGGCTCATGCACGGAACGGAGACGGTAGGTGGCGTGACGTTTTTAGAATAATTTTTCTCTAGTCACATCGCCGTCTGGCGTCTTCTTTCCGCATACAGTACAAAAAAGTCTTGCCGATTTGCCGTGAAACAAAAGCGGTGCGCCATCCAGTATATCCGTTCCGTGTATAGGGACAAATTCAAAAATTTGCGTACGCACGTCTCGTTTGCAAACAGTCAAGAGGCCACCTCAAGTTGCTCATATTCCTCACTTACTTGGGTGGGGTCTTCTTTTACTTGCCGTTGCAAAGGTACAATGAACAAGGCACCAGCACGTCCGACGCGACGAGGACGTGAATAGCCAGGGATCCCGCCAGGGTTGGATTCCATATCATATCCGGTTGACATGGTTGACCGTTTGTATCTATTACGGAGGTTTATAAATCAAACGATAAACGTAAACATTAACGACAACGTTGTTTTTGTGCCGAAAATGCAATATAAAATCTGGTTAATGTGTAGTATAAACAACAACGTTGTCGTAAAGTTTACGTTCATCGTTAGGTTTCTAAAAAGTATGGAGTATCAGTCTCCGTTATGTGTGTAAAATCTACATTGCATGGATTTGGTAATTTTCTATTTTACTTGTAGTCTGTGGAAAGTTCGAGAAGACTAAAGCTGCGTTTAGCTGACACGCAGTAATCGGGATGCGGATCGCGGAAACGGAATGCGGTATACGGAACGTGGTAAATATTCCGCGTGTTCCATTTATCTGCACGCGGTATCACTTCAGTTTTTGTAAGCATTGCGCAGGTTTGGTCCAGCGAGGTGTTGGTATCGCCGTCTCTGAATCCGAGTTGAGTAACGAACATTCTGAGAGAAAACACTTTTGAAAGAACAAAGGCGATTGTGTGTCAAGACAGGTGTTTTACTTCAAACAACTCACCGATTTACTATGATTGCATGAGGCATTTTCATTGACAGCTTTGTGGGAGTAAAAGTCATTTGAGAGAAGAGGTCACTCATCGTTACTTCAATGTACCGATAGAGGTTTTTCAGGAAACTTCAATGGTTCCCGCCCGAATGACCTCTTGGTTGAATGGGCTAATCAACTTTAGCTTCAGGCCAATCATTAAGTGTTATTCAATGTGTATATTTTCTGTTTTTTTATCCCGGACAAACTTTGCAACATCAATTAACTGTGGTGATGCGAGAAAATGTATTACTCGTATTTAATAGTGCAACAATGATCGACACTCTTCATGATCTCATAGCAACCATCAAGTATCTCTGCTCGACATACAACAAGCATGACAATACAGGAGCTGCCTTTGACGGAATGAAACGTGACCAACACTATCGACTTAAAACTACTGCCAGGGTCATTTCAGTTACGGTAGCATACAGAACCTACGAAGTACAGTACCGTACCTACTCGGTAAGCAAAATTGACGAATTGCTATTTGACACAGAACGAACCACCAGGTCATTCAACATTGCTAATTTGTTAGTCGAACATCCTGCCACGAAGTAGAATGGCAAACTTAACTAACGACTTCCTCACGATGCTGGAGACAACCACAGCTGAATACATCCAGCCACGAAGTAGAATGGCAAACTTAACTAACGACTTTCTCACGATGCTGGAGACAACCACAGCTGAATACGTTAAGTTGAAATGCAGATCCTATCCTAGAATTTCCGTCACAGGTCATTACTTCACATACAGGTTTGTGATTTACAATTTAATGTATCCCACTATCATTTTCTTTGGTTTAATCGGCAATATCATGGCATACATAGTTTTGGGGCGGGAGAGGCCCTTCACCTCGACCTCGGTCATACTCCGCTTACTTGCGGTTGCAGACTCACTTGACCTGATATCAAGATTGTTCTACAGTTCGTTACCGAGATTCCACAAGTTCCTTGGTATATTCGCTTTTTTTGTGAAGTTTAATCAGCTGACGTATCGCTACCAGCGAACACTTATTGTGTTTTCAAAGATGTGGTCCATCTATCTCGTAATATGCGTTACATTGGAACGTTTCATTGCCGTTTGTCGCCCTCTTAAAGCAGCGTCAATTTGTACCATCAGGAACGCACGGTTCGCATGTCTCTTTACCGCGTTATTTTCATTTTCGTACAGTGCTGTGCAAATGTCTATGTACTACACAATCTGGAGATACGACCCATGCACTCATTCATTTTTACCATTCCGACGCCGACAGCCCCATTATAATTTTTACTACAGGGTAATCAATCAAATCACTTTACGTTACGTCCTCTGGTTGGTGGGGCCAATTTCATGTTTGGTCTATTTGACTTATCGTCTGCTTGTTGCACTGAAACAGTCAGTGGTAATAAATCGCACCTCCGCTGGCAAGAAGGCCAACGATAACAAGGTGGCTACAGTGAGGGTTGTTGTTGTCGTCATTGTTTTTACACTATTAGAGTTGCCAGGATGTTTGGTAGAGTTTCCATACCTCATTTATATGATCGAGGGTGGACGCCGTGTTCATAGGAAAACTGTCTACGCCTTTGTAACGCTTTCGTATTTTCTCGGTTCTGTTAACAACTTTGTGAATTTCTATATATACTGCATCACAGGTTCACGATTCCGACGCAACCTACGAACGGTGTTATGTGGTGGAAAACAACAACAATCGACTCGCAGGCATGTTGCACGGCTGTGCTTTCATTGAACGAAATATTTGAATGAATAATATTTATTGAGAACCAGGGGAAATAAAGCGGTCCATCCGCGTACAATATTATTGCACAATATGGGGCCCAAAATGGATGTCGTGCTCCTGGCATAATGGATGGAAGAAAGATTGGCAATATTATTGCCCCAATTTTGACATGTTTGATGCTCATTTGCACGTGGATAGGCCGCTTATACACGCGCAATATTATTGCACAATTTCTTCCATCCGTTAATATGCCAGAAGCGCATGACACGCATTTTGGGCCCCAAATTGGGTGTGGATGGAACTAGAGAACTAAAGTACACTCTTGTAGGAAAGTAAAAGGACAGCAAGTTTTCCTTAATAGCGCAAAAACCATTGGAGCTACAGCAATGGTATTTGCACCTAATCTGTAGCAACATGTTGGGCATAGAACCATGGTGTTTTGCCAAAAATCACTTTTAAGTAATTAAGAGAAAAATGACATTTTGTAAAATGACTTTTTTCACAACTTTTGAAAAATCGTCCGATTTCAAATTTTCTTTCTTCATTACATTGAACTTGCCTGACTGACCAACATCTGCAACTTTTCCATTTAAAAATATCAAGAGAAAATGCCTGTTTTCGCATTTTGCAGCAAAATAAATCCCACTCAAACAGTCAAGCAGACAACACCTCTGGGACAGCCCCTTTTACCAGGGAATCTTGGCGTCATAACAGACAGTGATCAACAAAACCTGTGGTCTCCCAAGACTCTAGTTATATTGAGAGTATGACGCAACTTCCTTTTTACAATAAAAGCCAATACATGGTATTGATGAGGTTTTGCACCGAAAAGACATGGGTTGAAGTCGGTGTCACTTCTCATTTGGTGCATAACGTGAGAACTGAACTGGAACAGCCCCAGGCCTAGACTTCAGACTATAAACCCGTAAAGAGGGGCTGTCCCAGAGGTGTTTCCACATGACTGTGTGAGTGGGATTTATTTTTGCTAAAAAATGCCAAAAGAGGCATTTTCTCTTGAGATTCTAAAAAGGAAAAGTTGCAGATGTTGGTCAGTCAGGCAAGTTGGATATAATGAAGAAAGAAAATTTGCAATCGGACGATTTTTCAAAAATTGTCAAAAAAGTGATTTTATAAAATGTCATTTTTCTCTTAATTAATTAAAATTGATTTCTGCAAAACACCACGGTTCTATGCCCAACATGTTGCTACAGATTGGGTGCAAATACCATTGCTGTAGCTCCAATGGTTTTTGCGCTATTTAGGAAAACTTGCTGTCCTTTTACTTTCCTACAAGAGTGTACGTTTAAGTCATCTGGAGCTCGATGGGCGTATGTCAATCAAACCCTTAGTAACTAGACCACAATGAACTTAGGGTTTACTCTAAACGGTTCAACGCACATTGTTTTCTAACCAGTTGAACCTTGGTTTGAAATTGAACATACAACTAGACCTTGATTTGAAATTGAACACAGGCACAGGCATGGGGTTGGCTGGAAGTGTCCTGTCAATAAAACGCATGTCAATAGCCAGACTTCGCCAACAATACCAAGGTCTGCCTGACAACCGAAGGTCCGCCCATCGAGCTCCAGATGACTCAAACGTACTATAGCTCACTGTGATGGGGGCATTAGTAAATGGAACAAATTCCCAGAGCTTCTACATGTAGTTTACTATGGTACAGTATGAAATTTAATAACATAATTCAGTTTTAAATGGATATAATATTGTGTTCACCTCTCATCATCATGATCGTTAAGGTCTACCGATACATAAGTGAACAAATATTTTTGTTACTGTGCCCTAAATGTAAAAAGGCCTATAGAGGATATGCACCGACGTCATAATCCTTGCATAATCAGCTCATTCATGCATAATTAGCCATGGGTCTGGAGTGAAAGTTTACATTAATATAATTTATTAGAAAAAAAGAATAATTTATTAGAAAAGGTGTGAATTGCTTATTTTCACACTTGACAAACATGATTTTGGGAAGATATGTTGGTTTATAGGCCTATCAGAAAGTTGGAATGATTTTAAAAATAGTCAACAAAATATTTTGCTTTTGGTCTCATTAATTTCAGTAATCTCAAGTAAACCTTCACTCCAATATGGCGGCATAAACTAAGGGCTTAGCAGGAAGTGACATCACGTGCATTCCCTCTATAGATCAGTAAAGACCACCACTCATAACGTCAAAGCATGCATCCGGTGTACTCGTACACACAGCACGGTCTGTGTCAACCCGAGTACCGTAAAACAAGAGTTACGAACACACTACTGACACTTTTGTGTGAACAAAACCCCGGGTGTTTCACTTCAGGAAACTCACCGATTTCCTATTTGTGTGGCGGTCTAGGAAAACCCGTCGGATGTCGCGTTTGAGGAAAGTGTTAATGGCCTTGGCGAACACGCACATTTCAATAGCCGAAACGTACCACGTAACAGGTGAACAAAAGCAGTTCAATGCACAGGCAATCTAACAACCCTTGTTGATCACTCAGCGACTTCCGACGGGTTATCCCAGACCGTCACACATTTTATTCCGTATTTTCAGTGACCGAGGATGAAGGCGATGTTGGGACTAAAAGTCGTCGGGAGAGAAGGTCAATCATCGTTATTTCGTTGTTGTTAAGATTTTCAGGAAATCTTCGCCGATTGCCTGCGTCTGTCTTGGCCACTACGAGAATCTAGTGTCAAAATCCACATGCACCAATGTCAACATTCATGGTTATTACCGTCCAGGAAGAAGCCCGTTGGATAACATCTGATTTCGTCCAACCTACATGAAACTTGAAAATTACCCCCCCAAAAGAGGCCCTAGAATTCTTGGAAGGCCTATTTGTTACAGTTTGTTAATGGTTGTAGACAGAAGTGTTGATCAAGGACTTTCATCTGAAACATTCATTTTGAAAATAAAAATATGCCCACATGGCCAAAAGGGAGCGCCAAAGGAACTTGTCCTGACAAAATGGCAGGAAAGGGGTTAATATTGCTCCAAAGTGAAAGAAATTTTGATGCTTCAATCTGTATTAATGAGTGCTTCAAAATAAACACACCAAAAAGGCACATCCATGGCCAGATTGGCATGAACTGGCCAAGAATCGGGCCTGTTTGAGGGCCAGTCTGTTCAAATTTCACTTTTTGGGTGCCAATTGCACCGACCCTCGGGGGTTAATTGGTTCTTTTATACATTCTTATGGGCGGTTATATCCGCAAAAAGTAGACGTTGACAAAACAGAGACGTTGGTTACAAAATCAGAGACGTGCTTTTAGAAAACAAAGATGTTCTCTGACAAAACAGAGACGTTCACCTGCGATTTGGAGTCGTTCACAGAGGAGACGTTGGGTGATACTGGAGTCGTTAACAAAATTTGGAGACGTGCATTTTCAGAGACGTTCAATTTTTCAAACGTAGCAAAACATTTTGAATGGTACGCAAAACACAGACGTCGACATGATTTGGAGACGTGCATTTTCAGAGACGTTCAATTTTTCAAACGTAGCAATAATTTTGAATGGTACGCAATACACAGACGTTGACATAATTTGGAGACGTGCATTTTCAGAGACGTTGGGTGGCGCTCGTGGCAGTTAAAGGTGAACTAGCCGTTATTTACCTCCTGTCCAGACAAATTTTAATGAGGTCGAATTTGATTGGATGTTGGTGCATGGTGATGNCGGGCGGTAAACGGTCAAAGGTCGGGTATCCATCGAAAACAACCGTAACTTTTTTACAGCCCCTTAGCTACTCTGGTTAATTAGTAATTAGCGATTTTAATTACGATTTATAGTTCTATCAATCTCCAATAGATGGCAGAACAGCGTAGTGTTACTTATGACTCAGCCGCCAGGAGGCCACTGCGAAGGTGCACGTCACGGTCATCAGGTCACATGTGCAACGAGTGGCAGTTTACGGTCGTGGTAGTTCAATTTCTGTGGATCAACTGACTACCCGGTATTTAGGAAACATTTCGTGGCGTCTTACCCAATTTTCTACTTTTACACTAAACTAAGCTGTAAAGGGCGAAAATGCCAGTCTCAATTGTGATTGAATGACTGACTGACTGACTTTTGCCAGCACAACAGAAAACCTCTCGTCATGGATCATGTACATAATAACAATAATAGGCCATGTATGACATTGTATGGCTTGTATGGTGTACATGTGTAGCCCTATCCTACCCTACCCGTCGGTCATGTCGGTCGGCGCGAGGCAGGTTGCATGCATGCGCATAGGCCCAGCTAGACCTACATGTAGGCCTACGCCTAGCTAAGTGCATTCTGCAGATGGGCTGCTCGCAGCCGATCTGCAGAATGCACGTCACAAACCTCAGGTACATGTACAACTATAGCAGTCTAATAGGCCTATATCATTCAGCTACTAGTATTCATGTTTCTCTTTTTCATCTATTTCAGAATTTGGCACTTGTTTTCTGTAGACCCGATTTTCTTCCTGCAACACATTATTTAGTGCAACTCTTCACAAACTTTCGCAGTTCTATGCATCAACCTTCTACCTGCTTCATCTTCATCTTCCGGTACCACCCACATCTACACTAGCACCTCTCTTTCACTTCACTGGAAACAATTGCAATATTCATCAGGCACCTCAGGCCACAAAATATCACAGAACTGGGCAAATATTTGACCATCATACTGGGAGGTCCCTGTATTTTGGGTGATTTCATATGGAATGACCCGTTTATGATGCTGTTTTGAACAATGCATAATGAAATATGATAATGTTCCAAATTTTAGCTGCATTGTGTAGACGGAAATCCACAACAAGCTTGGACATCATCATACAAATGCATTGTTATGTATGATCGTGTAGACAGGCCTCGGCATGCAGTTTCTTTGCAGCACGTTTTTTTAACCTGTGTGGATATGTCCTTTCGTGACGGGGTGTGTCTTCAAGTGTTTGGACAGGTCGTTTTCTGGTAGATGCCTGTTGAGGGGTCATGTCATCTTTAGTGGTGGCATGTACTTTCTCCGCAGGAGGTTTTTTGACTGGTGTGGATATGTCCTCTGGAGACGGGGTGTCGTCAATGTCATCATCGAGTGTTTGGACAGGTTGTTTTCTGGTAGATGCCTGCTGAGGGGTCACGTCATCTTTAGTAGCGGCGTGTACTTTCTTCGCAGTCTTCACAGGAGTTTTTTTGACTGGTGTGGATATGTCCTTCGGAGACGGGTTGTCTTCAATATCATCATCATCATGTTTTTTGACAGGTTGTTTTGTGGTAGATGCCTGTTGAGGGGTCACGTCATCGTTAGTGGCGGCATGCGGTTTCTTCGCAGGAGGTTTTTTGACTGGTGTGGATGTGTCCTCTGGAGACGGGGTGTCTTCAAGTGTTTGGACATGTCGTTTGCTGGTAGATGCCTGCTGAGTGTTCACATCGTCTTTAGTGGCGGCATGCACTTTCTTCGCAGGTGTTTTGACTGGTGTGGATATGTCCTCTGGAGATGGGGTGTCTTCAGTGTCATCAACAAGTGTTTGGACAGGTCGTTTCCTGGTAGATGCTTGTTGTACTTCCTTCGCAGGAGGTTTGTTGACTGGTGTGGATATGTCCTTTGGAGACGGGTTGTCATCATCATGTTTTTTGACAGGTCGTTTTCTGGCACGTGCCTGTTGAGGGGTCACGTCATCTTCAGTGGTGGCATGTACTTTCTTCGCAGGAGGTTGTTTGACTGGTGTGGATGTGTTCTTTGGAGACAGGTCACAGTCAACTGCCACAGATAACATGAGACAAGTCAGAACCTGGTGATAGTGGAGGCCTAAAACCTTCATCTATACACCTCGGTTATCAAGGATGATCTTTCAGCTTACACAATGACGTTTAAGGTCAGAGGTCAAGGTCACAGTCAGACAGTTCCAAAATGCATTATCTAGTCAGAATTTCAGGGGAAAACTAATTAGAAGCCTGCATTAACCATCCCCTATAGGTTTAGTCAAGGGTCCCTGTTCCAGTTACGCAATATTTCTCAAGGTCGGAGGTCAAGGTCACAAAAAAAAGTTAACTAGCTCCAAGTAGTAAACTTCTCATCGGAAACCACTGACATCGCTCCGATGTCCTTCTCTTGTTACGGTTGCAATGGTGTTTGTTTGTAAAGAAGTGGAAAGGCAAATCTGAAAATGTGCTATTATTATTTCATTCTGTGAAGTATCCAACAGCAAGCGATTATTAGGTATGTAAGGCAAATACATTTGAATTTTGCTTCTCAAAGTAGCGTAGGCCTACGTTATGAAGCTCATTGTCCACTTTGTAACTGTACGTGATGTGAATGTCCATTAACTCTGAATGTGGTTTTTTGGCTTGGTCGTCTGAACGGCCCTAATGTGTTACATGATTCGATCGGATTCAATCCGATCGACCCGCATTCTGGACCGGATGTGTTCCAATTTTTGGGGTAGCGTTTACACACGCATGTTAATCTGGTCACATTCTGACTTCAAATTACCCTTGTGGAACTCTCCACAGCGAGTGCGGTCAGTGGAGGAAGAAAAAACACATCAATGCGCATGCGTGCAGGTAGAATGAATCCGGATTCGGGTCCCATTTGCGTTTAGACGAGAATTTTAATCTGGTCGTATGTGGTTCAGTGTGTTCTAATGCGGTCGAATGTGGATTCGGGGCCAGCAAAATCGGTGGTTCATTTTAAATCCACATTGGACCACATTGGGTAGCGTTTACACGCACGATTTTTGAACCACAATCGGATTCGATCGGATCGTATGCGGATTTTTGCCTGTCGTCTAAACGGCCCTATTGACGTGTAAAATTAGGCTACTGTGCAATGACTGTGAAGTACATGCCTAGATCTTATGGCATATAATGCTGATTATTGTCTACTTCACACGACCAAAGTGTCCATTAACTCATCTGCTTGTGGATGATAACGGCGGCAGATGTTCATCATAGATTGAGAGACATCTTTGGTGTTTTCGAAGGCGTTGACGTAGTCACTGCAGTTCACACCGGCGGACACAAGCATTTTTTTCAATAGCTGAATCCAGCTTGGGTTTAAAGAAGACATTCTTCATCTTGACTTGGGATGACGACGAGGATTGGAGAACATTTCCACTGATGAACTTGCCGAAACCTTCCTTCTGGATATCTTCAAGTACATCTGAATGCACAGCCGCTGTTTGGGCCTCCGTCGAAATAACTGATCACCCTGTTGTCAATTAATAACCGATGTTCGAATAGGTAAAAGACTAAAGTGTACTTATAACGTATGACTTTACGTCCATAAAGCTCTCCTACGCCAACCATGATTGGTGAATTACCTGTCACGTGACAATATATAAGTTACCGATACGTAACCTTCACGTTACGCTAATGAATAGAAAGCGAGCCCATTTTACACTCGACTCCGCCTACAGGATCGTCATGGTCAATGAAATGGGTTGACCCGTACACGACTTTGCATATCAAACGCGTCTGGTCGAGTGAGTGCAATAGATTTGATCTGTTTCGTGATCAGTTAGTAACACTAACAGCAATAAAGGTGGCGTAATTGTTTTTTTTTGTCGACACGTGCGCAGGGATTGGGGGTTATCGAGAGAAAGAGGGGCCTTGTTGCGACAGTATGGATAGGTTGCATTATT
>NMRB01000426.1:125098-140083 GCA_002633025.1 Notospermus geniculatus | reverse complement strand
GGTCAAATGTTATAGTTAACAGGAAAAGTTACAGTTAAAGTTTAGTTAACTAAACCTTAACTGGGAGATTTGACCACCGTCCGAAATGTTTAGTTAACTTGCTGTTAACTACAGGTTAACTAAACTATAACAGATTGTTAAGGAAAAAGTTTAGTTAACTAGTAGTTAACGCAAGCTTTTCCAATTTTGGTTTAAACTTTGCATTACAGAATGTACAGTAGTTACTGTAACGCCTAGGCGTTAACTGATAGTTAACTGGGTTGGGTGGTCAAATGTTTCAGTTAAGTTAAGGCAGCCATGTTGTTTATTCCAATGATGCAAGCTGGATTATCACGCCTTGAATCCAACGAAAACGCTTTTTACCAGCAGTAGCAGCCATGTTTTCCTTTCAGTGAAACTGCAGCATGTGCAGAGATGATTCCAAGCAAAAAATGTTCAGTTTCTCGGCGTTTTCTGGTCGTACGAGGGGTCCGAAGTGGAGCTTTCTCTCGGTTCAAATCTGGTCCGACGCTTGCCTACCTTGTCTTATTAACAATGGGTAAGAGTAATTAACCCGATATTCCCGCTAACTAACCAGATAATCCCGCTAACTAGGCTTCAAGGGCCTGTGTTCCAAGAGAGGATTCAGGGAATCATTACCTGGAAGTGATGGGGATTCCCCACTGTTGTTACCTATTAGTTAACCGTCAGTTAACTTTCTGTTAACTAGCAGTAAACTCATAGTTAACATGAGCAAGGATTTTCAGGGCTCACGTTAACTAAACTATAACCATGACTGTAACTATATTTCTTAACTGAGACATTTGACCTCACCCATTGTGCCCTTTGTAATTCACCAGTCATACAACTATCTCATTCATATTCATACGGAGGCTCGTCCTAAAGCCTGTTGTGAACCAATCACGAGCTGCACGTTGCCAGACGTTGCATATAATGAAGGTTACGTTCACCACCGCAGCGCCACTCTGGTGGAAAATGACGGCGTAACCAATCACATTCCAGGTTACAAGCTGAACGTAGCCTAACGTTCATTATAAGTAACCGTACCGTCCACTTTAGTCTTTTACCTAGTAATACCGCGTCACATTCTGAGACTTATATAAGAACAAGGCGCAGGTCTTGAATTCCTCTACAAATGAGCGCGCAAAAAACAGAAAATTCACAAACGTGATCGAGTTTGTATGAAGATATTGTGGATTGGTACTTATTCAACCAGGATATTGTATCATTCATTTTCTACTCCAAGGATTCTCACATGGTGAAATATGTACTTAACTTCTTCTGACGACAACAGCTTCCTCACAATTGGTTATTTGGCAAATAGAAAGATAGGATGGCGTGCACTGGCGTGCACTGATATTTTGTCTAAAGCATGCGGCCATCAAATAAAGGTTTCCGTTTCTGATATTTCTAATACCGGTGCGCTTAGATATACAAAAGAAAGCTATGCAGTTTCCTTTGTGTACAACGTTTGTCATTTGAAATGCAAATGAGCAAGCAATGATGTAACGTTCTTATTGCCTTTTAACGATGTAACACCTAAAGAAACACGTAAGACAGATTACTACATCGTCCACAACCTAAAAAGGTTACGAAACCATTTGGATGGAAGGATTCAAAAGCCTGAAACAGCCGTGAATGAAGGATGCTTTGTTAAGAGAAATTGCATTGAAGTCACGGATGCGTTGTAGCCATGAAATGTGATTGTTAATTCTAAAATACCTTGGTATCTCGTGCGTATGTTTCAAATGGATAATGCATTAGCCTCATTCTGAATGCAGCGGGTCTGGGTGACACAACCAAGACCCGCTCAGTGTAATGGCGTGCGTCCAACATTTCTCGCTTCGAGCATTCAGCGAGGTAGTGCAGCGAATGTCGGCCAGGTGGATACTCAGTGACCTATCCCAACGAGGTTTTGTACCATTAGGTACATTTCCTGCGGATAATCCGTTGAAGAAAGCGCCCTGCGACCTCATTTCGACTCCTGCAGCTTGCTGCTAGCGCTGCACACAGATGTACACGATGTAGGCACGATGTACAGGTTTGTACACACAGTGCGTGATTCACTGATGTCGCGTCATCGACGGAGCGTCCTCCCTGATATCTTAGGCCTATTTATTGCAATCAAACTGCACTGAACCTATGTATACTATGTTTAGTTTGAGGTATTTTAGAATAGAAATTAAACCCTCGGCTTCGGGTCTTGGTTGCGACACCAAACCCGCTCGGGTGGAGCAAAAATTCCGTCCAAACCCTCGGCGAAGCGCCTCGGGTTTGGACTACATTTTAGCTCCACCCTCCGGGTTTGGTGTCGCAACCAAGACCCTCCGCCTCGGGTTTAATTCCTTAATTAAAGTTGTCGTATGTGAAAACTGTGTTTTTGGAATAACTGAACTCACTCTGGATGACTTCTGTTGTAACGGAGTGGAGTTTCTTCTGGAAACATCGTGGTGTTGTCACCGGACCATGGGTTCGTGAAATTGCTTGAAGCAGTCTGTCTTTTAGTGACTTAGTTGGGTTGATGGTTACTTCATCTCTGGCAACTCCGCTTCTCGCCGCCTTTTGAATTAATATTAGAAATAGATTTTTTTTGGTGAAAATTTTGTTTTAAATTACAGTTGCTTTTAAGCGTTAATTTGACGTCAATAAAATACCTGATGTCGTTTAATTATGGGCGAACCGAACTTACGAGTACTGTCATTTCCTTAAAATAATGATTTTCTTCTATATGGTGAGTTAATTACTTCGTACGTATGTATTTACGGTAAGTTAATTACCTGTAAGAAGATTGCCGTTTGTTGATGAGAAGCAGTATACCTCATTATTGCTGCATTGACCATGCGAAGTGGGATTTGCGTTTCAGTTCCTTTAGAATGTGCTGAATTGTTGACGTCAACACATGGAGATTAGCAGCTAGGCGGAGGACATGAATGGTATCTTTTGATGAGACGACATGTGTTAAGTCGTCATCAGAAAGTGGTGCGTTTTCTGTAAAATTGATGTATGTTAGTGTTTGAAGACATGGAAGACTCGAAGTGGTACTGAAAGTGAAGTCGGCAATGTGGGATGAAGTTAATAAGAATTTGAATTGATGTTAGAAATGACAATGCCGTATCATGAAAATTTGAATGCTTATTGACTACGGTCTTCGATATAGGATGTCGAAATGCTTGTGATGTATGAATAACGAAAAGAAGGGAAATTAGGCGAACCTTTGTCATCGTTCCACTCTGCTGGCAAACGACCTCAAGGTACGAATCCGCGTATTCGTCAAATCGCTGTAGGGCTTCTTGCGATAGGCAGTACGTACGTGGTGTTCCTTGTTTTGTGAATTTGTTCAATAAGAGTGAAGACCTGCTTGAAGTCTGTCATCAGTCAGGAACTTTTGCCGCATCGGGAGATCACCTCCCGATTGGGATTTTGCATCTCCCGACTGGGAGGTTGTGTCCGAAACGGGATATTATGTTGTAATTTTTTGTTGCTTGAACAGGAGGAATGTCTCGATCAGGCAGTTCAAAATCTAAGAACTGATTTGCGCATCACATCGCGCATTTGCGCATGGTCGTAACCAGTGGAAAACGTGAAACAAAGATCAACGTTTGTGTGAAAAAAATTTCTGATTGAAGTAAATTTTCTGGCCGAGTTGACGTTGATTTTCCCCAATATTTGATGAAAGTTGGGAAGGGAAGAGAACATTGAAATCCCAATTGGGAGGTGTACGAAAACTCAATTCGGTTATTACCTCCCGACTGGGATTTTTTTCGATTGGGAGGTCACCTCCCGATGCGGCAAAAGTTCCTGACTGGTCATCTTCGTTTCATTCAGGATTTGTAGGTGTTGTCTAATAATCCCCGACTTGTACAAAACTGGCTTCTGAACGAAAAAAAGGAGCCTGTCGAGGAAGCCATCGTCTGCGGTCATGTTGACGAGCTCGTGCATTAGAGGGTGAGGTTGAATATAACATGCCATAGACATGGACGTTTGGAGGAATCCTCGCTTGCCTGTTGAGAGTAATCTTTGGTCACCTGCGCCCCCCACACACACATTTTATAAAGTAGCGATCGCTCTGACTCTCCTTGATTTTGTTTGGCTTGAATTGATGCGAGGATTCTGTGCCCCTCATCCGTGGTTATTAGCCCATAGCCGTCGTTTTCCATCTGATGTGTTTGCCTGCCAGCGGTTGTGTATGTTTCCAGATGGAATGACTTGCCGTTGTGGTCTAGTTGGTAGTTGTCAATGACATCTTTGATGACTCTTTCATAAGCAATTTTTTCCCACTGCCTGGTGGACTTCCCTAAATGACAAAAAAATTCATCGGATAGATGAATACTCCCGGTGATGCTTGCACTCTTGTTTGTGGGCCGCAAAGTGCTGCCGTTAATGCCAGCAGACCTGGGACTACCAAATCGATTGAACAATTTGTTGCCTTCTCGTACAGCGACAACCACTCCTGAGTTTCTTTGGGGAGTATTTCGTCCCACTTGAATGGGGAACCCGCTCACCGACAGGCGGCGCTGCGAGCGCCTGTACCGAAACGACATCATTGACGTCATTTGAAGTGTCATTGACGTCATGTTAGGTGCTGACGTTGCGTCATGAAAAAATTTCCTGTACATTTTTCCACAGGAAAAATGACACAAAGGACGTTGCTTTTATCGCCATTGTATCTCTTCATTTTAAGAAAAAAAGGAATGAGATTAAAAGAAAATTTCATCTGCTACACGATGATGTAAGTTTTATTGTTGGGCGACCAACACAAATGGTTTATTTTCACGCCAGAAATAGTCTCGCGCAGCCAGACTCTTTCATTACCATTACAGAGTCTGGCCGCAAACTTGATGTTTACTGTTCGATGGTAGTCTCGCGCAACTGCGAATTTCGGGTCAGACTCACTCACTCAACTCAGTCTCACAACCTCCAAATGTCTGAATCTGGCAATGAATCGATTAGCGAAGTGATCTGGGACAGCGCCCAGGACAGCATCAACTTATTGGAGTTGAATTTCAGGCTGAAGTCTGTGCAGGAATTGTGTATCCGTATGGAAGGCAAGATCGAGAAAACCCAGCTGACATTATATGGTCATCGCCATGATGAGATCACATGATCACTTCTCTTGCCCAATCAGCAGCCGGATTGTGATTTTTCGAATGGCGGATGGAAATGAATGACTAGCTCTGTCCCTGATTAGCCAATCAGCGAGCGTACCAGGATCTTGGTAAGCCTCCAAACAGTAATTTCGCAGTTTGATCCTAGACGTTTTTCGATCCCCAGATTCGAAACAGCGGCTGGGTAACCGAGACTACGCCAGAACTAAATGCAAATAACGTTAGAAAAAAAGAGACTTCGCTACAAACCCTCGCGGGTTCGTGTGTGCGGGTTCGTCATTGAATTGCGGCTGCTTTTCGGTGGATGGCCTGCACATGGAAATCTTTGAACTTTATTCTTGCCTTGCTCATTATTGTAGGTTGATCGGTGCCGATCGCTGTAGGCCTAGATGGAAGAATGAAACTCGGCAAAAAAATTGTGGGCAATAATGCTGAGTGATACCGAATTTGACGTCAGTACGTCATGTGAGGCTGACGTTGCTTGTGGTGCAAATCTTGGGTGACTGCCAATGCTATCAACGGTCCGCAGCTTGCGGTTCGAAACAGATAGTGTGATGTTCTATAATCTAAGGTAGGTAGGCTCTACTAACTAGGGCATGAGGGGCCTATCTATGAGGCCCCTCGGCCTATAATCATTATAATCTCGTTTTCATTCATTGACAATCGCGCTATGCAACCCACGTGATTCATTTACTAATAATAGTCACAATTTCGTGACATCACTGCCTCCTACTTCGGGCGACCAATCACAGGCGGGAATTCAGATATGATGGCAGGGGTTGGTAAGCGTCAACCCAGAGCTCAGGAGCGCACCAAGCCCTGGGTACGAGGTTGATTTTGATCAGCTAAGATGCAGTGCAGTCTCAGTGTTACCACTGGCTATACATGTATATATCGGGTGGCCCAGAAAAAACGATAACACTTTTCATTTGAAGATTATTCAAAAAATATCAAAGCTATGGTTGTCATATTTTTCATCAACAATCACACATATATTATGCATCTTTACTCAGAATGTCAGCTCCAAAGATTGACTGACATTGAAATAGCAACATTTTTGAAATTCTTGGTCAAAAAATGCAATGCCAGTCACTTACATCTGACACATGGCATGCGGTGACATGTCTAGACTTAAAATGACCTGCCAATCAGTGTCAAATGCCAAAGTCCTTAGTCTTGAGCTTCTGTTGGCTCAGTCTAGATGTTTTCTCAAGAAAGGCACCATGTTTTTTTAGTGAGGGAGATATAGCTGTGATTCAGGCGTGTTCGACTGAGAAAGGATGGGGAGCTTGGAAAATTGTCAGGGAGTTCCCTGGCAAGGGATGGAAAGTGGCTCAGTACGAGCTGAAACCCAAATTTAGATAAGTATCCCATCCAAACAGGACGTGACAGCAATTAAGGAAAGAAAAGAGTACAAGCCCCAAAAGGTGGTTGCTCAACCTAACAGAAATGTAATTAGAGAATGTAAGGCTTGACTAGGCTGAAGGGAAGGGGGTAATTAAAATATAGCTTGGAGGAATTAAACTAACAGTATAATTATACTAACAGTACACTACCCCAAGACTATAGTAAGAGTAATTTATATTAAACAGATGTATGAGGAAGTGATAACAAATTAGGCCTAGAAAAAGAAATGAAGAGCAAGATAATAAGAAATGAAGGGGCAACAGTAAAGAAAGGAAGCCTAGGTGAACGGCAACTACAAAACCCTGACCAACGAAAATTTAGAAACAGACAATGGAAGACAAAGGCCTAAAAAGAGGAACCCTGTCCTCCAAGGAAAAGGGTCTACTAAAGAGAAAAGAGGGGTTGCAAAGCACTGACCAGCGAACAAAATAGGAGAAGAGCAATGGAAGACGAGGCCTAGTGAAAGGACCCCTGTCCCCCGGCCCAAGCTACAGTCTTCCAAAGCAACGGCCCTATTAAAAGAAAAAAAGGGGGAAGGAACCCCATGCCAAATGTTTTTTGGCCCTGACACTAAGGGGAAGCTGCGGGGTTATCAGAAACTCAGCACCTGGTGTTGAGGCCTGAGGGGGTGATAGTTTTAAGGGTCCACATCCACCATAACTCTGTTTTGAGGAGGGTCGTCTCATTTGGACATGTCTCCAGAATGGTGAACATCAGGTCCTTGATAGAATACCCTGGCAGTTTAAAATGGGTATAGAGTAATGAGCAGTCACGGTCATCCTCTATCCCCCGCCGGATGTTGGATTTGTGGTTGTTCATCTTTCTCCGGAAACACATGGTCTGTCCGACGTACTGGTTGACTGTAGGGCATCTGGTACAGGTGATACAGTAGACAACGTTACTTACTGTCACAATCCGTGGGGCTCCTCAGGCGGAGTTGATGGGACTCATTAATAAGATAAAACGAACAGGGACTAATGAAAGAAAGCCTGGAAGTGGTAGACCACGGACTTCAGTCGCGTGCAGTTTCTGATGAAAACTGAGGTCACGCTGACATCTGTTCAGTTAAAACAGGTCAGTGAAATAACTGCATTTTGTGGCAACTAATTCTAAAAGTGCTGCTGTTCCTGTGTCTTTCAACGTTTGAAGCTGATATTTTCAGGAAAAGTGTTCAATATCTGTGGCATGACGGCTACCAAATATAAGAATCGTCGCTTTGATACTTCTTGAATAACCCTATGAAATGGTCCATGGACCATGTGCTCACCCGTTTGAACATAGTGGTAATAGCATAATGACAGAGAGGGGTGTATGTCAGTTATGAGCAATCTGGGTCAAGTCATTCCCAAGTTGTAGGACTTCAATGATTTTGGGGTTATGGCACCTGGTGGCCATATTGGATGTCCGATCGGGCCAAAACGTCACATGCACATAAAGGTCATCTAGAGGGAGCCACATAGAACATTTGAGCGCTCTGGGTCAAGTCGTTCCTGAGTTATAGCACATTTGATGATTTTCGGGTTACGCCACCTGGCGGCCATATTGGAAGTTTAATCAGGCCGAGTTTTTGGTTTTGGCCACCTGGAGGCCAAGCCAAGAATCGAATCGGACCGAAACTTGGTGTCATGGGTCATCTGACCTAGGGGTATATATGTTCCAAGTTTCAGATCAATAGCTCCAGCGGTTACGAAACGTGCCCTGCTAACGGACGACGACGGACGCTGACCGACGACAAAAGCTCACGGGTGAGCTAAAAATGAAAAGTGTTATCGTTTTTTCTGGGCCACCCGATATAATTGGACAGGACACCAGTTACAGAGTCACACCATTGTCACGACAGATGGCGCATCGTACCTCGCACCGATCTGTCACCGCGCGCTCAAGGCACCATGGGAAACTTTAGGACTACTTGTTGCATTTTCAAGATGGCGGGCGATTCCTCGCTTCGAGTTAATAAATTGAAAAATCTCCTAAAATAGGCCTACCAAGGATGTCTTCCGTGTGGGTATCACATTATCCGTCATGATTATGACATACGGACATACATAGGCCTAGATATGCTGTACATGTCATATTAGCCACTGACAGCTGCGTTGGTGCGTCGCCACACACTACAGCACTCGGTCTACAGTACTGTACACACTGACTGTGAATAGTGGCTGCCGGAGGTCATCCAATATCATCGTTTTCTTCTCGATAATGTCATGTCTATGGCAATTTGTCATCAGAAATGAAAAATCGGTCAATTATTTGCAAAGTCTGCACGAAATAAGCCTCATATCGCTATTTTCCTAGGATCTACTTTCGTGGCGGAGTAGATCACGTGATCACCCAGTTCAAGTGGTGATGCGGCTCGCGTATTTAGAAACTAACATATTTTTGTGTGATGCGCCGCGCGCGGACACAGGTCTGTGCAAAGCAGTCTCAACACAAATGCAACAGCAGTCTTGCGCAACCTGTGTGGACACAATGGAGTCACACAATATGCATTGTTTGGATCTTTGAAGCGCGGGAAATTCAAATACCACTGTTTTTGATTTTGTTGAATAGCACCCCCTGGTGGACAGATCTACCATTTTTTCCCTTTGAGCCGATGTAGAAAATATCAACCTGTCCATTCCATCACTTTTGTTGACATATTTATCATAGGGGCTGAGATATTGAGACATTTCATTTTATGCAAAACGCCCCGTGGAGGGCATTATGTAGGTCAAAATGCGCAGTATTCCTGAAGTCGTCAGCCCTTTCCAGTGGTGTTGTAGGAACGTAAACCCACTGGGGACGAGTTTGTAATCTCTGGTGAAAACATCAATCGCAGCGAGATACGATATCGCTTTTTACATCACCAGTGAAAATGACCGAAAAACCCCGAGCGATGCCTATCGCTGTAATGGCCAAAAAGCCATGTCTTCACATGGCTATTTTGTCGCAAGGGATGAAGAATCGCCCGTGAAAAGTGAAATCGGCGATAAACCAGCTAGTGAAAACAGTCAATCGACATACGGTGCGATATCCGTTTTTACTGAACGTTAACAAAGTGGCGATTATCGCGGCGATATAGCCAACAGCGTTAAAATCCCCGCGATAAAAACGCCGTCAAAACGGGCACTTAACCTAGCTGTATGATTGAGGATGTGATCCTACAGTTTCAAAAGAGTTAATTCCCCGAGTTCTTTACGAATGCTTATTTCGTACTTAATATACGACTGTGTTTTTGACAACTGATTTAGCAGGCTACATGTTCAAAAATAAATCTTAGCAACCAACCTCCTCTTCGTGTGTTTGCTGTGGGCTGATTTCGCCGGCCAGGCGATTATACGACGTTGGCCATAGCTCAAAATTTGGTAGTCGTAATTTATAGAACTGGGAACTTTGAGAACGAACCGTAAGCGCGAATCTGTTCTCTTCTTCACCTGTAAAGGCCAACTACGCCTATATATAGTCCGACAACCCCTCATGTCAAAGGTACCGGTATACACGTTTAATACCCTGCCTATTCTATGACTGCTGTCTCTCGACATCCTACAACCGAGGCACACAAGGTCCTCGAAAGCAACAAACTCGTTCCCAAGGAGGTATGCCCTTTTACTTCGTGTGAATCCCTGTTTTGTACGTAACACGCTGGTAAAGTTCTCATACATGCTCTCCTTTTCAAACACAACAATGCTGAAGACACCCAAGGGTTCAAAATTAAATGTGAATAAATTACCATTCTCGTCGAAAAAATGATTGTCGAACGCCAAAAGTGATCGAGGCGAATACGTCCATTCGTTATCTTGAAGAAACCTATATTTTACACCGGGTAGAACCCTCATTTGTTCCAGTGTCAGAAAAAAACCTGTGTCTCTAATTCTGTGCACCTTGTACCGAGATTCAGTCCTCACTCTCGTCGATTTCGCGCGGTCTTCTTGAGCACGAATGTGCGTATTTTCTAATACTGCAATATCATTGTGAACTATCATCTTCAACCTTCTGAAAACATCCCGGAGAGCTCGGCTTCCGAGTTTATCGTACGGTGAAATAAGTTTCCGACGATTGTGTCCCGTCAGGTCAAACACTATACAACGTGTAACTGACGTATCAGTCATCACGTTGTGGCAGATTCCAATCACGCCATTTCCATAATCACCAGCGATGTAAGCAAGATCCAAAACTTGATAATTATAAACTAATTCATAACAATCATCTTTCCTTGACCTTGTATACAAGTAGACGTTCATTGGATTTCCCAGCGTCGTTGGGAACAGTGCGAACCCTAGAAATGCTTTTGATTTTCTGTGGTAATGCCATACACACAATATTCTGGAAAAATCACCTTTGATTTCAATAACGCTTCTCTCTTTCAACACACGTGGCTGTTGTGATTGATAAAGTAAAAGCATTCCATGACAAAGATGGTTGAGTAAAGCTTTATACCGCACACGAGGACAAATTGTCGGAATTTAAAGAGGATACCAGGAACTTCACGAGTCTACTGTAGATTTGATATTTGGGATTCACGTCCATACAGATAGATGGCAGCAGTGCGCAATGCGTGCGATATGGAAGTTTGAAAAGTTTCCTGATACATTTTCTCCATGTTGTTAGAAATGTTTTCATTCCCCTTGAGCTAAAATCCCACAGAACACAACCATAAAGACACATAACATAAGTTTTAAACAAACGGTATTTAACATCTATATCGCAGTGGCCAAATGTGCTGACCAGAGCGTTCGTCTTAGCCTTCATATTTGCGTCCTGACCATCAACAAGTGGAAGTCACGCTGTATGTACACCCTTAGTCAAAAGTAAATAGACAGCGACTAAATTCAATATTTCTTTTAATATTAATGAAACGCATTTTTTCTTTTTATACTCACTCATAACAACTGCTTCGGCATCTATTTCCACTGAAATGACCTAGGTATACAGTTTATTGACTTTTTGGTGAAAGATTGAAATTTGATCAAAAAACGAGTTTTTTTTATTATCGCCTTCGCAAAATCGAGAACCTGAGCATTTTACAGCTCTACTCTTTCCAGACACAATGATATTTTGAAATAAAGAATTGAAGCGTCTGCAACCGAGTTACTGACGGTTTCTTACAAGCAATTTTAGGGGTTTCCAGTTGCCAGTCTGACACCATATTTATAACCAACCAGTTCTGACGCGGCAAGTTCAGGATGACGAATACTAATCGCTATTCATACTTGGCCTATTTGACCGAGCCTTTGGAATTTCAATAAGAAATAATGTGAATAACAATAAGGGATAAGCGGGCCCGGGATGACGTTCCAACCTATAGGCGATTACCGGAGACAGCTAACCACAAAGCATGTTTGCCCTTTCAAAACTAAACCATGACGCACAATACAATCAATAATAATGATGCAACGCAATCAATGTGGGTTTCCCCGAGCGTGTGCTTTGTGACGAAGAACTGGTGAATATTCAACACTTGGTCGGTATGAAATACGGACGAGCTCGTGGAAGATCGAACTTGGCAAACCGAACAAAATCACTGCAAAAGTCCCTCTGTAACTTTGTCCCCCCTTCAGATCCATAGGATCCAAAAGCTAGATTCTACTCAAAAACAAATGTGCTTCAAGATGGCATAGGTGCGATCACCAACAAATCACGAATAAAAAATCACTTTTTTGATGAAAATTCAAACTTTCACAAAAATATCAGTTCAAAGGACAGCCAGATAATTTTGTTGTAAAAAGGTGCCAAAGCAAAGAAAAACTGTGCCTCGCTGCTATATTAGGAAATATTGAATTTCGTCGCTGTCTATTTACTTTTGACTAAGGGTGTACATGTGCATGTGGGCCTACATTCCAGAATCCCATGTAGGCCATCGGTATGTACAGGCTATACACACAGTACACGCCCATCTCATGAAATGGTGGAACAGCTGTTATAAAACAAATATCTGAGAAGCTGGTTGTACTTCTTGGCCTGACAGACTATCATACACTCAAAAATTGGCCTACAGCATAGACAGATTGCCAAAGTCGGCCATGTTGGACCAAAAGGCAATAACAACACTGAATGTAAAAATGTGCCAAAGCAAAGAAAAACTGTGCCTCGCTGCTATATTAGGAAATATTGAATTTCGTCGCTGTCTATTTACTTTTGACTAAGGGTGTACATGTCCATGTGGGCCTACATTCCAGAAGCCCATGTAGGCCATCGGTATGTACAGGCTATACAGACAGTACACGCCCATCTCATGAAATGGTGGAACAGCTGTTATAAAACAAATATCTGAGAAGCTGGTTGTACTTCTTGGCCTGACAGACTATCATACACTCAAAAATTGGCCTACAGCATAGACAGATTGCCAAAGTCGACCATGTTGGACCAAAAGGCAATAACAAACACTGAATGTACAGTGAATGTACATCATTGACATACAGCATGTTTTAAAACCTGCAATTAAACAAAAACTTTCATGAAAAGTTACAAAATGAACACCTCCTCAGCAGTGCTACATGTGTTAGGAACCATGCCCAGGCCCAAATGTTTGCAGATATTTCGCACAAAAAATTTTAATAGACTTTTATTGTACCCTTTTTATGCCAAACCTCAGCTCCAGGTGTGTTGGTCCTATCCCACAGTGTGAAATCAGAAAAGAAAAAAACTGACTTTTGTTGCTAAACCAACCTTGGGTCAAGGTTTGTGAATCATCATGAATTACTATTTTACCAAAAGTGCATATTAATGTATTATTACTGATGGTTATGTTATCTGAGACATTTTCATGGCAAACTTTTATGTTTTTGCACATATTAAAACATGTGGTACATCAATGGTATACATTCACTGTGCATTCAGTGTTTGTTATTGCCTTTTGGTCCAACATGGCCGACCTTGGCAATCTGTCTATTCACTTGGCAGATGTTTCACCTATCGGGCCCCGCCTCTCCATACTAGACCTCCGGAACATGCACACACTGAGCTAAAGGACCAACAAAAACACGCCGAATTTGGCGTAAATAGTAATACGCGGACACGTCACCGCCCGAACTGGGTAATCACGTGATCTACTGCGCCATGAAAGTAAATCCTAAGAAAATAGCGATATGAGGCTTATTTCTTGCAGACTTTGCAAATAGTTGGCAGATTTTTTTATTTATGATGAGAAATTGTCACACACATGGCATTTTTGAGAAGAAAAGGATGATATTCTGGTTATGACCACGGCAGCTATTCACTGACTGTGTGTAGACTGCTGTAGTGTGACGACGCACTGAGGGTGGGTATACACTAGAAGCGATTCGCCAAGCGATTTGGAATCGCACGCGAATCGCTTTTGCTTGGGAGGCATTGCGGCATGAAATAACAAAGAACCATCACATGCGTTGCGCGAATCGCGTGTACTCAGTGTATACCCACCCTAACGCAGCTGTCAGCGGCTAACATGACATGTACAGCATACATGTACCTCACAAAATATAGGCCTATGTATGTCATTATCATGATGGATAATGTGATACCCACACACGGAGACATCCTAGGTAGGCCTATTTGAGGAGATTCTGCAATTTATAAACTCGAAGCGAGGAATCGACCGCCATCTTGAAAATGCAACAAGTAGTCCCAATATGTCCCATGATGCCTTGCGCGCGCGGTGACAGGTCAGTGCGAGGTAGGAGCGCTACCTGTCGTGACAATGCAGGGAAATATGTTGGCGAGTGTCGCAACCTGAACAATCAATGAAAAAGATCGACACCACACTTCTCAGGAAGCTGTATATCCTGCCATGACCCACAGTTACGATACTACAGTGAACAGTGGTGCCTGCCTGAAGATGACCCCGGTTGGGGTCGAAAAATATTTCACTTTTTTTGCAAAAAAATCGCTGGAGGACGACCTCTGCTTTTATATCCAATTTATCGTAACTAACCTTTACCCAACTGCATACCGCAATGCTTGTTAACAGTACCATTTATTGAACGTTTCAACCTTTTAGATGTAAAATCTACTGGTAACAATAAACATTTGTAATTTGTGCGATGGAATGACGTCATTACGCCACTCGAACGGATATGACATCATAACATCTCCATGCACTCGCACACTTTGGTTCCAGAAGCCTCCGCCAGGGCTAGAAGGCTTCGGTACTGGCTGCCATCTTTGCGGCAGAAAAGTTGTCGCGGATCTATTTATAGATCATTATGTTGCCATCACGGATTATTTTATTCTGCCCCCGCTCAACGAAGTTGAGATGGGGGCATTATGTTCTCAGTTGGTTTCCGTCGTCCGCCGCCGCCTCCGCATCCTATTCCGGACTATAACTCAAGAACGGGTTGTCGGATAGATCTCATATTTCTGTGGTGTAACCGGGAGGATCAGAGGAGGCGCCCTATCGATTTTGGTTGCGATCCGATATTCAATATGGCCGCCAGGAGGATATCTTGGAGTTTGCATTCCAGACCGTAACTCAAGAACGGGTTGCCCGATTTATCTCATATTTGCGTGATGTAATGGG
>NMRB01000426.1:109665-122926 GCA_002633025.1 Notospermus geniculatus | reverse complement strand
TATTCAATATGGCCGCCAGGAAGACATCTTGGTTTTAGCATTCCGGACCATAACCCAAGAACGGAATGCCCAATTGATCTCATATTTGCATGGTGTAATGGGGTCCATCAGGGGAGGTTCCCTATCGATTTTGGTTGCGACCCGATATTCAATATGGCCGCCAGGAAGACATCTTGGTTTTAGCATTCCGTACCGTAACTCAAGAACGGGTTGCCTGATTTATTTCATATTTGTATGGTGTAATGGGCTGGATCGGGGGAGGTTCCCTATCGATTTTAGTTGCGACCCAATATTCAATATGGCTGCCAGGAAGACATCTTTGTTTTAGCATTCCGGACCGTGACTCAAGAACAGGTGACCCGATATTCAGCATGATGCACCAGATTGCGTTACATCTAGTTTTGTTCGGCGTTCATTTTCGTCATTTGTGGAGTCTGAGTTGTGATCCTTGAGAAAATGGAGGAAGCTATGAAGCTGCAAATTGCAGCGATTATTCTGTACAGCACAATAAATAATCCCTGCATTTGAAAGTGCATAGCTTTTTCCGTTAACCCAAGGATCACAACTCAGATTCATCAAGTGACAAAAACGAACAGCCCTTTTGCCGCACACGAGAGCGAAGTGCTCAGCAAAAAACATCACGAATGAAAATTTCCTACGCAGATAGCTCTCGTGTGGGGCAAAATTTTAGTGCTCAGCAAAAAAACGAAAGAAAATGCTATGACGTCACTGTTAGTAGCATCTGAAATGTTGCGATCGGAACTTCTGCTTCGAACAAGAGACACCAACTTGGCTTACTCTGTCAGAGCGAAAAAGACTTCCAATAATTTTCAACGTTCCGACAGCAATAAGCCAAATAAATTCCTTGGCGAAGCTCCTCCAAGTGATAATAACAAAAAAGTTTTGAAATTTCACACTCGCAATACCACCTTTCTCACCCAATGTTGAGTTCCTATTCTTGCTGGTGCAATACAGGGCCTTATTCCTTCTTGAAATTGACAGACATCATCTAAGCTTTCCAAAGAAACGAAAAAGCCATCACACTTGGTCTGAATCAAACAAACCACACCACAATGAATGGCGGACCCTCTGGAATACATCTCTGGGTTTATTCCACTCTCGAAATGCAGCTCGTAAATCACTGCCACTAAGATGGGTAAAGGTATCATGATGCTGAAGAGTACAGAAAATCAACAGGATTTCTTTCTATGGCTGAAAATTCGCTTCGAATCCGCCGAGAGGGCATGATAACACTCCCAGCGTGCGATACGAGAGCAAACATTCGACCCGTGAATCAATGATTTTGCAACCCGTGTATCGATGATTTTGCAACCTGTGTATCGATGATTTTGCAACCTGTGTATCAACGATTTTGCACTCTGTGTATCGATGATTGTTCAACCTGCCTATCGACGATTTTGCAGACTGTGTATCGATGATTTTGCAGACTGTGTATCGATGATTTTGCAGACTGTGTATCGATGATTTTGCAGACTGTGTATCGATGGTTTTGCAGCCGATGATTTTGCAACCTGTATATCTATGGTTTTGCAACCTGTATTTTGTAGCCTCATATCGATGATTTTGCAACCTCATGTCGATGATTATGCAACCTGCATATCAATGATTTTGTAACCAGTGAGTTATCAAATGTAATAGGCTACACATTCGCTGTTGAGCGAAATTAACACTTCTAGTTCACGACTGGAGTTCGGCCATGTCAATTCTTCGATTCAGAAATAGCAACTGTAGCCTTACCCTCGGCGTGGAGTGCACGGGTTTGGTTCCGTCTTGGAACGAATTCCCGCATCGCACATGCACTCTTGTGGGAAGCTGGTGGGAAGATTAACATTCAAATTCAATTACTCCACCTTATCAGATGAAGTTCACGTGCATTTGTTTCACCAGCAAAACAGCTGAACATCAATCATCAACATAAAACACAAAATGCATTATAAAGGAAACTTGATCATCACCTTCAATATGAAAAATCTTACGTTCAAGTTGAAGCTAAAGCCCTCGTTACACTACATAAAAAACCCGTGTCGAACCGGTTTTTTTCTGTCCACATTTGTTAAAAATGCGGTGTAATAATCCCCCCGAGCTCGAACGGATTTTGGAGGGCTTAATTTAGGTCCCCGTCACAACATTTGAGTACTGTTGACCGGCACCGGGCCTCAGGAGCGATTTTTCAGAGCCGGGCTAGACCCGGGTGTCAAAAAACCCCGGGGATTTCCATGTAGGCCTAGTGTAACCACGGCTTAAAGCGATGTACGCGGGCTCTGCAGTAACTGCACATCGATAGTTCCTTTATTTCCCGCATGGTGGCAGCACTATATTTTATGAATGAAATTCCAAGCGAGCCATCTCATTATAATACTACAGAATTTACTATGACCAATCAGTAACGAGGAGGGTGACCATGGTGACATGATTGACAGTGTCACTCAGTGAGTGATGCCGACGGAGACGACTCGGAGTCATCCGCAAAACATGCAAAAGATGGTGTTGGCCGGGGTTCAACGACGTTCAGGAGGTACACTGCTAAGTCCTCATTAGTGCTACAACAACTTTCTGTCTTCACACGCCGCCATCTGACTAAACTTGCAGCAGTGAGGCGAATTCTCTGGTCAGTCTTCCTCACACTTCGGATTTTTCCGCGCCATGTTTGTTGTCAGTCTGTCGATCTCGTTCTCGGAAATACCCCGTGAGATTTTGAAATTATTCCGGCAGTAAACACTAATGTCGCCCAAATTCATTGAAATAATATTAATAAAAGATTTTCCATGAACGTTTTATTGTATAAAACGTAGACGATAGCGTAATTTGATGGTTCAAAGGTGCTAGAAATCACACGAGATCAGTTTCAAGAATCCCGCTAGCTATGAATGAAATTGGGGAGCTATCGCGGGTCGCGATAGTTGAACGAGATTTCATTTTCAACCCTCGCGAGTACATCGCTTTAAGACGTTCAAGTTGGAAATAATCCAGGAATGAAACCTCCGAAAGTGTGAAGCAATAGGAATGCCCTCATGTCATGAGAACAAAAAATAGGAATGCCCTCTTAATCCTAGGTCACAAATCAACCGGGCCCCGTATTTTAGAGACTGAAGCACGGATCTAAAGGTGAATTATGCCGAAATCGCCTCAATAGATGAGCTGAAATTAGACTGGATCAAACTGGGCTCCGTAGAAATTGGCCAAAATGTCTGTTTTCACTCGCCGTGCGGGCCTCGGAGTGGATATGTGACGGGGGCTTTAACAACCAAGGAATATCCTGCCTAGGGCTATGGTGGCGTCGAGAGAAGCTGGTGCCTCGAATGCTTAGCCGGTCGGTTTTCGTCGTATCAGTGGGTCTCCCCTTGAAGACTTCAACAGTGTAAACCTCATTGCATTGCACCTCTTCAAATCTCCCTGTCCAAACGAAATCCACTCGTCACAGCCTGTTAAACCACTAGCCTGGGGACGATTGGGGACATTCTTAGCTGGTCAAGTAAGATATACAATCTGACGAAAAAGACGACATGAAACTCAGTGGCAAATACAATTTTAAGTATTTATGTCCTGGCGTGAAGAAAATGAATTGTAAAAACTGCTCTCTGTTTGTTGATGTCTCCAAGATTCAGTATGAAACAAGTAATCAATAGTTCTACATCATTGATTTCCTTGGAGAAACTCGTTAGTCCTGGGGCTGAGGAGGGTCCTGTGTGCAATCGTATGTCCCCTAATTTTGACTCTTGAGCCTTGTAGGAGACCTGTAGGAGATTGAAAAAAAACTTGGGTAGACATTCCAGATGTGGGGCAGAAAGTTGGAATTCAAGATGACGTCCAAGATGGCTGCCGCATCATTAAATCCAGTGTAACTCCCTGTATAATTATACTACAGGGATGAATTTGATGTCTTTACCAAGGTTTTGGGGTCAAGGAATCCATTAAAACCATTTACATGTACTGGACAAAAAAGGGACCGGAAAATGGTGAAATCCAACATGGCCGCCAATATGGCCACCGCACCTTTACATCAACCCTACCTGCCTTCAGAATTGAGCTAGATGAACAAATTTGGTGTCTTTTCATGGGTTTTAGGGGTCAAGGAACCCATTAAAACCATTTGCAGGGTGAAACGGGTTCAGGATAATGGTGACATCCAAAATGTCCGCCGATATGGCAGCCTCACCTTTACATTTACCTAACTAACTGGCTTCGTCAGAATTGATTGCACATAGGACCCCCCTCAGCCCCAGGACTACTGCGTAATTTTTGTTTTCGTCTTGTTGGGATCCCATGGATGGGTGTTCCCGGCCGATTGAGTTAGGTCTACATGAACCAACAACAAATGTCACAAAAACTATTGTAAATGTACATCCATGTATTTGTGGAGTACAGGCTAGTAAAAATACATCCCTTAGGCTCCACCGACCCACCGGACGTTTCAGAGGGGTACAATTTTGAGACCTGAGAGATGGTGATTAGTCCCAAACCTATTGTTTTCCTTCTCTGCCTAATTTATAACAAAATGGAAAATAGGCTGTTGCCTTGCCGGAATGTTATGCAGTTGAACAGATAATTCTTTGTTATTATTCATCGGATTTGAAAATTTAAAAGTATTTTTTGACATAACGGTTACTAAATTTGTAGCATGTTTGGGCCGTAACCATTTTGCATTCCCCCTTGCCTTAATACACGTTTGCTTAATCTGTCCTACTTTAGAGGATTGGAATGGCTCACTTGTAACTAGACGGGTGCAAGGTGGAATTAGGTCAGTGGCTCAGATCAACCAGATGATGTAAAATTAATGTAAAATCAGTCAGAATTGAAAGATGTATTTCTGCAACAAATTTCCTAAGGCCAGGTTTACCTAATGTAGTGAACGTTAGTGTACTTTTATTAATCGCCATTGCAGAGCAGCCACCGCTGTGAGTGAAGATTATTCATAGTTTTCTTTTTAACTTTTTAAAGGTGCAGCTAAGGGCTCGTCGGTCAGCAGCTATCCAGGCGAGGCAGAATATTGCCTCTGTACCGTCTGCTCTGAGTGTAAGTCCATACATTTTGATAGGACCATGTTAACTTTAAATTTTGTTGTTCATTGCATGAGACGAGTAACTTGATGCAACAAGGTTCCATCTGCGGTTTGAGCAGGATGGCCTGGAAGGCGCTTTAAAATCCCATTATTGTATTCAATATTGACAATTTTCACAGATGCAACTATCATCTTTTATTGACTACAGATGAATGAATCTGATATTGAAGTTGATGAAAGACCACGAAGTCCAACACCCCCACATCCTCGAACTCAATCACCACCCGAGGCTGAAGGGACATCTATGCCTCCTCTTAGTCCTCTGATTCCACCAGCTAATGATGCTAGGTAATTCGTGAATTTTGAACATTTGATATTTTTTCTTGCATTATGGTATAGGTGCCATAGCTATGGGAATTGGGATCATTTAATAAGCTCAGCCACTCAGTCTGTGTGAACATATTATTGCTTTTACTCGACCTCTTCTGCTATCTTTCTATCTCTCCATCCCTGGTCCTCTGCAGGTGGTCGTTGTGCAGGCAGACAAAGACGGATTCGTCACGGTGACTCCAAAATCACCAGCCGTTCCTGCAGAAGACAAAACAGAGCCTGAGGAACCGCAGCAGCGTATTAATCATCTTAAGTGCCCCGCCCGTAGTAAATGTACAAGACGACCTTCAGCAGCTTGCTGACATAATTCTCCCGCCGCCTACAAGGAAACGAAAAGTTGCCGACAGTCTAGCTACTGCAAGAAAGAACAGACTCGGCGAATAAGAGGGGAGAAAGTGGCAACATCTGCTTTGTATGCCATGATGAGTACGATGATGATGATGATGATGACAGGAACCCATGGGTGTTGTGATGTTTGTAAAGGGTGGCAGCACATGAGATGTATTCCAAAGGGCCACCCTGCCAAAGTGGAGACAAAAAAAAACACTCTACTGCCGCTTGTGTTTCAAATAGGCACGGGTCTTGTGCTCATAATTGACTCAAATTTTGATAATTTGAGATTTTCGTGTTTTTCAGGAAATTTTGATGCCATCAGTTAAAGCTAACATAGGAATATGGGTTTACAATAATTTTGTAACTTTTTGCGTTAACTGGGCAAAGATATTCATATTTGAAAATACCCCCTTAACTTAAGACATGCTTAACTTCTAACCAGTTTACGCTATAAGTTCCAAAACTTCATAATCCTACGTTTTTAGGTGAGCTCTGTCTACTAATATCAAAATTTTGTGAAAATTTGGAAATTCTCAAATTATCGAAATTTTGATAATCTCAAATATCTCAGCAACCGCTCAAGATATTTTGATGAAACAAAGCCCAAAATCCTTAGAAACTTCCACTCTATCAACCCTGTAACAAAAGTCACCAAAAAATTCCCCCATAATAAAAATGTTGATTTTTAGGGGTTTTTCTAATGAGGTATTACATAATTATGATATTTCCAAATTTCCAAAATTTTGATGCAGAATTATGACCAAGGTTATATACTTTCATGTGGTACAAACCGTGTTAAAATTGGCCCTGTAGTATTTGAAACATTCAAGGTAGTAGGTGTAGATAAACTAATGTCAATGACTGTACATCAGACCAGGACTGCCAATGTACTTTTTGTAGAATAGGAATAAAATGAATATTTTTAAAGTCTAACTTGCTGTGTTGGCCTACTTCGTTTTTTCTCGTTTTTGTGCCCAACATTTCAGGCCGCGAACAGAAGCGGACGCGCCCGACAACCTGCCAACAGCGCCAGACAAGCATGCCGTAAAAATCTGTTACAGACGGGACGGGCGTACTTTTAGTGAATAAACTTCCGTCATAAAAAGCATACCTTTGTCTTGCCAACTCATATTTTGCAACTGTTCTTTGCAAACTAGTCCCTTGAACTTCGTTGCAGACGCTAAGATTCAACGTCTGGAAAGAGACTGGTTAGGTTTCGATCGTGTGTCAGTGGCCGCAGCAGTGGAGGAAGCTGCCGTCATTCATCGAAGGAGGGTATTACACCTGAGATGTTCGCGGATGGTCCTACTCAGGCACTGAAGTCGGTCAAGACGGGGATCACGGGGGATCAGATGACCTCCATTATCGAAACAATAAGTAAGTGTGGACTGGTGATTCCAGTCACAACACCAGCCAGCCACAAGATGACAGCACCTTCTCGGATGTAGGTTAAGGAACCATGTGCTCTGCTTGGGGTTAATTAAGACAAAGGAAATAGCCTAGATGCTAATTGTGACTAATAATTGCACGATTTGACACAATGGTGGAACCTTAACTTTTCTTATTAGTGTTGACAACTTTCATTCTTTTTATGATCATGTTTTATGATAATTGTAAGTACATGTAGTAACTTCCATTCTCTTTGAAATTGTGGTATATATTGGGAGTTGAGATCTGGGATATCCTTTGTCAGACTCGTGTGCTTCATGCAATAAGAAGCAACCGATTTTGTCAGGAAGGAGATCACGAAATATTGAGTATAAAGTAGCAAGGATTTTGGAAAATCATAGTAATCGTGTGTTAGATTATTGTATCAGGGACAAATTGAAGTCATTTTCATACAATTGTATAAAGTAATTTGCAAGATGTTGTTGGATAATTAAGTTGGACAATTAGGGGCAACAGGCCCAAAGTCAAGATGGCCGATTGCATGCATATATGTGTACATGGAGTTAGGTCTATGCAAGGACCTCTCCTTTAAGCAGTTGCCTGCTCTTGTGGAGGTGTCTAATTGGGCCGAATCGGTAGATGTCGTCCTGGGTAACCCTAAAGTTTACCCAGGACCAACCTGGGTAACCCTAAGGCTGGGTTTACATCGGATGACACGCGACACGAACACGAAGGCGAACAATGGCTTCACAAAGGATTCATCCCCATGAAACCTTTGTTCGCCTGCGTGTTCGTGTCGCGTGTCATCCGATGTAAACCCAGCCTAAAAGTTACCCAGGACAATCCTGGGTAAACTTTAGTGTACTAAAGTTTACCCAGTTTGAAATTCTCGCACTTTAACACCTGCAGTCTAATTGGGGTGTAATGTCGCTAAGATGATTATATTAATGCACACGTGTTCAATCAATTGTGTTGTAATGAGATTGTGGGATTTCTGGCACTTATATATCTGTATATGCATATATAATATATAGGTACCATTGCCTCATTCACCACGTGGACATTGGATTTGCACCCGAGAGACATTTGAAGCAGTTGATGCAGAAGAAGATGGTGTCTGAAAGGCAAGCATTCGTGCAGCATGCAAGGCAGCTCTAGTGAAGTTAGTCGTAAAGCTGCAACATAAGTGCCCTCTGAAGTACGCAGTGGTGAGGAACTTATCATGTATTGACCCCTTGGTAATGTGCCAAGACAGAAGTGCATCTAACAAGAAGTTCAGTAGTGTGCTGAATTCGCTAGCTGATGCAATAAAGTTGTCAGCAGCCGACTGTGACGTGGTGAAGCAACAGTTTGCTGCGTTTCTTGATGATGAATTGCCGCAGAACAATGCTAGGTTTACAGATTTTGATCACACCAAAGAAGACAACAGAATCGACAAGTTGTTTTATGGACTGATGGCCAACAAGAAATATTACGACAAGCTGTGGTCTGTGTTTAAGAGTCTTCTAGTCCTCTCGCATGGACAGGCAAGTGTTGAAGGGGACTTCTCGGTAAACAAGGAGATGTATGTGGAGAATCTCCAAGAGAGGTCGTCCATTGCCTTGAGACAAGTTCATGACCACATCAGATCTGTTGTGGTGTGCTGAATGTCATTATTGACAAGTCATTATTGTTCAGCCAGGCAAAGGTACATGGCGTTCCTTGAGAAACAGAGGGCAAAAAAACAGCTGGAGCAAATGGGGCTATCCAGGGAAAACTACACCACCAGGTGGCTCTTCTGCACTATAAGTCCTAGTGTCACTGTTTGCAACATGGCAGAGTATGGAAGGTGGACTGTTCAGAAACTTAAAAATAGAGTTATCAACAGAGGAGCGTCACTTACAGGCAGAAAAAGTGATCTAATCATTTTCAACCTCAGATGCCTCCATCACTGACGTAATCATCATATCAGACTTGATATTTTGTCCACCACACTCTTATCTGATGGCACAAATCGGTTCCTATAACCAGTTAACACCTGGAGCAATAGAAACAAGTTCTACCCTTAGGTTTTTATACGCTAGAAATCAAATGGGCTGATTATTTTTGACCTCAGATGTTTGGGTCATGGTGATATCGACGTTCAATGTCACGAAATTTGATATTTTGAGATAACTTGCCACATTGTCAACTGATCAACATGAAACAAGTCTTAATTCATGCCTGCTTATCCAAGGACAGGATGTGGTAAAATTCTCAGCCTCATGTATCCGGCTGATTGAGATATCATGAGATTTTGATGTTTTCAAACTTGATAATTTGCAATATATCTGCCCGTGGTTGAGGTAGAGACATGATATCACCCATACTTAGGTTATTGAGCATGCCCATTTTGATTATGTAATGACCTTGATGATCAGGTCAAGGTCAAACTTGATAATTTGGAATGTCTCTGTCTGTGGTAGCAGTAGAGGTTTGATAACACCCAT
The DNA here is from genome assembly GCA_002633025.1 of Notospermus geniculatus. Taxonomy (NCBI): domain Eukaryota; kingdom Metazoa; phylum Nemertea; class Pilidiophora; order Heteronemertea; family Lineidae; genus Notospermus; species Notospermus geniculatus. Next base: position 113,326 of record NMRB01000426.1, on the reverse strand, counting down.
ATTTAGGTTATTTAGGATACCAATTTCGATTATGTAATAACCCTGATGATCATAGGGCAAGGTCAAGGTCAGAGGTCAAGGTCAAACTTCCCAAAGAACTGATAAACAATGAAACTCAATGAACAGAAAGTGGATAGTAAAACTTATAGTACAGCAGAGACCCCTATTATCGAGAGGTTAAAGTATATTCTGGATAACCCCATTGGAACGAAGAGGAAGAAAATGATTGATCACATAGAGGATCTCAAGTGCAAGAAGCGTCGTTTAGAACCGGATGCTGATGCTCTGGAAAAGTCAGCTAATTCTTACTCTTCAAAAGCTGAGAACGTGAGGAGTATGAATGAGATAAGACAATTAATAGCAAAGTCAAACAGTCATCGTAAGTCTGGTCAGGAAAAACGGTCGGAAGCCGCCAAAACTGATGCTGCCATTAATGAAAAACTCGCAGAAATCAAGGAGAAATAAATGATAAGACACTGAAATAATAAGAGACACTATCATTCATTCAATGACCAATAGTTTTTGCTTTAATATGCAGAATTTGATTGTTACTCTTACTGGTACCACATATTTCAATTTTGTCTGGATGTGGTCTCTTGCACCTGTTGGATATTTCTTTCAAAACTGTGATTGTTAGGTAGGGTGTGATGGACTTAATATGTATGGACAGTATGGACTTTTCACATGAAAGATTGTATATTTGTATTTATATGTAAAGACCTGCAGCCAAACCAAACTACCGGTACAAAGCTTTTGGGTATTGCACCTGTTGGATATTTCTTTCAAAACTGTGATTGTTAGGTAGGGTGTGATGGACTTAGTATGTATGGATTTGTATTTATACCTGCAGCCAAACCAAACTACAAAACTATGATTGTTAGCAGGGTAAGGTGTGATGGACCTTACCCAAAAAAATTTGCATATCTGAAGGTCTTGAACTTTAAAAAGTTGATTGTAAATGAGAATTGATTGATTGTATTAAAGAAATCTGGAAGCGAAATAATAACTGCTACTCCAGTTTTTTTTTTAATCTGAAACAGGAGGAGAGGGTGGGAGTCAAGTACCATGTGTGTGTAACATTGTGCCACTAGGCCTCAAGACTTCCATGACAGTGAACTGAGACAAGAGGGGCCGTTTCAGTGATTCCTTCAGGTGGTCTCGAGTCTCAAGCTGATGTGCCAAGAAGAACGCGATAAAAGTGCATTTCCTTTTGGATTTTTTATGAAATTTCGACAAAGAATGTTTTGAATACCGGTACTGGCCTGACTGATACTGTTGAGAAAAAAAAACGGGGAAAAAGTTACAACAAAAAAGTTGAAAAAAGGTGGTCTTAGAAATTACATCACAGCATCATTACGTCATAATATCTGTGAACCAAATTAACATCAGCTGATAGTCAATGAATTTCGCTACATTTTGGTGGCGGTTGTGCTATTGGGCGAGGTCAAATCTCAGAGTTAACCCTGACACCAAGATTACCCAAGTGTAAACCTGGGAAAAAGTGTTAACCTGAACCCTTAACTCTGTCTACTGACTAACTAATTATTGCATTTTCCAGTATTTCTTACAAATAGTAGCAAAAATGTTCACAAATGACTGTATGATCTCTGTGACTACAGCTTTTTGTTATTTCAGCTACACCAACGAAATCTGCTACCAACAGCAGCTATTCATCTGATACTAAGAAAGTGTTGTTCAGCCCACAACAGGCCAACTCAGGTAAATACACAGCAACATAAAGAAAAAAAATCTCAAGGAAAATATCTCACAAAATATGCAAAACATTTGGCCTTGATACGGAATGTATCTCCACAAATCCACTTCAAACAAGCATTATTCAATTCCACCCAAATCCCTACTCCTTACTCCTTACTCATTACCTGATTCAACTGTTTATGTTTTCGGATACACCAACCAAGACAACATCCAGCAATGGTGAACTAAAAGGTTACGTGCATAATGTATCCGGAAACAGCAAATACATAACCTTTGAACTCCAACTTAGTAAGAAACGGAATATAAACATGTCATACGTTTCAACCTAGACAAATTCAAGGACACTCTTCCAAACTATTGTGCAAATGAAACTCCTGTTGTGATCATGAATTACTCATTTACTCAGTCCAGACGCTCAACAGACACGACAGAGAAAGACATTAAATTGAGAATCAAAACCCAAGACAATGCACTGTCTCAGCCACTCCCATTCAAGTTCAACCAACCATCAGCAGTCCTCACTAAGCTGAAAGACATTGAAGACTTGGAAGCAAACCAGAAGATCAACGTAGAGGTTATCGTAGTTGCAGAGGATGACCATGTGGAAACAAAGAACACATCATCTGGGCCACTTCAACTCATGCAGAAATTTGTGTCTGACTCAACTGCCTTGATTGAACTCTAAGCATGGGGAGACCATATTCAGGCCCTTAATCAGAACCAAAGTTACCAACTCAGAAATGACTCAGTCAAGGTGTTCAACGACAAGACTCACCTGTCTAAAACAGCACAAACTATTATCACACCAATAGCTCCAATAATGAATTACATGTACATGTATATCAAAATGGAAAAACCTACAATGAAAGCAGAGCTTATTGGTATCGATGTCTCATTGTCTTACAAATGCACCACACGAGACATGTGCAAAGTCAAATACTTACACTGATGCTACCTTAGCTCGCTGCCAATACTGCAATTCACAACAAAAACTGCAGAAATGTGACAAAATATATGAGGCCAGAGCAACTCTCCTTGATGGCAAACACTGCCATCGTCTCATCTTTTCACAAAGTTGCTTATCTGATGTAGTAGATGGCATCAAATCTGCAATGCACCCAGACTCTGACCAGAGTGATTTCTACTCGCCACATGAAGATATCGAAGAATTTCTCCTCAATTATGACAGCAAGTTCACTGTAGAGTTCTATACAAAAACAAATACCATTGTATCATTTAGTCCCTTTGATGTGTCTGATTAAGCCCATTTTAAACATTTTATTCTACCTGTTCAAGTCATATCCATGTTTCACTGCTTCTTCACGACGTAGAAGTCACCATATTCAAGTTCTATTGTTTGTTGACGACATAGAAGTCACATCCAACAACTGGAAAGTCCATAATTTGGTCGTTTGGGAACTTGTGCTTTAGTCGACGTGAAGAGATCCCAACAGCTCCCTCATACCATGCCCCCTGGATCGCTGCAGGTCCATGGGAGTATAAATTACAAAAAAATATGTCCAGTTTATACTGGAAACCTGTAAGGACATTACCTTGCCATTCGGATATCGAACGCACCACGCACTTGCCTTTGGGACCGCTGCATAGCGCCTGGGGTGTCGTCAGCATCTCTCCGATATTTGGTGGGAGCCCATTGTCGTGGTCTCTTTTGTATCATTGTCACGACAGGTAGCGCTCCTACCTCGCACTGACCTGTCACCGCGCGCGCAACGCGTCATGGGAAATTTTGGGACTACTTGTTGCATTTTCAAGATGGCGGGAATTCCTCGCTTCGGGTTTATAAATTGCAGAATCTCGTCAAATAGGCCTACCTAGGATGTCTCCGTGTGTGGGCATCGCATTATCCGTCATGATTATGACATACATAGGCCTATTTTGTGTGAGATATGCTGTACATGTCATGTTAGCCACTGGCAGCTAGTTG
>NMRB01000426.1:96625-108079 GCA_002633025.1 Notospermus geniculatus | reverse complement strand
AACCGATTTGGAAATCATCCAAGATTTGGACGTCATGCTCTTTGGCCGTCATCCAAGATTTGGACCACATCTGACGTCTCAATCACATGACGTAATGACGTCCATTCAGTACCACCATAAAGGAATGGTTGATTCCTTTATGGTACCACTCCACATTATTACACAATGTTGAAAAAATCGTGAACCACATCCAAAAATTCATTAGCCCATTCGCCACTGACGTTCACAGGTCAATGCAAAGCGACTCATCAAAATGAACAAAAACAAAAGACTAAAGGAAGATGATGTTGAAAGAGTGTACCGTTTGGCAAGCAAAGTTACAATACCGTGGATGGAAATCCTCCCTGCAAGTCATGATTGGATTACGGTATATTCAAAGGCGGCGAACTGCGCCTTAGACATGATTATGCCGTCGGTGCTGACGTTGACAAGCTGCCTGTCTGGCCCAAGAACAAGAATAGCATCTACTGAAGTGGCCTTTTCTGTTCACCACTGAATAGGCCTACATTCGCTCTTTCAATAAGTGTGCTGAGTAGCGGTAAGTCAACTGTCTATTCCCGGATCATAACTCCCGTCATGGATGAATATCAAAATAGAATTGAAAACGAGACCATCCACATAGAAAATAACACCAGCGCCGGTGTAACGGTACAGAGTGTCACCCTGTAAAAAGTGTCCACTTCTATTGTTGAGTGACGGAATAAGCGGCATGACTATAGAAAACCAATCCCCAGAGATTAGAATGTAACAATAGGATATTTTGTTCCTGGGACAGTTTTTCCTGGGGACATTCTTTCCCTTTACACCGGCATCCAAACTCATCAAAAGAGCAACGACGGCTACGGATACATCACGACTGATGAGGGGATAAGGCTGATATCTGCAATCAATCTCAAACAGAACAAGGGCGAAGCAGAGAGCCGTGCTATGCACGCTATGGGGTGGTGTCAGCGATAAAACCACATTATCAACTGGCGAGCGCACTTTCGGAAGTACAAGCCTGTCAATGTGCTGCTTCGTGGAACCAGTCCCATTCCTAAATGAACTCTGCAACATGGTAAATATGGAAGACAGATCCATGGACAAACTCCTCTTCTTCATAAACTCAACTGGCAAACATGAAAATTCTGAAAGAATTCAACGAAACTCCTTTCAGGCCGATATTCGCAGAAATAGACATCGCAGACAGAACGGACACAATATAGTTACGTACTCTCAGACGACGCCAGAAAAATTTATCACTAGTACGTGGATGAGTTTGTCGATTACATATCGAAACGCTGGGATGCAACCGGTAAGTTCCTTGAGAAAATTGCAATTGCATATTTCGGTTGGGCGTAATCTCCAACATCATCACAGTGGGGTAGGGCCATACCGGCAAACCTAATCCGCGACGCGGCGCTGACTATCAACTTTGTCAGAACTGCGTCATTGAAAGTGAGGCTAACGTTATTTTCCAATTACGAATCATTCTCCAAACGATGGGTGTGGTTAGTGGTTTTTACCAATTACACGGCATTACATTGTACATAGGCCTACAGCTCACTACATATTTCTTAAATTTCAGATGCTGAAGAAATCATCTCCACACGTTCTGGCAACCACAATTGCGACTGGCCTGATGAAACTGGAAACAAAAATACACGACAAACTGAGTCTTCAGGTAAATATTCTTGATGGCATCAATGTTCCTGCTTCAACACTTCGTAACCAGGCTGCAAATTTACGGAAGGAGCTTTGTTTCAAATTCAAAGCAGCAGAAAATGCCAAGCGTTCAGCCACAATATCACGGCCACCTGCTACATCCTCACCACTGCAATCAACGTCACCGGCTGCCTTCAGAAAGTCTGCTCCTACCACTCCAGTGGCACCTCCTCCAACAAGCCGTAGTCTTCCTTCCACTCCACTAACCCACTCCACCGGTAACATGTCACCTGCCATACTGCACACACCTTCACCTGCAACTCCACCCCGTAATAAGAAGCTGAAAGTGAATTTGTTCGAGGATGACGACATTGATGACGAATTCCTCAGCCAGTGTTCCCTCGAACTGTCCCAAAACAGTGGTACCCAAAACCATTCTGCACCAAACGTTGCAGCAACAATCTCTGCGCCACTGAACGATCAACCTGAACAACCAACCCTGGAGGCGACGATGACATCACAGAATAAGCTGCATTGGCCATAATAGATGCCGAATAAGCCACATCAACTGCTTCTTACTAATGATTCAATCACTGTTCATTCAGTTGCATCGCTGTTGACCAAAAAATAACTATTTCAAGAGAACATTACTGCCTTGACAATTCACTTCCACAATAAAAAAAGAATGGCTTCAAACAACATTGACAACAATTTACCTGTACAGTAACGCGTGCAATAACTCATAAAAGATATGTGAACTTCGTTTGTTTTAATAAAGCTTTTCACCAGTTACCCGTTGTTCATTTCGGTCCTCATTTCAGCTACATGTAATATCCACATCCCACGCAACTGCTCAGTAATGAAAAACTGCTCGACCTCACCCCTCAACGTATGGCCTAACCGGGCGCTTGCGAAAGCTCACTATTAGCTGCAAAATGCTTTAGTATCAATTGTTAATTCTCTCGGAGCGCCTACTCGCATGAATCTCCCATCGATCAATGTGACATTCTGCCCACAAATACTCACCTGAGATTAAGAGTAAATTATAGCATGCACATAATTGTGACAACCTTCCACCAAATAATACAGTACAGGTGTAGCAGTTAGTATTGTCCCCCTGTAAAAAATGTCCACTTCTATTGTTGAATGACGTATTAAGCGGCTTGGGTATAGGAACCAATTGTCAGAGATCAGAATGTAACAATAGGATCTTTTGTTCCCCGGACAGTTTTTCATAGGACATTCTTTCCCGTCACACCTGTACTCTATTCGTCCCTTTACAAGAGGAACGTGCACCAAGAATTGTACTCGTCAAAAAAACAAATCAGAAGTGCAACGTCAAAGATGTCACTATCACAGAGACACTGGCTCAGTCAGTCTCGCTCTGGAAAGAAGCAGCAAGTACTGCCTGTAAGACAAGGGACCACGCCCAGTTAACAAACCCGATGCGGCGGGAACATAATATGAACGAAACAAACTTAGCCACCACCGAAAGAACAGTCATCAGGGTAAGAAATTTAAATAATTAAGCAACACAGAACAGTGGAATAATGGTCAGACTTTAATTAAAGTGTGACCCGTGCATACTGCCCTGAGAGCCGTATGCACGGGTCACACTTTCATTAAAGTCCGACTTTTGTCAACGCTTCAAGCATAGAGAAAGTCTAACTTAAGCTATACTTAGGCTAAAGTGCGACCCCAACGCACTTTAGCCTAAAGTATAGTTTAAGTTAGACTTTCTCTATCCTTGAAGCATTGCGAAAAGTCAGACATTAATGAAAGTGCGACCCGTGCCCTTAGTCTCAGATCATCATTGGAAACCTTCATTTCATTTCAGTCCGGTCACGGAGACAGTTGTCTCAGACCCATTTAGGTCATGAACCAACCAGATGAGCAATGAAATTATTAAGACCGCCACACACCAATGGTGTGGCGGTCTTCCTTGGTTTTACTGGAATTCTCTGGATCTCTGAATCTCTCTCTGGATCTCTCTCCATCCAATCTGGTGGTTTCAGGGCAATAACTCAAAAACTAAGTCATGCATCACCACGAAACTTTCAGGATTTGTTGATATGTGCATATGACAGGTCCCTTTCATTTCCTGGCTTCATCCAAAAACGATGAAGTATGAATTTCGATGAATTTTGATGTTAAAAGTAACAGTGCAAGCCTAGGGGATTCCCCAAGGGGATTCCCCGTGTGACCGCGTTAGAAGCAGTCTGATGTACGGCGTTTCATGCACTTGGAGAGAACGGAGCATGCGGATTGGGCCTATGTTGGTTCCAGCATTTGCCGCTCCAGTCCTGCGGCGCTAGTGTCCGTTCCACAACAATACGGCTGCTTCATCAAAATAAAGCGCAACGTGTTGGTAAACCTTTGTGAACCATGGGAAGTGAGACGTTTGGGATGATTTCAGGTTTTTGGGCAGGAGGTTGTGAATTAGTCTTATCATTGGAAGGAAGCCACGTGCGTTTGTTGATAGACTAACTTAAAGGACCACGGTATTGCCACTTTCTGTCGACAGCCGGCGCCACCAGTACCATTCTCCAATACTGTTTCGCCCCAGTGTTGGAGAATGTATGATTACAATACAATCCACGTAGCATAGGTTGATAGCGGTAGTTTACCGAGTCGTCAATCTTCCTTAACGCGGGTAGGTGTAACGCAGGATTGGGAAACAATGCTGTGGTGATTTAATCGGCCAATCAGAACTTAGAAGTCCCAATGACATTATTATAGAGGTCAATTTCCTCAATTTCAGACCCTTTCCCTATGAAAAGGGTAAGAGATGGCCCAGATCTGACAGCAGATTCGTATTAACATTTTCTGAGATCTGTTGATAAAAAGCAACCCCGCTTAAATCCGACCAAAAATAACCGTTTGGACCCTTTTCCCTGAGGGTAACTCTTCCATTTTGGACCCTTCATTGTGGTTATTCACTGGTTACTGACACAGCCCATCATTTTATAGTTGGGTCTTCATTTTATAGTTGTGGGGTCTTCGTTTTATAGTTGGGTCTTCGTTGACGTGGGGATCTTCGTTTTATAGTTGGGTGTTCATTTTATAGTAGTGGAGATCTTCGTTTTATAGTTCAGGGTCTTCCATCTTCAGTCTTCGGTTTATAGACACCCTGTTTGGTATCGCTGTTAAAGGTTCCCATCAATGTCCCACTGCAAACAGTTCACATCACAGAAACACTTAGGCGTGTTACGCCTACCCGCAACATATGCAGTGAAAGTGGCGGTCTTCAAATTGACTGCAAAGTCAATTTCAACTCTAGTTTTACCTACTTTCAGGCTGAAAAGACAAGAAACCGCTTATTTCAACATGCTGATTCCTTTCATGAACAACAAATGGAGGAACAAATAAGCCACCTTAAGGCTGAAAAGCTCAGCCTCAAGAAAGGTGAAATCTACTTTGTTTGTACTGAATGTTGAAAAGCCGCAAAAGTGTTATGAAAGTTATCTTACCGGTACCTCAAAGCAACGTTCACCAATCACGGTGCATTATTCACCGTCATGTGTCCATGCAATAATTTTTAGTATTCCATGGAAATTTTCCTAGGCCCAGTGCCCTATTTTAATAGACATGAGGTATGATAAAATAAATTATTTCAACCGCCTGTGCCTCGTGAAATAATCTTTTTGAATAATTTTGAATATTGAATAATTGAATAATTTTGTCGATTCCCTGGGATGGCTTGTCATGCAATATTTATATACTACACTACCTGTACTTAGCACTGTATATGCACAATATCCTATTGCTGAAGAATTTCTCACTGCAGAGACAAATCAAAAATCACAAAACCGGTTACTCCTGAAGATTTTTAAAAAAATTATCGCAGGTACATGTATATATCGCATTAGGGTTAATACAGTAACAATTTAACAGGTTTAATCAAGTTTTTGATTTGACATACTTTTCATGGTCACAGCTTCGGTCAAAGTTTGTCTGAAATTACGAAGTTGACATGTTATTATTTGATCCATTGCAACTTCTTAAATTTGTCATCCTAGGCCATTGACTTCGGTGACTTCCCCTGCAATACTAATAACTCGTCTAACGGGCATAGTTATATTGCTATTTTTAAGAGTACCTACTTGTGTATAAATGTTTGGAATTTTTTTCAGCACTTTCATTGGCACGATCAACGATAAAAGCTTCGCACAACTTTGTGCATGAATATGAAGAAAATAGTGACCCTAATGAAGATATCTCCTCAATTATGACAGCAAGTTCACTGTAGAGTTCTACACAAAAAATATAACATCAACAACATAGAGGAAAACTTCACCCAAAAAGGACCACCACCACATTGGAGCACAATAAAGAACAAAACGAGCTTGAGGCCGATATAGAAGATATCAATAAATTCATCCAACACCACCAATCGAACCCAATCGAATTGGACAGGGCACTTTTTGCAACATCAATAAAACAAAGAGGAAAGAAGAAGCAGAATCAGAAAAAGTACAGACAATTGTCCTATACCCACCTGTATGATGGTGTACACCCGGATCACTGGCTTGTCACACAATGGACCAAGGAGCTGATACACAGTGTGATGAGGACTGAAAACATTAAGAACTGTGGTAATTATATCAACGATTATTATGTTCAAATCATTTCGTCATCATATTGGTTTCTGTCCACAGAGGTATCACATAGAGTAAGGTAAACTGACAAGACTTACTTTCTTATTCATTGCAGATTCAGCCCATCACCATATGATCCACCACACTGGCACAACAGAGGAGGACGATTCCTCCTCGGATGACGAATATCGGCCAGGGAAGGTCACAAAGAAGAACTCGGGTAATTATATAATGATTATGTTCAAATCATTTCATCATATTGGTTCCTGTCCACAGAGGTATCACATAAAGGTATCACATAAACACTAGCAACGAATTCGTCAATCGACCTTATCATGCCAGCTATGATCACAATGACAGCCGCAGTTTGTGGTCCAACGACGAAGGTGGAATCTGAAAGGGGCGTATTCACCACTCCCCCAAAATACTTACTTTTGGAGTGTATCCGCCGGAGGTAGTGGAATATCCAACGTATTCTCAAAGGCAGTCCAGACAACAATTGGATTGGTGGCTCGAAAAGTACGCACATCCACTTCAAATTGAAACATACACCAATGCTGGGATGCAGACGCATCAAAAAGATACTGGAGGGTAGGGTATTTTAACATCAGACGATAGGCACCGCATTATTGCTGCAATTCAGCAGAAGCAAGCAAAGGGTGATGCTGAAAGATGTGGGGAGGTGCCGGAGACAGAAGCGCTCTATCCACCGGAGACGGGGGATTTTCATCCACATCATTTTCTATGCTCATCTTCGTTCAACCAAATGCATGTCTGAACTGGTGAATATGACCCAAGGCGACGGCTTATTTTAGACAGAGTCCTCTTGTCTTCTACAACTCCAAAACCAAGAACCATGGCTAAGATTCGAGCTGCAAAGGCGTTTCTAGATGAAAGTGGCATCCGCTCAGTGCAAACCATCTTCGAAAAAATTGACGACATCTATCGTCAGGGAGATAAGACGTACACATTGAAGAAACCTGAAGGCCTTCAATTATTTGAAGATTACGCAGATTCATTTGTGGAATTCATGAAGGAAAAGTGGCATTCAAAAAAAAATACAATTGAACCACACGGTTTTGATGAGAATGGCATATTGTGACGTCAGAATGTTTCCAGGTCTCACTACACAGTTTTGGGGAAGTTATGGCGTGTCATGCTGCACTTCATCATCTGAGTTAGGAGCACCGTGCCGTGATTTTACCAGGACTAGCCCTTATTATCAGGCCAGCCGGCCGCAGGCTTGAGAGGGGGTCTGGGGGTCTCCCTAAGAAAGGGGGTTTGGGGGGTCTCCCCCGATTAGGTTACAGAAGCTGCGCGCTCACATGTCACTGACATGTTACAACTTATGTGGAACTACTTTACGTCTCCATGACAACAAAACCTCATCAGCTGATCATGGCGGCTGTGGCTGGGCTAAAACCATGTAAAAATCGCAAATCAACATCATTACTTTCCTCTGCTGAATGTGATTCCTCACAGAGAAGTATAGGCCGAGACCTAGACCTTGGCCAGCATGATGATATAGATATGAGGGATCGTATGTGCATTGATGGAGCTGGTGATCACGCATACCCTGCTGCATCATCATCAATTTTAGAAACCTGGCAAAAGGGGCCAGTATAGAACCGGTGTGTAGGCCTACTGCTAAGCTGAGTTTGACCATTGAATCCTATACATGTATAACTTATACCTACCTTTTAGGCCTGTTAATGAATATTAATTATTCACCATACCTGACTTGTTAGCACTAATTTAATTAGTTTCCTGCCATTCGGCCATTTGCATGTACTCTGTGGCATGTAAAGCAGGGTTTCCTGGAAGTAAGTGATTTGTTTCCATGTAATTGATGTTGCCTGAAGCAGGATTTTACACATTAGGTTGTGCCAAATACTAATAATACTGATGTGTCTGAGTATCTGAAGGGGAGTCTTCATTGTTAATGAAGTCATTTTCCTATCACCATCACCATCCACGTCATCATCTCAGTGGCAACGTCACCATCGCAGTCACCATCAAAGTCATCTATCATCCACGACAATCATTACAGATCGTATTAATACCATAAAATTAAATGTTACCGGTAGATTACCCCTCCCTTTGTTCCAAAAAATATTACGTGTAACTTTTTCAGAAGGCTTATAAGTGCCTATACAAGAAAGGGACTGCAAGGGATGCTGGTATCTTGAATTTCTTCAAAGTATTGCTCCGCCTTATTGATGTGAATGGCAACGTCAAAAGCAATTATGCCGCACATGAGGGATTGCTCCTTCTTGTTGGGGAGATGTTGATCATGGAACAGATGATGACGTACTTGAGAAGAGTAGGCCCTGATGACCGACCTGGAGTTGTTCCAGAGAATGTGCCCCATCTCAGTCGCAAAAAGGAGATGGAGATTGCGGACACCATCTTGTTGCAATTCTTCCAACACTACCAGTACGGAGAGTTTTCATCAGCAATGATCATCACCTTAACCACAAATCCACCAAACGATAAGGCTCTGACCAATGTGCTCAAAGTTCAAAGTAGTGCCAGTGATACGACACTGATTACGAAGGAGATGGTACCAACAAAGGAAGACGAAGTAATGGCACTGGGCTATGCATTTAGCTAACATGAACGACATAGCCAAAGAGGGAGATCTGCAGCGCACCATTCATTCATGCAAAATGTGCATTCCCTTCTTCTTCAGCCATTCCAGGTGAGTGTTTTACCTTGTGAGGTCTGCGTTTTTTACCTGGGTCTTTGTTTTTTACCTTGCGAGTCTGCATTTTTTACTGGGTCCTTGGTCTTAGGTCTTGGTTTTTTATTCACCCATTCCAGATTAAGCAAATACTTCGTGGAATGTATTGATCTGCTGCTGAAAACGCAACACCTGACCTCACCACAAATGCAACTTCGTTTGCTTGAGGGAAACTTTATTAACATCAACGGGGGGCAAGGGAAAAACATCGAAACAGACCTGCTGATGGAGCATTCCATACGGAACAAGAAGGACTTAATAAGAGGCTTAAAATCAAACTAGACGGAAAAGGCAATGAAGCGTGTAACAGGAGCTGCCGGTGCAATCTCCTCTCTTGAGAAGAATGAGTGCCACATCATCGGAGTTTCAAGGAAGTCAGGACAACACAGTAGAAAGATATCTGAAGTTGATGCTCAAAAAGTGAAGGTATGAAAGATTTTTTACGGTTCTCCCTTTCTTCTAAACCACAGAAATTTAGACTTCAGAATTTTCCTTTAATTGATGATGGGAGTTCCTCAGGTTCATGTGTGATGGCTGATGCAACTTTTTATTATACCTAATTTCTGAGCTCTTCCTGCAGGTTAACTTCGAAAACTACGTCCATTCGAATTTACTGCCGGTAGAAGGTACACGTCTATGCCGCGAGTGCCTCCAACACCATTATCAAGAATTAACTTGGAGCAATTCAACGACAGTGTAAAGAAAGTATCATTGAGGCTCTGTCATGGACAAGCTGTTGATGTTGACGAGGAAGAAGACGAGACTGCTGCTCAAGATGGACTTCCTGATATAGATATGCATTTGTGAACAACTACTTTAAGCTGATATCCCCTCGGTTGTTTGTCCTACACTACATGTATGAAAATGATGAAGTTTAAATGGAGACAAGTGTGGAGGTGAGGGTTTGCCTCCACTCGTTGGGGGTCATACGAACTAGAAGACTAAAGGCGCCACTCCAGGTGACAGTTTCCTATCGAACGTTTGCTGTCAGATAGTCAATTATTGCTGTCTGACAGCAATAATTGACTATCTGACAGTAAACTCTCGACAGAAAACTGTCACATGCAGCGGCGCCTTTACTCTGAATGATACTGTAAATACTTGTTCATTTCTGCAATGACAACTAGCTGGGGACAATAGTTAGGTGGTGAGGGTTTGCCTCCACTAGTTGGGGTCACACGAACTAGAAAATTTACTCTGAATGATATTGTAAATACTTGTTCATTTCTGCAATGGCAACTAGCTGGTGACTAGTCTCGCTTGGCCAGACGCTACGGGCTCACCCCTTCGGTAGGTCACACTCCGCGTGTGGCTCTTTTAGAGATCAACAGTCGTGAAGACCGCAAGGTGGCAGCACGGGTCCTTGCGTTTTTCCTGGAAGTCAGTTTCGCGGAATTTCCGCGGCAATTATGCGTGAGAAAGCGTGGTGATTGGCTGGAGCCCAGAGAGTGCCATCTAGTGGTGTTCACGGCTTTTGAGCCCCAAAAGTGCCAGTGTGTGGAAGACTGGGATGTCGGATACACACTGGGGCCGAGTGTAGCTGGTGACTTGCGTCACTGCAAAATCGACATGACTCTCCACCCGTGCACAAGGTGCATGCTACGACATTCAGATATGTGGGGTGTTCCTTGCTAGAGCCCGTGTTCCAACTACGGGAACTCGACCGCCACAATACAACCCAATCTGACCTTTTTATTGCCTGAGTATTTCAAGTAACCATAAAGGTGAAATGTAAGCAGTATCCTGAAATTGGAAAAGAAAAGAAAAAAAAAGAATATGTTTGTTTTCCATTGTCATATGAATGTATATTCAGTGATAATAATTATTTACAATACCTACAATGACGAGATCAAATGTGATTCAAGGTATAAAGTGCTCATATACTGGGTCATCTTCCTATCACCGTTCACCGGTTGTTCGTATGCGTGAAGGCCAGTTTCCACCAGAGCGTTTTTGCGCGGCGCATGACGCTGCGTTTTTGCGAGCGGAAATCCGCTGAGAATACTGTAATGGATATCCCTTTCCACTTGAGCGAGACGGTGAAAACGATCGAATATTGCGCAACGGAGACCGCCGGCGGACAAAGGCCGATTGCTCGAATAGCATTCAAAGCGTATTCCGCGGCGTACTTCTGTACATTCCGAGCTGTATTCGGTGCATGGTGTATGGTGTATGAAACGCCCTAATGGAAACCCCTCCAGAAAATGACCCCCGCCGCGATATCCGTCGCGCAAAAACGCGTCGCTTTTCTGCGAGCGAAAAAACGCTCCAGTGGAAACGGGCCTTTAGTGCTTCAGGCGAGGCTCCGATTAGGATTGAGTGGAAATGGTCAGCAAGCGAGGCGTGTCTGATTTACGTTTTGGCATGTTTTGCGGCATACCGTTCATGCATAATAAACGAGGAGGCCAGTCTGGGTTTATCACATGAATCCCTCCCTTCAACCGCAGTAAACAGCAGCGAATGAGGCAT
>NMRB01000426.1:43519-85943 GCA_002633025.1 Notospermus geniculatus | reverse complement strand
AGGCCCTTCCTCTTTATACCTATTTAGCATGAACTTACAATAGGCCGTAAATCCATGTGTACGCCCATATCAAAGTCTCATGCCATTTTTGGGACAGTAGAAGACTATCTTAAAAAATCGTCCTGTAGTGGTGTACAGGGATCTCTCACTAAGCTAAAGTCGACTGCTTCATGAAGAATCAGTTTGCGAATATTTCTAATTATCGGCACCCGTTTCGAGTAGGCCTACACAATGAAATACAATACAACGTACCTCCCATTCACACA
Source organism: Notospermus geniculatus (assembly GCA_002633025.1). Taxonomy (NCBI): domain Eukaryota; kingdom Metazoa; phylum Nemertea; class Pilidiophora; order Heteronemertea; family Lineidae; genus Notospermus; species Notospermus geniculatus. Next base: position 85,677 of record NMRB01000426.1, on the reverse strand, counting down.
AATTATAAAGGGCGAACAATGCCAAAAGAGGAATGAATTTCTATTGAAAACAGGTTAAAGTCAAAAATCACCGTTTATTCTTGACGGATCAAAAAAAGCTTCTGTAACTTTTTAGCGTCACTTCTTACCTAATCAAGGTTGAATCTGCGGGGAGAATACTTGTTTGTGTACTTCTAATTTTGTGCTCGCGTTTTTGGACCTCAAACCGCAAGCTAACCACAACGTGTGCCATATATGGTCATCGCGCTACACGAGAAAGACATGTACACGAAGCACTACGTTCAAACGCTCGTGTTCTGGTTCTTCATTTGCCATGTTTGCCGATGACAGTGACGTCAGCTCGAGTGAAGATGATGAGATCCTGTCGGAATGTGAATTTGACAGTTGTTGTTTGTTCTTTTGGTACATTATCTTGGTGAGCACATGGTGCATGGATTCATTTTGAAAGATTGTTGTTTTGCTAGAACACTACTTACAGCAAAAATCCCAAAGGATGCCATTTGGTCTACGAGTACTGGTACATTTAACGCATACTTTTGAATCACCAATTCATCTTGTCGTTATAGGTATTGGAAATACATATAAGCTACGTCTACACGGAGCATTTTAGCTCCAATTAACCGTCTACAGGGGGCCTTGTCTCGAGCTAAGTTGTCTCGAGACAACTTTGTCTCGGGTTAACTTGACCCCAGTAGGGTAGGGCCAAAGTGCATTTCGTTTAATTGGTTCACCATGGATGAATGCAGTGTATATGTGGTTCATAGAAAGCTAGCTCTAATATGTGAGCCGCTCTGCTAAAAGTACGCACTAACCTAGGAAAGGTTAGTGCGTACTTTTAGCAGTACGCCTTGCAACACACAGCAGCAGATATTTACGTCACTGCAGGTTTATAATACGGTACATGTAGTAGTGGACAGGCAACAGATGGTGCAGCGGCTCTGCAGTTTCACCAACATGCCCTGTTTTAAAGGAAAAGTGCCGAGGATTTATAACAGATGGCGAAACCGCCCTTGTGGATTCGCTGAAAGACAGCTTCCCAAACGCCATATCATTGCGGTGCGTTGGCCATTTCTATGGCAATTGTACCCAAAAGCTAAGATTGGAATACGCTCGAAACGGGATCAGCTGTCACTTACGGAACCAGTTTTTGGGACAAATGGAAAAGGAGGCCTGGTGGATTGTAATGACGGTCGTGATTTGGCAAAAAATCTTGCAGAGGTGAAGAAAGTAATTGACCATGAAGAAGCTAGACTTCTTGGCAAAGATGAAACGGGGTATAATTCCAGATTTTGGCAATTTCTCCATAGAAGAGAAACAGTTATGGCAGAAAACATGTCAAAAAGTGTAAGGTTAAGGGCTGTAATGCCCAAGGATGGGAACAACGAACCACTTAGGGCATACAGCAATCGAAGTGAAAGCATGAACAATGTCTTGACCAAGAGAAAAGAAGCAGTCATCAAGGCTAACAAAAAGACAGATGCTATGTCAAAGGTAGGGTTTGTCCAGAATGTCTGGCAACCTGTATACCTGTTGGCTATATGTGGTTTCAGTGAAGAGTATCAACTTTCTGACGCTGCTAAATACCTTCAGGTTACTGACACCAAAATTTGTTATCACTCAAGACACCAGAAGGACTAACCGAGAATTTTCTTCACCCTCCCTTTATTCAGCAACGGACTCCACAATTGCACGACATTCGTAATAGTGTTCCTGTCACTGGAAGCACTTCGTACAATGCAATGAGGGTTGGAACATTGGAAGATTAGAAGGCACACTTTGACGAGAAAGTGCGCAGAATTCCACCCAAGCCCCCCAGTGATGAGCAGAAAAAGTTGGCTGTGAACTTTGGCTGTGAACGTGCTTCCCTTCGTCCAGGCGCGACACTCTGCGAGGAAGGCATTATTTGAAGAGAACTCTGAGAAAGATGGATGCCCATTTTGGTAATCTTCGCTATACAGCTATTTTGATCTGCTGACAGTTGGTGAAGCTATTGGTAGAAATGAAATGCCCTTATCCAAACATTTACAAGACCCCAGTGCAGTATGAATTTCCAAGTCGCTATGCCACACAGGTCTTGTCGGAAATACATGTTCTCAATGTCTCCACACTACTGTTTCTATCATTTTGGATCCGGAACACTGTGGAGCTGTCGGCAGAGTATGAAAAACACTTACGGGATGATATCATGAATGAGGTGAAGTCTATCTACGGTGAGGATTGCCCAAGACGCCCCACTACAGTCGCTTCTAAGGCACTAAAATAGCCTGTGGAGGTATTTTGTAAACGCAGTGGATATATACCCGACCGTCGGTTCCCCAGTTCATAAAATTTTCTTGCGGACCCGACTGAAAGTTCAACCAGTCGGGTCTCCAATTCATGGAATTTCCTTGTGGAACCGACTGAAATCTCAATCAGTCGTGTCTCCAGTAATGAAAATTCTTGGGGAGCCGACGAGATTTAGGCCTACGCGACGGAAGTTCTCAGTCAGCAAACTCTAATGATTCCCCCGAATGAACGCATAGGTCCCAGCAGCCTAGTGGTTGGGGTGCGTGGCTACCAAACAAATGGTCCATTTAGAACACCAGTGTGATATCCTAGAACACCAGTAGAACACCTCGAATGAAACACTTATGGAACGCAGAACATGTCCATGTGTTCAAAAGTTGAACGGATGTGTTAAAGTGATATTTGTTTCAGTCAATAACTTACACACTGTGGTTTGCCAAAGTAATTTTTTCTCTTGAAATTAATTTCTTGAACAAAATACATCACTTTCTAGGAAAAATATGTATTTTAGTGTTTCTGCTGGGCCAATATACGATAGTGTTCAGAATCGGACGCCAGCGTCCGACGATTTGACAGTGTACGGGTTCGAATCCCGTCACGACGGCTGCTTTTTTCTATCATTTTTTTTGTAGTTTTATTTTTCTTGTCGTTTTGTTATCAATATCGACCCCGCGTGACTGTCAGAAAATGGGGAACAAAACCTTGCATTCTTGGCCCAAAATGATGAAAAAAATTTAGGCCCCTAGACCTCTGAAAAATATTTTTTCATCAGACAGCAGCTGTCAACATTAACTGTAAAAGGATAATATGGGGACGTACATGTACATGGACCCCGTCAAGAAAAAAATTAAACTGACCATTCCGATTATCATTTTAGGCCTTTGCAGTGCGCACTGTTGATACGGTGCAGAAAATTTTACATCACGGTCACTGTACGAATCTGCACGCATATACGACCGTCGGGGCCGCAAGAAATGCTCGACTGGGGAAACGGCGGTCGGGTCTCGTAGCTGATAATTTGGGCTTGCAGCCACGACGGGTCGGGGCTCGAAGATTTTAAATCAGGCTTGCAGATACGACCGTCGGGGCCGCAAGAAAAGCTCTGTACTGGGGAAACGACGGTCGGGTCTGCAAGACAGCATATTTACTTGCGGAAACGACCGTCGTTTCTGCAAGACGAAATTCATTACCTGCGGGACCGACCGTCGGGTAAATATCCCCAGCCTTTTGTAAATAAGCCCTGGCTACGGGTACAGCAGCCGTACACCAAAATATAAATTCTAGGGAAACGGAAGTCTTGTTGTTACATTGCGCATGGATGGATGGATCTCACACAGCTGTCATGGCCATGGTCTCTGAGCAGAAATAGGATGTATCGCATCGGGCACTTAGTAAACGTTCCAAGCATGACCAGGAGAACCTGGAGAAGCTTGTGGATGACTGGAACCTCTGGACTGGTATTGGATGCATAACGACGCATGAGGAGTTTAATGCAGTTTGCCTTACGAGGGGAGTTCTTGAAATCCTTGTTCGCCAGTTACATGAACTTCGGGGACATGCACATTATAAGTGAGCAGCTGTTGAGGCCAGTTAAAAAAGTAGATGAAGCCGGCAGGCCCCTATGTCGAAACTGCAATGATTTTCTGAATAATATCCCACCAGGCCAGTTGAGTATGTAGGCATTGTGGTTTCCCAGCAGTTCGATCGAGGCATGTTGGTTTTTCAGCCTCTGAGCTTTGAGTGAAAAAAAGGACGTCTTATTTGATGATTTCCTGGGTAGGCATTCTCGGCAAAAAGATACAGGCGGCATTCTGAGTCAAGTCCCCACACAGATCCAGCTGTCTCAGAATGATGAATACAAACCGCTGTTAATGTTCTACAGCGATGGTGGGCCTGAGAATACGAAGCTATCGTTAATAGCCATACTCAGAGAAATGGATTTAGATATGGTAGTTGCGGCAAGATGTGCGCCAGGTCATAGTTAGCGCAATCCAATTGTAGTATGTAAATGTAATGAGCTTGTTTGAATGTCCCACACAGGGACCCCATGAAGAAACTCCATGAAGGAACGACATAGGTGTGGGGATGCACCACGAGGAGGACCTGAGGTTCCACGAGAAAGGCCAGGCGGTTAACTTTATGTAACTATGCTACGAAATACGAATAAAACACAAGGATGCATCGATATGATTTATTTGCCTCGCTTCCATTTACATTTGGACACGTTCCCCAACAGCTACGAGACATGGTGGAGAACCTCGGTGCGTTTGAAACAGCATATTTTCGAGTTTGAAAATTTTCGCTGGGAGTTATCGTTCCTTTGATGACGTTAGACGATTAATTGGTATAACGAGCCTCCCCTGCGGATACATTAGGATACGTATTCTCGATCAGATTATTCAAGATTGCTGGATGAGGCAATGGCAGCCAACACGACAACACCACGAAAGGGAATAACTGCAGGTAAATTTCAAAAGAATGTTCAAGGTAATAAAGTACCATGCAACCAGAACTTTACAGTTGAGAGTGGTCAGAGAATCTCTCTGGCAGATATAGAGAAAGAGATGAAGAAGAAAAACTCGAATATTATCATCGTGTGTAGCGGCGGTGGGGGCGGTGCTGGACCCACTGCGGCTGCTAGTGCTTCATGTGCGTGTAAATGTACGGAGAACGCTGCTGAGACAGAAGATAAACACAATGCGATCATGAGCAGGCTGATGAAACTCGACATGCTTGATGGGCTGCAGAGTGACGTGAGGGAACTCAAACGTTCAGTTGAATTCTGCCATGAAACTATTGGGATGGTACAGAAAGAAAACGAACAATTGAAGAAAACTGCTGTGAAAGCACTGGTGGATGACATAACGGCTCTGAACAAAAATCGTGTTGACGACCATGAACAGAGTCTGGAAGCTCAGTGGCGAAGCATGAGAGACAACCTCCTCTTTCATGGTATAAAGGAGAATGAGAAAGACGAAAATACTGAAGGGGTGCTGACAGAATTCACCACACGGGAACTTGAAATAGATCCAGATGTAGTAAAAAAGATTGAATTCGCAAGGGTACATCGAATTGGCAGACCCAAACAGGGTAAAATTCGACCGATTGTTGCAAAGTTCGAGAAATCCAAGGACCGAAAATCAATACGTCGCTCAGCTAAGAAATTGGCTGGGAAGAAATTCGGGTTGCAGAACAGATCCCACAAGAATGGAACGACAGAAAGAAAGAACATATGCCGAAGCAGAGAAAAAGAAAGCTAAATTTGTGAAGGACAAACTGATAGTTGATGGGAAAGTTGTGATGAACGTTCCAAACCAACCCACTGCAGCTGTACCTAGGTTTACGCGGAGGGGAGTATCCTAAATGATGTTGTTCCGAGTGTGTGTGAGGACACGCGTCTAACTTTCCTGCGGCTTAGTGTGGGAGGACAAAAGAAAGAGTGTGGGAGGACAAAAGAAAGTGTTTGGCAATTAGTTATGTAATATTGCTAATGCATTGGTACGAAAATGATAACGTATTGTTGTACTTTACTAAATTCGATACAGTCTTTTCTGCAAGTTTGTTGATTGTTGGTTTGATGGTGTTAAAAGAGCACTTGACCGGTGTTTGAGAGCATTTTGCTCTCCTTTGAAGGGATTATTGTTGTCGTTGTGATTGCGTTTCAGGGTTCTTGTTCAGGTTATGGATTAGTTGTGATGTCATTTGCTAGTTTATATTGTTGCTGAATAAAGACTGTTTTAATTCTATTCCACTCGCTGAAAAATGGTTTTTGCTTTTCTAAGCATGCCAAGGCAATTAGTCGTGCATGCATGCAGATCAAACTGGATCACCTGAAGATGTTTCTTCATCCCCCCCCCCCCAATTTGAAAAAATGGACTATTTGGATCAGTGGAACTGCTTCAGAGGTCATGCAATATATAGCCTATATTGAGCCTATAATATCAACCGACATACTGTACCAGGATAGCCTATATTGGGCCAATGGGAAGAACGTGGTGCATAAGAAAAATTGGGCCAATATTGGCCGATGAATTCCCATTTAGGGCCGATATAGGCAACCTAGATTGGGCCTTCATTCTTGCCTAGGTACCCTACATAGAGCCAATATTGGCCCTTTATATTTGGCCATCTGGGAACATATTGCTCATCCACGGATGTTATTGCAACTGAAATTTTCAGTTTGCACCTGCTCGGTCGCATGATATTTGCTGATATCGTGGTGAGATTTGATATCCAAATTTGATAACATGACATAAGTCAGAATCTGGTGATGGTAGCAACCTAAAACCTTCACCTACACCTAGGTTATCAAGGACGAGCTTTCAGATTACGATATGGCCTTGAAGGTCAGAGGTCAAACAGTTCTAAAGTGCAAATCTGCTCAGAATTTCAGGAGAAAACTAATAAGAAGCCCTAATTAACCATCTCCTATAAGTTTAATCAAGGATGCCTGTTCCACTTACGCAATAATTCTCAAGGTCAGCGGTCAAGGTCACAGCCAACCATCAGAAATAACATGAGACAGAACCTTCTACACCTAGGTTATCAAGTATGAGCTTTCAGATTACACAATGACCTTGTAGGTCAGAGGTCAAGGTCAAGGTCAGACCGTTCTAAAGTGCAAATCTGCTCAGAATTTCACGAGAGAACTATTTAGAGGCCCGAATTAATCATCTCTAAATTTAATCAAGGATGCCTTTTCCACTTACGCAATAATTCTCAAGGTCAGAGGTCAAGGTCACAGTCAGCTGTCACATGTAACATTGTCTTAACCTGGTGATGGTAGAATCCTAAAACCTTCACCTATACACCTCTAGGTTAACAAGGACGGCCTTTCGGATTACGCAGTGACCTTTAAGGTCAGAGGTCAAGGTCATGGTCAGACAGTTCTAAAATGCAAATCTACTTTTTTTTAATGGACTCTAAGGCTTCCCTTACATAGAAGTATATGGTATACGAAAACGCCAGTTAACAATGGCCTCACGGTCATGAATACTCGGGAAGCCTTTGTTAATCGGCGTTTTCGTGTACCGTATACTTCTATGTAATAAAAGCATAAAGGCAATTTTAACCCCCCCCCCCAAAATTGAAATGTCCCCCCCCCATGACAATCCTGGCGGAACACCTGCAGCAGTCACCTGCTCTGCATGTGTAGTGCATCACGGAAAAGCATTGCTTTCAGTCAGTTTCACCATCTCATCTGTCATCTGAAAGTACACTGCAATGAATACAGAAAAGATAAATAGGCCTAGGCTTAGGCCTAAATAAAGGTGCAAATCTTGTTTACATGTAGCTATTTTTGCCAAACTAATCATCATGATTATCACTTCCAATTGGGAATTCTATTAAAACCATGATAACTCCATTGCACGTGCTCATGTTAGCAAAATTTCCAGGATGAATACTTTGACCCTGAAAATCCGTAATGAACCTCAATTAAGAGGTAGGATGCATACAGCTGACGCATTGTGTAGAGATGATCAACTTATTCATTCACTATATTGGCCAACTACTGAGAAATTGCTCCAAAACGATGCAACGATCCTTGTCACAAACCCAAAGAAAAGGCCTGAAGAAAAGATGATTACAGTAACTGTGCAATCAAAGGTAAGATACCATCTACCTGAACCATCAGCCGACATTTCTGTATTCTCTAAGTGAATTCAGAATTTCTCGATTAAATATCGGCATCTAAAATTGAATTTCCCTGACAAGAGATAATGGTAGGCCTACCGAAAATATTCCTTTGGAAAGGAAAGAGCCCTTTATCAAAAACTCACCTCAGATCAGAAGCTGCCTAATCCCCACACTAATCATGTCAATAGTCCTAGTTTTAGTAATGTACACTATTGATAAACCCCACCAGACCATGTCTTCAGCAATTCAAAATACAGCTGACACATAATTCTTATTAAAATATTCTACAGGTCTTCCAAACCAAAGACTTCCAAGTTCCATCAGCAATTCAACACCATTTCTTCCACGCACCAGTGAAGCCCATTTCTGCAATTATGACCTCCCCAAAGAAGACCAGAGAGGTAATTTTTGATGTAAAATTATCAGTACAAACAGACAAATGAGGAACCAAAGGAACTAGTCCGTAACATGGCGCTGACGAACAACTCAGTTATTAAAACTTTGACGTCAAAAGTCAAGCCAACGTTATTTGCTATTTAATTCTGAAACTACACCCTACTTCTAGCCCTACCTAAAGTACTCCATTGAATTTCGAATTTTACATGCTTATCATCAAGTATAGCACATCTCAATCTTTTGAAACGAAAATTCAAGCAGGAACATGTTGAATTTCATCAATAAAATTGACTATTTTAGCATAAATAACAGACCGAAGAGCAACATTATTGATTCTGAGTGACATATCACTCATAACATCACGAACGATGCGCAACGTTCCAGTGACATTTTCAACGTCGCAACGCATGTGCTTTTGATAAAAAACTCAGTTGTTGCCCAGCGTCTCCTTTGGTTCACTGCCCACTGGAATTTCTGCATTTTCCCGTCATTTGGACCTGATTAGCTTGTTTGAATGAACTCTTGGCAAAGAAAAGCTGGTGTTACAACTGTCGGGCGGTCAGAGAGAATCTGTGTGTGCGCGCGGCGTCCCATGATAGGCTACCACCACCGGTAGGCCTAGCCTCGAGGCCCTGGCCTCTATGCTGCTGACAGTGCTGTGCGCGTGTGCATAGCAGCATTCCCACCGTCCACTGCATTACATGTGATGTGGGCTGAGGGCAACGCCTCCGTTGTAATTTTTCACAAAGATACATGTAGGCCTAGGCTACGCCTAGCTAAAGGCCTGGGGCCTGTTTCATCATGTTCATTACTTGACTTTAAGCTAATAGTACCTAACCAAATGGAAAACGCACTAAAGTTAATGGTACCATTGTCTAAAGTCACTTTATGAAACAGGCCCCAGATATTTTAAGGGCGTCAACATAATATCTTAAGACTACTTAAATTTCCTTAAATTAAAGACAGACCTGGTGAGGGGTCTTACATTTAAGGGTGTCAACATAATTTAAGACAACTTAAATTTCCAGTTGAAATGTATTTTAAGATTCCTTAATTAATGTGGAATTTTTGCAAGTGTTCCTTAAAATTAATACTGAAGGGTTTTATTATTTATCAGATGGTTCGATAATGAGCCTTAAAATGTGTTAACTTTTAAGGCTTCTTAATATTAACCAGAAAAATATCATCAGAAAAAAAATCAGAAAGTAAGGTGAATACTGGCCCTTATTAAGAGGTTTATAAGCACCCTTACATTTAAGTACACTTAATTTCCCAAAAAAAACTTGGGTGACGATTAAGTATCCTTATTTAATATTTGTATTCACATTTTAAGTGACCTTAGTTAGAAATATTTTTTAAGTATTCTTATTTTTGCCTGAATGTATCATGTAAGCATCAAGAAAATCAAGCATCACTTTCTTAAGAGCCCTTAATATACTACAGAAAGGAGAGTTCTAAAAATTTTTTCAATTAAGAAAAAGTAAAGTGAATTTTGGCCCTTTTAGCTTTTTAAGACAGGTTTAAGTGGATTTTAACGTTTTTTAAGGATATTAAGGCGGTTTTAAGTAGCCAAGTAAGTAGGGCAACTGTGAAACCATCTTAAAATATCACCTTAAAAAAGTAAGGCGATTTTAAGTAGGTTTTAAAGGAGCTCGACGTCCAAGTTGTAAACAAACTGGTTTGTTTACAAACAGTGGCCAGCAAACTAGTTTTATTCCTTCGTGAAGGTGGCAGCACCAGTAGCGCACCGTGATCGTTAGACTGGTGCCCGGTCCAATGCAACTCACTCACGATATTCACGTCAGTACAAATCACCAACAACAGGCGGCAGCACCACAGGCGTCGCATGGATAGAGAACAAGTGAGTGAGTGTTTACAACTTGGACGTCCAGCTCCTTTAAGGGTTTTGCATGCAGAAGTGTTGGGCGAGTTCAGAACACTTGGTGTGTTATGTGTTAGTGTAACAGATCTGTTACAGATCTGCTGCACTAACCACGAATTCTGAACTCGATACAAACACTGGTGTTACATCAGTGTTAGTGTTACAGATCTGTTGAATCAATGCTGAATTTAACAGATCTGTTACAACACCAACATCTGTAACATAATCTGTTGACTTAATCACAGCAACCTCAGATCTGTTAAGGGAATTTCTCTAACAACTTTTTTATTCCACCAGGTATCTTCTCCCGGTTTTCAGAAAAATGATCAGTAAATCGGCCTCTACAAATGCAATCCCTTGGTTGTTTTATTCCTGTTTTGATATAAAAGTCATTAACACTAACCGCTAAGTGATTAAGGAGGTGTTACACCGTCTCGAATTCAGAATTCTATGTGTTACAGATCTGTCAAGTAAGTCAGCCGTCGTGTTTTCACTTGGAGATACACCTTCTTTTCAAGATGTTTTTCGAAGATTTTATGCAAGCTATAGCCGTAGAACATTTAGAAAGGGCTGATAACCATGTTCGAACGTCTGCTACAAGTTCCTAGCCACCGAGGTACACATCAGGCCAGTTAGAGGAGATAACTGACGAGTTTCATGCATGGTGAAACCAAGGGAGGGAAAGGCATGTTACGCATCAGATATGGGACAGTAGTGCGGCAAACCTGTGAGTTTCAGTGAATCATTTCCTGGCAAGTCTACAGATTACTAGGAAATGTTAACACCGTGTCAATAAACTGTTAGCACCATGTTAACATCATGTTAACTAGAGCACGGTCTGACATGCTGTTTAGGGGTCCAACACTAACACTGACAGATCTGTTACACTAACACATAACACACCAAGTTTCCTGAACTCGCCCAGTGCCAATTCCATACTGCACCCACAAAAATGACCAACAACATCAATGAAAATAACCTTATTTTGAGGGTGTAAAGCAAGGTTCATTGCTGCACAGATCCAGTCCATTTTCCGTCCATTTGCCCTTAGTTTTCCAGATACGACAACACAAAAGTCCATTTGATTGATTTTTTGCGGACCTGAATCAGACGAAATCCGTGTGCCAATGAACCCTGTTTAACCATGTTCAGACTCTAGTCAGAGATTGAATGCAAGCAAAAACACCAGCGTCTAGCCTATGTTTTAGGTTGAGCAAACCCTTAAACCAAACAAAAAATAAGACTATACTCTTGCACCTGCAGATTTCGTCTGTAAGAACTGGGAGCAATTGGACACGACGTGACATCACAGTCGAAAAACACAACCAAAAACTGACGTGCAAATTGTGGAACAGTTCCACAGAAATCATCCACGAAGATCATCTTCTGAGGGAAGTAACAATTGAAAACGTCGAAGTTGACATATACAATGACCATGTCACAGTGAAGAACACGCAAGAAACTTTAATCAAAGAAAGTAAAATAATATTGAACCATTCTGTAATGACAGACACAGACCATACTATAGACTTATAATACTATAGACTTATAGGGCCGATTTCACAAAGGGTGTTTAAGACTTAGACGCGGGTAACGTCGTCAAATGCCCATAAATTTCAACCCTACCTCATGACAACAAGCATGATACCACAATAGGTACCAGCTCTGCAGACAGCTGAACCCCCCCNTATATGCCAGAATCCTAATTGTGAACAACAAGCCAATAGAACGAGTACACTATACCCTAAGATGTATTTTAGATCTCTGCATCTACGTACAACGTTCTCCAGAAGATCAGCTAAGATCTCCACAACTACCAGATAAGAAGATCTGCACACCTCCATGTTGATGCACAAATATGATCACAACACCCTCCACAGAGTTTCGCACACCACCACAGATCTCTCAAGTAACATTGTACAGAACACTCACAGATCTCGGGATGTCAATTGTGCTCCATACTATGGCTCCATACGAGTCCTATTTAGAAATCCCGTGAAATCTCGCGGTCTCGCGCCGCGGTACTTGTTGAGTGTAGTGTTCCTGACATTCTTCAGGCTGTCACGTGACCACGGGCGAGACAACCTCGAATCCAGGTGTCATACCATGATGCTGGGTGATGTTCGGCTACCGAAACTACACCCAGGGTATTGTTTTACTGAAGATTGATATCCTGGGTAATCTTTGCATATACCCAGGACGACCCTTTCAGCCATACTGTGAATTAAGTATTCCATCCAGAATTACTACATTTGTTGATGTGGTGTCAACTGAAGTTGAACACCTGTGTATTATTCCTGTTTGTGTTCAAACAATTAGAGCAACTAGTGACAAGGTTAAACAAGTGCACATTAGTCCTTTTCACAGACAAATGAGGCCAAACTGGTTGTTCAACGTGCTCAGTTTTTACCAATATTTTGCGTTGACAGTTACAGGCAGCAAGGGAGAAAAAGGCATTGAAAAGATTGGTTAAAAGTGCTGTTGGCAACAGTCAGGTTGAGATGGCTCTCGAAACGATGCAGCTTGCCCTATTACAGTGTCGATCAGAATACAACACCTTGAAGACAATTTTTTATGCACTCGAGAAAAAGCTTAGGGACTCCACAGCTGCCAAGGACAAATTCCTTGAAGCTAACTTGGCTTTGAAAGAGAACCATATAGACATTGTACAGACTGTAATTGCTGTTCAGCGGAAGCTGGAAGCTCATGTTACATCAGAACTGCACGAGTATGATATTTCTTCGCTTGACACTAACCACCTGAAAATAATGTTAGGTAGTCTCCAAAAAGAGTATGAAATGCAAATTCAAGTTTTTGAAGCTAGATTGAAACAGCTTCAGGTAGAAAATGAGACTTTAAAGGCTCAAATGCAGTCCCTACTGGTTTCTGCTCCAGGGTCTTTTGAAGTTGTCCATGTTAAAAATCAAATTTACTCTTTACGGTCTCCAGAGTCTAAAGGTAAACCATGCAAATTTTTCAAAGTAAGAGGTGTAGTAAAAAGGTTCCAGGGAAAGTGAAATAGATACTCTAGTACAGAGAGCTGAAAAACTTCACCAGGCTGTTCATTTTCGTCACATGAGGAGTCTGAGTTGTGATCCGTGGGAAAATGGAAAAAGCAGGGATTATTGTTGTAGTGTACAGAATAATCCACGCAATTTGCAGCTGCACACCTTTCTCCATTTTCTCAGGGAACACTCAAGAACTCAAGATTCCTCAATTGACGAAAATGAACAGCCCCTTTCAATTAAAGTCTTTAATGTGAATTTTGTGTTGCCGTCCATACTTAGTAATTCCGTCCATAACTGTCTGTAGACACCACACGAATTGCAATGAAAAAGTATGTAATATCTCTGTTAATGTTAAATAAATTAAATTTCACATAAACAAGAATATATTTTGTTCACTGAATCATCTACCTCCATGTGTATGTAATGTAAAATTCGGTGGCAGACACTTTCCAGATGACAGCACTCTATACCGATGGATGGACATTTTCACCATTCTCGTGATATCCTGTCCAGTATCGGAATTCAGCGAAAACTATGATTTTTTGTCGGGGTCTTTCTTTTGTAGTTCAGTGGGTCTTCGTTTTGTAGTTTTTCAGGGTCTTCCATCTTCGATATTCGGGGCCTTCCACTCGATCTTCGGATTGTAGACACCCGACTAGAGGAGTGCACGTCTGGGACTGACTTCAAGTTTTCATTCAAGGCAAAATTTCCACTTCTCTTTTCCAATATCTATAGCAAAAGTATTTGAATTCCCTCTGTTCTATACGACCTCAGGTAAGATGTATACAGGGAAAATCAACCTGCAGTTCAAAGTACAGAGTCGCTAGCTTCGCACTACTCATCAAGATGAGCATATCTGTGCAGCCCTTTTCAAATACAGGAAGTTCACAGTTTATTGGTCTTTGGTGCACGATAGCAGCAGAAATCTCAGGTGGGGAACTCACGACCTTCCTATCGGCGACTTCCACCTCCACCACCACTCCGGCCGCAGCATTAGGCGCACCTGTAACCTTCCCATTTGCGACTTTCACCTCCGCCAGTACTCGTCCGAGCGCAGCATTACTTAGGCGGTCCTGTATTTGATTTGGTTCCAGCTAGTTCCACCAATACTCTGACAATAGTCAGTGTAGCAGTGACGGTAATGTTATATCGGAGGAGGTTGTTGCGTCTATCTTGCCGATCCGAACAGAAGATTTTTTGGCTCCAGTGAACCTAACTAATGACAGTGGAACGATTTAATTTGGACAATGTTACGAAGCAGACTCTTGCCTAGACGCCACTCAACCTTTGCAGGCGCATTTCGATGAAGAGGCCCATGAGGTAATCATCAGAAGGTCGTTCTGTCTCAAAGATGTAATGGAAGCCTTTTCAGATCCAAATATAGTGTCCAAGAGACCAGCCTTTCGCTGGAAGAGCGATAACGGAGAACTTGAAAACGCTGTGGGGGATGGTGTTTACAGAGATGTTTTGGCCCAGTTCTGGGAAGAGATGTACTACAGTGTACCGAAGGGATGCACTGTAAGGTCCCACATTTACGCCATGACTTCCAAGAGAACAATTGGAAATCAGTGGCGAGAGTATACCTTGTTGGGTGGAGAGAATTTAGGTATATCCCGCACCTAATTGCTGCACCATTTGTGGAGCATGCCATTTACGGCAATTCCATCACCTCGCTCACAGATTCCTTCCTGTACTATCTAAACAACGTCGACAACGTCCCCAGGCAATGGGGAACCCGCAGAACTAGAACGCCATACCATGTGGGTCAGAGAGCACAGGCGAAATTTATAGTCATCCATTGTCGTGCTAAAATCCATTGTCGTGCTAAAACTTTGAACTTGAAGTGACAGACAAAATGAAGCCATCTGTTGGCGGCCTCATCTGTAAATGCTGGCCTGTGCTGCAATAACACAATGGACAAATTTAGAATTCAAGAAATCTCTGAGATTTAATACTTTGTCTGGTAACTACAGCAAGTCACCGATTTGTAGAAGAATTCACTTGGGTTTACGTTATTTGTTCAAGACACAGGGTCGTTTTAATGTGGGCCACATTAAAACAACCCTGTGACTTGAAATAATGTAAACTCAAGTGAACTGGCTGCACCACTCAAGACCATAATGGTGGGGTGGTTGATTTGTACTGGTTGTGTACTGACTCTGGTGATTTCTGGCAGACCAGTGGTAAAGTGGTCCACTTGATTTCTTCTTTCTCATGTCTTCAGACAGACTAACTTCCAGTAACCAGTGTGCAGCCTGAAAGCTGAGCTTCTTGGGGTGGCAAACGTGTTGTTCTTTCACCTTGCCATAGTTCTAGAAAAAGGGAAGAACAAAATATTGCCAAAAGTCTCTCTAGTTGACCACTAGTCAGTTAGTTGTAAGTAGCCAAGATGTAGTACTTGTCTCCATCTCAGATTCTGAATTGTCTTGACTCCCGAAGCTGAAGAACTGTCATCCCAGTAAATAATTTCTGCATTTGTATTATTCCCCACTTCCACTACAATCTGACCTTCACTCTGCAGTGCTTCTGGAATTTTTTTAGCAGCCTGAAATTATGTGAAACCTGCATTTTGAATTAGATTTAGAGGTGGAGACTCATTAGCTGGTTGAAAACCAAAATAATTCATTTAGTGCAATCCCTGTGTCTAAACAATCATTCACAGTCAACCATCACAATACATCATCATGTAGTATGATGACTGTCATTGTGCGATTCTGACTTATAGTGTATGAATCCACTCCATTCCTGGAAACTTAAAAAGGTAAATCATTAAAGAAGGAAAAAAGTTATTTCTAAAACATGTTGACTGATTTATTCACTTGACTTGTCTTCAGTCCAGGTAAGGTCTAGGAGGTACACAGTTGGTTAAACCAGAAAGGAACGAATCCAAATTAAGAATTTATATCAACATATCATGAAATTCTTAATTTGGATTTGCTCCTTTCTATGGTTTCACTTGTCGTCACTTTGAGCCTGAGTAGGAAGATGACACCATTGTCTGGACGCCTCATTCTGGATGAAAACGTAGCCACATCGCTATGCATAAAGAGAAAAAAATGGATGCCCAAAATAGGGCAAAAAATACAGGGTGTAGTGCTCTTTATGCAATGGAGAGGCCTGAATGAGCCTTTGCTACACGAGTATTTTGTCATTCTAGAGAATGAGGAGTCTGCCCAAAGTATGACTACAGAAGATGAATGTGAAGGAGTTCCTGATATCACGGACATGGATATGCCAGCGACATATGATGTCCTTGTCAAGGACAATGTCATCGAGAAGTAGACTTGTAATCACATGAGAAAGAAGGTGCCACACGCGCTACGAAAATTTCTTCTCGACTGCCAATGGTATGAAGAGAAAGCTAAGCCACCCGCTGTACCAGATGCTGATGTCGAACAAGTCGGGAAGCCACCTGCTGTACCAGATGCTGATGTCGCACAAAGTGGAAAGCCATCTGCTGTACCAGATGCTGATGTCACACAAGTTGGGAAGCTACCTGTTGTACCAGATGTTGATGGCGTACAATTTGGGAAGCTACCTGCTGTAGCAGATGCTGTTGTTACACAAGTCAGGAAGCCATCTGCAGTACCAGATGCTGATTTCACACAATATGGGAAGTCATCTGCTGTACCAGATGCTGATGTCACACATGTCAGGAAGTCATCTGCTGTACCAGATGCCGATGTCACACAAATTAGGAAAGGCGGAGCCAAAAGTGAAATGAAATGTCCCAGATGTGGATTTTCGTACCACAAATGGGGGAAATGACAAAACGTGTGGAAAGTGCCAAAAGGTCGGACATTTTCAAGCTTGTTGTAGGGCTGCCCGGAGCGAGGGTAGGTCAATGCATCTTCTGCCGAAGATGAGGATTTGTACGATGACTTTCCGCATACTACGAATGATGATGGCCTTTTCATAGACTCTNCCCCCCCCCCCCCCAGGTCGTGCTCCGCATGCTTTGAGGGACCGTCTCAAAGCTCAGTTGAGAAACATTACACAGGATGGGATCATTGAGAAAGTCGAGGAACCGAGTGAATGGGTAAACTCAATGGTCGTCATTGAGAAACACAATGGCAAAGGATTACGAATCTGCATTGATCCCAAGGACTTGAACCAAGCGATTTTGCGCGAACATTATCCAATGAAAACGCTGGATGATGTTGTGAGTAAGCTAAATGGTGCAAAGTGTTTCAGTGTACTTGACGATGGTCAAGCGTACTTTCACCAACCCGTTACGAAAGAGAGCGCAAAGCTGTTGACATTCAATACCCCATTCGGTCGCTATCGGTTTCGGCGAATGGCAATGGGCATCAAATCTGCGCCAGAACGTTTGCAACGCGTCGCGTCACAGATGTTCGAGGATTTAGAGGGAGTTGAGGTCATCATGGATGACATCCTCGTCTGGGGATCAACTCTGAAGGAACAAAATGAGCGATTGCGTCGCACATTAGAATGAATTAGCAAAGCAA
Source organism: Notospermus geniculatus (assembly GCA_002633025.1). NCBI lineage: Eukaryota > Metazoa > Nemertea > Pilidiophora > Heteronemertea > Lineidae > Notospermus > Notospermus geniculatus. Next base: position 67,999 of record NMRB01000426.1, on the reverse strand, counting down.
ATCTCACGTTGCCCTACTGTTTATTATTCAATCAATCAATGTACTAGTAATTCTTTTGCAAATGAAGGTAAGTAGAAACAGGACCGATTGAATAATATATTTTTGCAGGTAATAGCATGAAGCCATTGCATGGCAAGTTACCAACCAATAGCTTAAAACTAACCCACTCCTGCTCTCTACTGTTGTTAGCCTTCTCTTCAATACTTTTTCGATTATAATCGTTATACATTTTGTTATCAATTATTAAACAGGCTAACAAAAAATAAAAATAAAAGCTTAACCTTGATACATTCTTGTTGTTGTCATTCATTCAGCTTCTGCAATATATTCAGTGTTCTCCACACCATTTTTAAACAAGAGCGCTGCAAAGCAGTACATATGCCCCGACTTGAAGTGAAGAAATATCAGGGGGTTTTCTATGACCATGAACTATGTAGAAATATCAGGGGGGTTTCTATGACCATGAACTATGTATGTATCTACCGGTATTGATGTAGCTTTTGTTCTGACTATCGGTAGTTGCATTACATGTATTGGCAAAAATAGATGCTGGTCGTTACCGTGTAAACATCCCGATGACCAACACTTCCAGCCCGCTCGATTATCAATTTTTGGTATTGGTGAAGTAAAGAAGGAAAAACAAGAATTGGTGAAATCGAATACGTTTTATTACATAAAATATGAAGTGATTGTTGAAAATGTTGAGTCTACATGTAACTCACACATGATTCTCTAGCATCCCTAAGTTATGATACCAGTCCAATTGCAAGAAAATTCGAAATTAAAATGCACACAAACAAGTAGCCTATTTCGTGGTTTATAATACCGGTACAGGAATCCCGTGCAGCTGAATTCAGCAATTACATTTCACGATATCATGCTACATGTACATAATGACGTCAGTGTTAATTCTAGGATTTCAGAAGGGCATGGGGCAAACTTTGTGAAAAGGGCACTTCAACCTAGAAAAGGGCACTTTTCATTCGCGACATTTCTACTAACGGAATTTGAGAAGCTTGTCAGTTAAAAAGGTCCCTATAACTCCGCTGGCAGACCCAAACAGGGTAAAATTCGACCGATTGTTGCAAAGTTCGAAAAATTCAAGGACCGAAAATCAATACGTCGCTCAGCTAAGAAATTGGCTGGGAAGAAATTCGGAATTGCAGAACAGATCCCACAAGAATGGAACGACAGAAGGAAAGAACAAATGCCGAGTCTGAAAAAAGCCAAAGCAGAGAAAAAGAAAGCTAAATTTGTGAATGACAAACTGATAGTTGATGGGAAAGTTGTGATGAACGTTGCAAACCAACCCACTGCAGCTGTATCTATGGAATACGTTTACGCGTATGGCAAGCGGATTGTCCAGTTATTCAAAAAACCTATATTTTTGCACTAAAACCTAGTTTTTTTCTCATAAAACTTAGTTTTTGTGGATAAAATATAGGTTTTTTGACAAAAACTAATATTTTCTCCCAAAAAACCTAGTTTTTGTCTAAAACCAAGTTTTGTAGAAGAAAACTTAGTTTTTTGCTTCATAAAATATAGGTTTTTATCAAAAAACGTAGTTTTTGTCAAAAACCTATATTTTATGGCAAAAAACCTGGTTTTATACCAAACAACCCCCATTTTATCGACAAAAATGTAAGTTTCTGCAGTGAAATGTCCAGTTATTCCATAAAACTAAGTTTATTGGTCAAAAAACCAAGTTTTTACTAAAACCAAGTTTTATGCCATAAAAAGTGGGTTTTTGATAAAAACCTAGTTTTTATGGAAACCTACCTTTTTGAACCTCGCCCCCACTGAGCAAGATGATTTCGCCGGGACGAGGTTGCGAAATACCCGTCCCCAGTAGTGCTGTGCGTGCAACCATATACACCATGACTGATAGGCCCCAGGTTTCCTATCCTCGTCCCAATATGACAAAGGATCGTGTACGTGGGACGAGGTAGAAAATACAAGTTTCGTGATAAAAACTAGGTTTTTGTACGCCGTTTGTCCAGTTACTCAAGAAACCTATATTTTCTACGAAAATACTGGTTTTATTGAAGAAAAACTAAGTTTTTTCTATAAAACCAGGTTTTTTAAGCATAAATATAAGTTTCTTGGCTATATGTCCAGTTATTGCCGAAAAACTAACATTTTTAGACAAAAAACTAAGTTTTATGCTGATGATTGAAAAACCTATATTTTATCGTAAAAAAACTTGGTTTTATTGAAAACAACCAGGTTTTATTGCAAAAATATAAGTTATTTGACAAAAACTAGGTTTTTTGGGAGAAAATATTAGTTTTTGTCAAAAAACCTATATTTTATCCACAAAAACTAAGTTTTATTGCAAAAATATAGGTTTTTTGAATAACTGGACAGTCCGCTTGCCATATACGCGGAGGGGAGTATCCTAAATGATGTTGTTCCGAGTGTGTGTGAGGACAATGAGTGTTCTTGAACATGTTGAAGCTGAATTTCTCAATATATTCGATACAGATTCTGATGGAAATATTTTGGAAATGATCAATGATGTGAGCAATCTCAAATTTGCGTCACTTAATGTCTGTGGGATAAAATCAGCTGGCTCTAGAATCCACAGGCTTGACCACATTTTGGAGTCCCTTTGGTAGGTATAAGTTCCTGAGATTGCCCTTTGGGATCTCATCAGCCCCAGAGGAGTTTTCAAGGAGAATGAACGAGGTGCTGGAAGGTCTAGAGGGCGTGGAGGTCATTGCGGACGATGTTCCATGTGTTGGCTACGGTGACACTATTGAGGAAGCCTGGGATAATCTGCTCAGAATTTCAGGAGAAAACTAATAAGAAGCCCTAATTAACCATCTCCTATATTAAGTTTAATCAAGGATGCCTGTTCCACTTACGCAATGATTCTCAACGTCAGATTTCAAGGTCACAGCCAACCATCACAAATAACATGAGACAGAACCTGGTGATGGTGGAAGCCTATAACCTTTTACACCTAGGTTATCAAGGATGAGCTTTCAGATTACACAATGACCTTGAAGGCCAGAGGTCAAGGTCAGACCGTTCTAAAGTGCAAATCTGCTCAGAATTTCAGGAGAGAACTATTTAGAGGCCCGAATTAATCATCTCTAAGTTAAATCAAGGATGCCTGTTCCACTTACGCAATCATTCTCAAGGTCAGAGGTCAAGGTCACAGTCACAGTCAGCTGTCACATATAACATTGTCTTAACCTGGTGATGGTAGAATCCTAAAACCTTCACCTATACACCTCTAGGTATACGGTATACGAAGACGCTAGATAACAATGGCCTCACGGTCATGAATCCTCGGGAAGCCTTTGTTAACCGGCATTTTCGTGTATCGTATGCTTCTATGTAATGAAAGCATAAAGGCAATTTTTAACCCCCGCCCCCAAAAGAAAAAATTGAAATGTTTTTTTCTCCCCCTTGACAATCCTGGCGGAAACCCTGCAGCAGTCACCTGCTCTGCATGTGTAGTGCATCACGGAAAAGCATTCCTTTCAGTCAGTTTCACCATCTCATCTGTCATCTGAAAGTACACTGCACCGAATACAGAAAAAATAAATAGACCTAGGCTTAGGCCTAAATAAAGGTGCAAATCTTGTTTACATGTAGCTATTTTTGCCAAACTAATCATCGTGATTATCACTTCCAATTGGGAATTCTATTAAAACCTTGATAACTCCATTGCACATGCTCATGTTTGCAAAATTTCCAGAATGAATACTTTGACCCTGAAAATCCGTAATGAACCTCAGTTAAGATGCATACATCTGACGCATTTTGTAGAGATGATCAATTATTCATTCACTATATTGGCCAACTACTGAGAAACTGTTCCAAAACGATGCAACGATCATTGTCACAAATCCGAAGAAAAGGCCTGAAGAAAAGATGATTACAGTCACTGTACAATCAAAGGTAAGATACCATCTACCTGAACCATCAGCCGACATTTCGATATTCTCTAGATTCTCTAGTCAGAATTTCTAGATTAAATATAAGCATCCAAAATTGAATCTCCCTGACAAGAGATAACGGTACCTAAAATATCTCTTTGGAGAGGAAAGAGCCCTTCATCAAAAAATCAGCCTCAGATCAGAGGCTGCCTAATCCCCACATTCACTTCAATCATGTCAATAGTGCTAGTATTAGTAACGTACACTATTGATAAACCCCACAAGACCATGTCTACAGCAATTCAGAATACAGCTGACACATAATTCTTAAAATATTCTACAGGTCTTCCCAACCAAAGACTTCCAAGTTCCACCAGCAATTCAACACCATTTTTTCCACGCACCATTGAAGCCCATTTCTGCAATTATGACCTCCCCAAAGAAGACGAGAGTATCTGTTAAAGGAACAGTGACACAGGTAATTTTTGATGTTATGTAAAATTATCAGTACAGACAAATGAAGAACCGGAGGAACTAGTCCGTGACGTGGCGCAGACGAACAACTCAGTTTAAACTGTGACGTCGAAAGTCAAGCCAGCGTTATTTGCCGTTGAATTCTGAAACTACACCCTACTTCTAGCCCTAAATGTACCTGAAGTATTCCATTGATTTTCGGATTTTACACGTTTATCATCAAGAAAAGGACTGATTCAATGTATCTTAAAGTTTTTAAAAGAAAATTCAAGCAGGAACATGTTGAATTTCATCGATAAAACTATTTTAGCGTGAATAACAGACCGGAGATTTCAACATCGCAACGCATGCGCTTTTGTGAAAAAAACTCAGTTGTTGCCCAGCGCCTCCTTTGGCTACTCCGATTCCGTATTACACGCTGGTAAACAATCGTCAGCTGAGCTTCATGTGACCTCAAACTGACGTGCATGTTCATAGTCAAGATATTAATATGACATTTTGCACGTTCAGACCAAAATAACTTTTTGGGGGTTCCTGATGATTCCCGCCACTGTAAGCCAAGCAAGCACAGTGCCAATTCCATACTGCACCCACAAAAATGACCAACAACATCAATGAAAATAACCTTATTTTGAGGGTGTAAAGCAAGGTTCATTGCCGCACAGATCCAGTCCGTTTTCCCTTATTTTTCCAGATACGACAACACCATTTGATTGATTTTTTGCGGACCTGAATCAGACAAAATCCGTGTGCCAATTAACCCTGTGTGTAACGAAGGGATGCACTGTAAGGTCCCACATTTACGCCATGACTTCCAAGAGAAAAGTGTTGGAAATCAGTGGCGAGAGTATCTTGTTGTGTGGAGAGAATTTTGGTTGTGATAAGACGTAGTACCATAGTAACGCTGAAAGGGTAAATGTCGTCCTGGGTATATACAAAGATTACCCAGGATCTCAATCTTTACTAAAACAATACCCTGGGTGTACTTTCGTTAGCCGAACATCACCCAGCATCGTAGTATGACACCTGGATTCGAGGTTGTCTCGCCCGTGGTCAAGCGACCGCCTGAAGAACGTCGTGAACAGCTACACTCAACAACTATCGCAGCGCGAGACCGCGAGATTCCACGGGATTTCTAAATATGACTCCTTCCTAGGCACAGATTGCGGAAGCTGGGTGATGTTCGACTACCGAAACTACACCCAAGGTATTGTTTTAGTGAAGATTGAGATCCTGGGTAATCTTTGTATATACCCAGGACGACATTTACCCTTTCAGCCATAGTAACTGCTTTGTGGGCACCCACATTGAGAAGATGCTTTCCTGTGACAAAGTTGATGGGCCCAAGAAACAAATTTATAGTGCTTCATTTGCTTTTCTGGAAGCTTGCCAGGGGCTCAACTAATGTCACATCTTGGTCGAATTCACAAACTTGTACATGTTTCCCGTTTCCTGACTGATCTCAGGAAGTTCGAGAACTCTGTGAACTTTGCTGGGAACTAGGCACTATATTTCCGAGGGATTTCCCAGATCAAAATATTGTCCCAAAGATGCACATCCTGGTGTACCATATACCTGAATTTGCTCAAAGATGGAGGTCTGTTGGCATTTTCTCGGAGACTGGACTTAAAAGCATTCATGAATACTTTTGGGCGGACTTACCAATGTGTCAGAGACAAAGTTATGAATGCGACATTGATATTCAAAAGCCAGGCAGCATCAGGGACTGCTGATCAAAGACAGTTGAAGTCCAAGGCCCGGTTGTTAGAAAGTACGTTAACTTTAACATACCGTTAGGCCTAACGAGTCGTTAATCCCCTAACGATACGTTATGAAACGAACCGTTAATTATGTGTTGTCAGAAAGAAATTTCAGGTCACGTTAGCTAACGATGAGCTAACGTATGTTATCTTCAGCTCAGAATTTTTTCCCACAATGCAATGGAAAATTTCCTGTGCAATTCAAGATGGATGCCAAGAAAAGGAAGCCCAATTTTGCCGCCAAAGAATTGTCCATAATTACTGAATTTGTGCGCCAATACATTATTGTCTTATTCAGCAAACTCAATAACACGGTTACCAACCAACGAAAAGAGGAAATATGGCATAAAATCACCAAGGCGGTCAATTCGGTAGGGATTCATCCCCGTTCCCCAAAAGCAGTGGAGGAAGCTGCCGTCATTCATCGAAGAAGGGTATTACACCTGAGATGTTCGCGGAGGGGCTTACCTAGGTGCTGAAGTCGGTCAACACGGGGATCACGGGGGATCAGATGACCTCCATTATCGAAACAATAACTAAGCGAAAGAGGGAGTTACCCATTCCGAAGTTTAAGTTTAAGTCCATCTCTACGATCAGTCGCACGATCTATTTGACGCGGAGTTGGCCAAACCAGGCTACAGTGATACAGAAAAGGCCCATTTTATGATTTCTCTCCTTGAGGGGGAGTGTCAGAAGTTAGTTGCCCACATGAAGGATCCTAGTTTCAAGGATATAGTTCAAGTCCTGGATGATAAGTATGGGGATACTGAAGCCAGATTGCAGACAGCAGTCACAGAGATAGCAAGTATAGAGGCGCCGAGTTCTCTTGCTGCCAAAGACATGGAACCCTTTTATAATAAGTTGCTGTCCTCCTGTAACTATTTGTTGAAGAAAACTGAAGGGAATTGAAGCTTGGATGATGCTCTCTAGATATTCATGGCCCTGGTTCGCCCGAAGATTCCGAAGACCCTTCTGCGGAAGTGAGATAGTGAGAGGTACAAATCGAAGACCCCGAAGTCACCCATGCCAATTAGCTTTTCAAAGATTTTGTCAAAGCTGAAGGAAGCTCCCCAGTTGAATAGTAGAGTCGAGGTGGATGGTGGCAAGGGACCGCATCATCCAGAATTATTGAACCGGTGGGGCTTTTGTAGGGGTTTACCATGTGGCTAGCCTTCTGGCGATGTTAAGATAAAGTATGCTTTCGCTGCTTTAAGAGAGAAAAGCAATGTTCTCTCTTAAAAGCAGCGAAAGCATGTACTGTCTATGATATTATGCATTTAAGAATTGGGGGCGAAACGCACAACACAGTCCTGTGTCGTGTATCAGTTCAGGCAGCAGTTGATTGAGTTGAGGCACTGTGCCCACCAGAATGTGCAACACGGACGGGCCCCCGCCAACATTAACAACACATTACATAATAAGTAAATATTATTTCACTGTAGCCTGGGCTATTTACCGACAATTTCCACACAGATTACGTGGAAAATGGGAATGCCTTCGCCATACCACGATATAAGTACACCTCGCGACCTGTGTATTTTGAACTTCACATGAGGTACGAAGATGTGTGAAAAATGCCGAGCAGAATGGACTAACTCATGAACTTCGTTTTCGAAAAGCGATTATCAGCTGATTATCAGACTGGTACAGCCAGCCCCAAGCGGAGGGATCGGGTAACCAATCTAAGCGATTATGACGCCATCAGTAACGTCACCATATTCAGCGAGCGGAATGGGCTAAATTCGTTTTCGTGCAGTTTCGTCCCTGAGAATAATTTATAGGCCAGATGATGACGTCACATGTTCATCGCCGGTTACCAAAAAACGCTTCAAACTTATAACTGGATCCCGTTTTGGACTAGTTTTCACATCAGTTCGCCTAACAATTATGATACACACCGATCCTGTACGATTTAAACGCCTGCCTTACTCTTGTAAATTCAGTATCAGGTGACAAAGTTTCAGGCGAATTTTCGTGTCCAAGGCCAAAATGATAGCTGTGAAACGCATACGTGATTAGCAAGCTTCGCTGATTTGCCGCTACGCGGCGGTTGGTTTCCTTGCGTCTAGGGCGGGATGCGAAATATATCCTTCCAAAAAAATTGGATGAGCGGGAGAAATCGTACGAAATATTTAGAAGGAAAATAATGTATCGTGTACGGCGGCCTTTACCTAGCGATCTCAGGGCTTGCAATTCTCTTGAACGTTTTAAGAAATCTTTGAAAACCTTTCTTTTTTAGCTGTATTATTAGCGATGCTATTCTTATCTTCAATGTTTTAGTTCAATATCTTAACTCATTGTCTTCTCTTCTATGTTCTATTCTTTCTTATCTTGTCCTATTATTTCTCTGTACTTTTATTATTATTGTAAAGCGCCGCTGACGATTTATGTCAAAGGGGCGCTGTATCAATTCAGTATTATGATTATTATTATTATTAGCTGCTATAGCTATGGGAATTTGGATCATTTAAAGCTGAACTGCATGAACAAAAACCACAGCGCCGCAGTATCTCTCGATGTTGCTCCATTGACAGACCCATGGTGAATGCAGTGGCGCCACCAAATAGCCTGGTAGTCTATCATGTTTTGGAGGTGCTTTGAAAGTGCCTTATGGTCGTTTGCATTTCTCTTGACCACCACCGTGGCGTGGTGGTCTCTTTTCAAAGCTGGAATCTCCAGTTTTTGTTCATGCAGTTCAGCTTTAATAAGCCATTCTGTCTGGGTGAACATATTATTGCTTCTACTCGACCTCTTCTTCGCGTTTCCAGCAAAGCGACTGGGCTAATCAAGTTTTTGACTGTTGCGTCATTTACTCTCTCATGCCTCTATGTCTGTAAGGAAGGAGTTCACGATTGGACTTGATAATTGACTTCTGACCAATGTTCTTCAAGTGTCCTTAACTAATTTCTTGCTTATTTTCCCAGGGATATTAAACTACGCAGACCAAATTTACATGTAGTTGATGAAATGATCAGCGAGTTCATGTCCTGCTAATGTTTGCGAGGTGAAGTTAAATTTCTATTTCATCAATGAAAAGAATGTAGAAGAGGAGGGCATAGGAGATGGAGTGGGGAGAAGTGCTTTCACAGCATTCCGGTCAGAGTTTGTAGCATATTTTGATGGGAAGCAGGAAAAGATCCCAGGAGGGCACATGAGCTTTGGCAAAGCTCAGTGGGAGGCAGCTGCCCGCATAATTGTGAAAGGTTATGCCGATTATGGCATTCTGCCACCAATGATAAGTCAGAACTCAAAATATATTTCGGGCAGTCGTGGCCATTGCCTCACTCTCAAATCATTTGGCTTTTCTACACATTTTTAGAATGAGGTCATTTAAGGTCCTGTCTTTTTTTAGACTCTCCGCAAATTCCTGTGGCGGACATGGACATGATGGAAACCAAAGAAGAGCCCCAGACACTGTGAAACAAAGCTTGGTTTAAAAGAAAGGCTGGAGTTTCTGAAAAAGAAGCAACCAAGTTGGCTAGCGACAGAGACCGCAAGCTGTATGACAGGAAAGTTGAGAGTTTATTCTCAACTATGGAATATCTAAATGCAACAGGAGTTGGGATGGGGTTCCTCGTTATGTGTAGTGAAGAATAACAAAGGGAAAACCAAATTTGGGGGCATGGGGAATTCCTGAAACGTTTTACAAGTGGGGAGCCACTGGCTGATGTAGACGACAATCGAAGAAAATCGATATGACGTCGGTGCTGACGAAGGTGGTCCAAAAGGGCCAATGCTTACCTCAGGTTGTGGCACCTTCTTGCAAAACGCCAGATGTTCTTGGGAGTTCTATCCCAAAAATTTCTTCACTGCGTACCGCTCAAAAGAAAATTTTGAGTGAGCTGATGTATCGCCCCATAAAGGTGCCTTCNAGCGGGGATGGGAGTCGGACCAGATTTTAACCTCGCTATTACATGCCCCAAGCGCTACAAATGACGTGGTGATGCGTGCATCTCGCATGAAGTTAGCAGTTACCCCAAACGGGTATTGCCTAGTAAATCAAAATTCCATCGCCCCAGTTCCATCAATTCCAATTCGGTCCAGTTCCTATCACAAAGCAATTTTCACAATTCCAATCATGTCGATGACTTTGAAGCAAATTTTGCTCCGATTTTGGCTTCAAAATCATCGTAATGCCCATTGATTCTGTCCAGCACAATTAGACACATCCCCGATGGAATAACCCAATGCTCCCAAGAACACCTGACACCGTTGGAATTTACTGTTGTTTTTTTTCAAGGAAAATAATGTATCCTGGCTTACCGAACAAAAGAAAAGGGCATGCTAGAAAAACCCAGTCTAAGAGGGAGTATTTGTATTTGTATTTCATTTTTCCGTCAGGGCCGACGCTATAGCATTATTGGCCCTGGTAAGTACGGAGGAGGCCATCACAAGCTACTCNTGATTCCCTATTCCACCACCTCGTGCAGTTTTCTGACAAGTGTGCCTTTTTTACCTACCCGGTGATTTTTATGTGCCTTTTTTACCGGTGCCGTTTTTACCAGTGCCTTTTTTACCGGTGCCTTTTTTACCGGTTCCTTTTTTACCAGTGCCTTTTTTACCTGGATTCCATGTAAACAGCTCACATCGTCAAATGCTGCAAGTGACCCGACTTCAACATATAATCTGACACAGCTTGTTATGTTTCCAAGTCCATTTCTCTCAAACCCCTGACTGAATTCCTCTATTTGGCTGTAATGCAGAAAGAATGCACTTCCAGTCATATCAAATTTGTTTGCTACATTGCTTCCAGTAAGGAGATATTTACTTAAATAACTGATCTCACTTCATAGCCGCATTAGTCATCGACGATCTTTTGGCGGGAAAACTGGGCCAGTGTCACTAATGTAGGCTATGCAAAGTGTGTGCATGAGTCATCAAGTTGGCACTAGATGGCGACACTACTACTTCGTAGAGGGTGTATCGGTATACGGTAAAAAAGGTACAGGTAAAAAAGGTATAGGTAAAAAAGGTACGGTAAAAAAGGTACTGGTAAAAAAGGTACTAGGTAATAAAACTACTAGGTAAAAAAGGTACAAGTAAAAAAGGTACTAGGTAAAAAAGGTACTAGGTTAAATTTTGTATTTTTTCTACAGCCCAAGTCACGGCGCCTGGCTCTCATACCCCCTTATTCTTGTTGCCTTCCAAATATTCAACCTTCGAATTGCTTTTTATTAGCTCACCTGGGGTGAGCTCTTGTCGTGGGTCAGCGTCCGTCGTCTATGGCAAGCCAAAGCGGAATTTATTCAAGAAAGCAAATATCCCTTCAAGAACAAAAATTTATATTCAAGAAATTTGAAATTGTATTCATTAGTTGGTCCTTGTTGACTACTAGTAGTTGGGATTGTTGAGTTAGTTGACATAAAACCAATATCTTTCATTACGTTATCGACTAACTGGGTCTCTACGTTTGTTAACCTCATTTAATTAGCAAAAAGTCGTGAGGAAATTGTAATCTGAGAACAAATTTTGCCGACTTATTATCTTTTAACTCTTTTATCACTTCGTTTCGGATTTCCTTGGGGATAATAGCGTTTTCTTCGAGTGCTTGCTTCATGGCTTTTTCATCTTTGTTGAAGAAAAGTACCAATAATCTTATGTTTTCTCGAAAATCTTTCACAATCGAATTATATTTTTGAATTAGTACCCACGTGGTTATTCCGTAATGGCGTCCGCTGAAGGCGAGATCACATAATTCTGTCGCTTTCTTCTTACTATCTTGTAAATTAGCACAGTCGTCAATGATGAAAAGTGTGTTTGTGCCTTTAAAAATTTGCATACAGAGCCAGAGAACTAAATTTAGATTTGTTTTTACAAGCAATGGATTGAAAATTATGAAGTTTTTATCTTCGAAATCCATTTTCTATTATAGGTTTCATTATAATCAAAGGTAGGACAAAATAGCACTATATTCTCGAAATGATCCCTATAAATTGTTTCTAACAAATCTAAAATGAAATACGATTTCCCGCAGTTGGTTACCCCGGAGATAATCGCATTATACGGATCGAAAATGAAAAAATCTCTGAGTTTGGAAGTCATTTATAGAGTGGATTAAATTTTCGATTATAATAATTTTTTCCAAGAGATTTGAGAAAAATAAAAAATATACTAAAATCGACTGACTAATACTCATTGTAAAAAACATCACTTCGTTAATCTAGGAAATACCGTTCAGCAGTTAAAGGGACTTTAATTTATAAAATTTTCCCAGGTCAAACCATGAAATTTTTCAAGAGTGATTTTGATGCACTATATAAGGAAGTCGAAACCTTAGATAGGTAAGAAAAATGATTTCGCAAAACCTTCCGGAGGGTTTTGCGGAAGAGAAAGTTGGGGAAGGAATTTTTCTCTCACAAAAGGAGAGAGTCCTATTTGGGAGAGAGTCCTATTTGATCAAAATTTCTATAAGAAAAACTTACCGGTATCTCTTCGGAAAACTATTTTTCAAACCTCTCTACTTTTCCATTCACTAAAACTGACCTAAATAACTTCTTTCATAAACGCGCCCCATTCATATATTTAGATTTGTTTTTACAAGCAATGGATTGAAAATTATGAAGTTTTTATCTTCGAAAATCCATTTTCTATTATAGGTTTCATTATAATCAAAAGTAGGGCAAAATAGCACTATATTCTCGAAATGATCCCTATAAATTGTTTCTAACAAATCCAAAATGAAATACGATTTGCCGCAGTTGGTTACTCCGGAGATAATCGCATTATACGGATCGAAAATAAAAAAGTCCTTGAGTTTAGAACACATTTAAAAAGTAAAATTTAGTTCCCACTTCTAACCTGAGATGGCAGCACCGTTGAAACTTTAGTTCCCACTTTTCACAAGAGATGGCGCCACTGTTGCAAGCTTAGTTCTATAATAATAATTAATAATAATTTTTTACAACAGATTTGCGAAAAATAAAAAATATAGTAAAATTGCCTGACTAATACTGATGGTAAAAAACATCACTTCGTTAATCCAGGAAATACCGTTTAGGAGTTGAAGGGAGTTTAATTTGGTAGGTCAAACCATGAAAATTTTCAAGAGTGATTTGATGCACTATAAAAGAGAAGACAAACCTTAGATAGGTAAGAAATCTGTGATTCCACAGGGTTTCACATGATATCGCGAACCTTCCGCAGGGTTTTGTTGAAAGGTCCAAAAAAGGGCCTAAAATCAATCACGCCGTTCCCTCTTTCAATCACAACGTTCACAGGGAACAAAAGTATAAATTTTTTTTAACTTTTTTCCAAATTTTAGCGATATTTGTATAAGCTACAGGACTTTCAGGATTGAAATATAGGCTTCTAAGGTACTGTTCGGTTTCCATTTATTTATTTTTCAAGAAATTTATAGTATAAGGAAAGTGAGGGGATCTGGATGGAAGAGGTTTTATTATTTTGCAAGTTTAGGTAGGTCTAGTTTTTTGAAACAGCCCGGAAATAGGGATATTTTAGTGTATTTTAGCCTGGGGGGTGCGGCTAATCTTCCTCTTCCGTCCAGATCCCCTCACTTTCCTTATACTAGTTTTCACATTGGTTAGAATGCCTTTGTAAAAGTTTGCTGAACTTGCAGAGGTTAGGCATTTGAACGAAAAATCTAGAACACATTTTTTTTGTAGAAAACAATTAAAACAATTAACTCTATCACATAAACTTGTTAGCATTCTATGTGACACAGGCCCATGTGAAATTCTGCGGTGAAATAGTGAATATTCCTCGTCTTTCTAGGCCTCTGAAATCTGGCATTGTCTCCCTAATTGGTAAAGAGTAATGCAATTGTTTTTGTGTCATCATAGTTGTTAATCATTCAGTACAAAGCATCATCTGTGCAAGTTTCAAGCAAATCGAAACAGTAGTTTCAGAATTATGCCGAACTTGTAACAACCCTTCATTTCTGCCCAGCCCCTTTCAGCCTCGCCTGGGCACATTGCATCACATAGGCCTAGGCCTATGTAGGCCTAGCATTGCTGAGCAGGTGTTCGTTTTGGAACTTCTCATGGGAGTTTTGTGTAATTGCAATGCAGGTTTTAAAACATGCTGTACATCAATGGTGTACATTCACTGTACATTCAGTGTTTGTTATTAGGCCTACCCTCTGGGGAAAAATGGCCGACTTCGGCAAGGTATCTATAGCCTACGTGTCTTGATTCACACTAGGCCTACGGAAATGGGCATCATCTTACCTTTTTGGTTCAGTACATGCACTAGAGTGACTGGCAATCTGACCTCTTCTGCAGCAACTTGTCTGTCGTATTCAGGTCCCCAACCACAGTATCTGACGAGGTACTGTTCTTGGCCTAAATACTCGAGTATACGGGCCATTTCCCATCGACCGAGTTCATCAACAGCCTGTACTCTGGTACCTTTCTTAAAAACATCCATTTTCAATAAACTTTGAGGGAACAATCCGTACAAAAAGGATAAATTAAGCAACAAACATGTCAGTGATGTGAAAAACGAAATTACAAATGGCGCCGTAGCCTCGTCACTCACTCGAGTCACTGTGCTCATGCACCATAACAAAATAGTGATGCAGATCACATGAATCAAGCAAGATATCCACTGATCGTTTTTATTAGAATTAAAATCAAATAACATCCTTGTATTAATGTTTATGAAATGGATGGCAAGAAATACGGACAAATTAAAAAATAATCAGGAACTATATTGTCTACCAGCGTAAGGTATGAATGGTTACATGGTTATCAGGCCACAATAGTACTACTTGCCCAAAACACTTGTCTCGAGTTATGGGGGGCTGCACGAACAGGGAACAGCCAAGTTCTGGGAAATGCATCGAAACAACGATTGTTTCTAAGGCCATAAAATCGTTATTTTCCAACATATTTCACAAATTAAAAGACTTTTTTGATATAGCGAAGAAATTGCAGTTCAACTGTATGACTTTGAAGCTGTGCACACATGGAATTTTTGTTATTTCTGTCTTTAGCCAGAAAGCTGAGTAAACATTCCAGGCCAATTATCTGGACTTCACACCTCTTAATTGCACCCCTTCGAAACGCGTTTGGAAGGGGTCGAAGCGGATCTTTCCTCTGTGGGGTGTAAACGTAATGTACTCCTATTCTGTACGTACAGTGTATCATTAATGTGTTCTTGCTCTGGTCGGTGCGGTCGCGGTGGATACTCAGTGTTGAATAGGTCTTTACCAGTTCCTCTGGGTGCCTACCGCGGTCCGTACTTGTCTTACTCTGTCTGTATTTTGTTTGTCCGTGGTTTGTGTTCTCTCACCACGCGACTTTCATTCATTCTTTACTCAATATTCATGTTTATTGTTATTTTGTCACCGCCTTAATTCTATGTTTAAGTTTGTTCATAAGGGCCACAAATGCTTCGGCCTCGGCCCTTTCCTACTTCTCTTGTAAATATTCTTATGAAAATAAATACAAATACAAATACGTATATACAAGGGATAATCATGAGAATAAGAATTTGCTGCCAAATGGCACAAAGAATCGCGAAAAAAGTACTAGTATTAGAGACCACGGGTCTGACGGGACTAAGTTTGAGGCAAGTGCCTCGATACAAAGGCACGTAGATAACATTACATAGAAGAGACATGACAGAATGGCAAGAAGACACGAGGAGACCCGTTGGTGAACTGGTAATGACCTATTCAAACCAACAGGCATCCTCGGCCACCACTCGCAGATTATGGATAAAGCACAGTATAAGACCAACGAAATATACACGTAATTACAAAAGCTTGAGAAAATACATGCATGCAGAACACTATGGGCCGAGACTCGACACGGGAAACCCGCCGGCGAACTGGCAAGAGCCTATCCAAACCTGCGGGAACCCCCGGGCCGAGGCAAAGTCCGATGGAAGGCAATTGACAAAAATAACAAGAAAAGACGAGAAGAGCCAACCGAAGTGCAATGGAAAGACCTCGCGCTGGGGAGAACATCCTTCCTAATCAATGTTGACTCCTGTGTCAGGTAAGTATGCTTAGTCTTGACATCGGCCAATTATCGTACTATTTCCGGCCGTACCGGTCTCTTTACTGTCACCTTCATCATTATCCTCCTGCTCATCGTCAGTGTCTTCTCCACTACTCTGGGTGTCGCCCAGTATGTCCTGGGCAAAGGGGATTTTCCATGCATTCTCGTCCCAGACTTCCGTTCGCAGCTTTTCCCATCCAGAGGCCATGCAGTCGGCCGCATAATGACCGGTTTTCTCACATTTTCGACACTTGATGTTACTTTTTATGTGTTCGTCCTGCCCTGTATAGCTTGTCCTAAATCTATGACCTTTAATCCACACGGATTTCGGGATGGGTTTCATGCTTCTGTCCATAACTATCCTTCGCACGCCATTTTCAATTCCAGGAAACTCGCGAAATCGCCCACGTGTTACTTTAAACACTCGCCCGTATTTCATAAAGACACCGCGGACTTCTTCGTCCGGCATTTCTGCCGGCAAATTGGAGACTGCCACATACTTGTTCGCTGAAAACTTCATGACCTCAAATGCTGGCACCGGATTGATCGTGAACAGATTTTGACCAACGGATAATTCCTTAGGCAATTTAACCAACTTGGCTCCCTGTTTAAAGGTTACCTGATGCTCTCTTTTGGATAATTTCTGAACACATTGTATGTGCTGACCAGGTATTCCTTGGGCGAACAAGCTTTTAATAACATCAATAGAACAGTGCGAACCCCGTTTTCTACAGCAGGGAATTCGCGAGAGTGGTCTCCATTTACACGAACTACTCTTCTATATTTCAGGAACACCGATATCAGCTCCTTATCCGGCATTTCTACCGGAAGTTTGAAAACAGCTACGAAACGGTTTTGAGTGAATTTGATTACCTCAAAAGCTATCATCCACTCGAATCTGTTTAGGGAGTTTATCTACCGCCGTACCTTGTTTAAATGTCACCTGGTACTCTCGTTTTGAGAGCTTCTCCTCGCACTGAATCGTTGGGCCAAGCACACCTTTTGCGAATAAGGCCTTTATGACGTCGGTTGATGAACATTCCTGTACTTTTTCCTCGCCACACGTGAGAGAGAATGAGTAAGGCCTCGGAATTGTCTCTGCCACGAACGGAACATCATCGTCACCCGCAGGTTCGTCATGTACATCTGCTGCCGCACTGGCACACGAAGTCATTTTGGGACAATCTCCAGGCAGGCGTGGAATACTCAGCCTGTACAATGCCCAGCTGAAAGGGCGTCGGCTAAGCCGAAATTACTCCAAAACAGGCGATAATCTGTTGTTGTGAAAAGCGTGCCACGTACAGGGAAGAAAGGGTCCACCGATGCGTGATTCGAAAAGAAATACAAATCGGGGAAACTCACATAATCCTTTCTGATGAATAGGAGAACATCCTTCATGATCAATGTTGACTCCTGTGCCAGGTAAGTATGCTTAGTCTTGACATCGGCAAATTATGTTGAACCAAAAATGTGACATCTTTCGTGGTCCCAAAGCGGGCCTTATATTCAACTTTCCAACTGAACGATTAAATGGCCTAGCACGGCCAGTTGGGTGAATTGTGCGCGTTTGTTCAAGCATCAATATTTTCATGCGGCATTCTTTTGCAGTTAGTGCACCTCCTCAATTTCCAGCCGGGGCAATGTGCTAAAAGATGTATGTAGGTCAAATCACATGAGTCGCATAAGTCAAATCACAACAAAATATCTTTGAAATGGTCTCGATTTCACTGGCTTTAGCATGTCATAAAATGTTAGTACTGCACGTTTAGTGAGCCATTCAATGCAAAAAACGACAGGAAAAAGAGTTTACATTTGACGGGATGGGCAAAAAATCAAAAGCCTACAACACGTGGTATTCCGAGGCGGTCACCCATCCACGTACTAACCACGCTCGACGTTGCTTAACTCCGGTGATCGGACGAGAACCGGTGTTTTCAACGTGATATGGTCGTAGACATGAGAGCCATCCACGCGAAGCTATTTGTATTACCATTCTTTCTTGTATAACTAATACAAAATGGCTGACGAGGTTCAGCTTGGGGGCGTGCCTGCCCATCAACATGTGTTTGTGCGCTAGTGACACCTGTCGAGCTGGTACTTAACTAAACGTCAGTGGGCTCTCTCTGTCTCTGTCTCTGTCTCTCTCTCTTGAATCTTTGTCTGTCTTGAAGTCTCTCTCTTTCTGTTTCTCTCTCTCTCTGGTCATACCTTTCTCTAGTCTCTCTAGTCTCTAGGCCTATCCAAATCAGCGGGATTCCTCGCGTCAAGATGGCATATGTACAGTACAATGACGTACAAAACTGAAGCAGCTTTAAGCCTACACCACAAATCAGACACTGCAAAACTGAAACGCAAGTACAAAGGATTAAAACCACACGTAATTCAAACCACAGCATTATCGAATATTTAAGAGATAAGATGGTCTATATGAGAACAAAGACGCGAAAACTCCCGCTAGCCAACCGGTAAAGACCTATTCGAACCAGCGGGAATCCTCGCGTCCACATGGTATGCACAATGAGATGACTCAGCAGGACAGGGTAACACCTGAAATTGCTCATAAGTCAAATTTTCATGGTGTTTTACGAGGTATGATTCAAATGAGTGTGACGGCCTCCTAAATCAACAAGATAAGTGCATCTAGGCCAAACATTCTTCTGATAATTTCTATCAGGAAATAAGGAACAAACGTCAAACCCGTTATGACTAGAAAAAGGACAAGAAGAAAACACAACTGATACAAATACAACATCGTTGTAAAATTACGAAAGCAAAGGCGCGAAAACTCCCGCAGGCGAACTGGCAAGGGCCTATTCAACCCAGCGGGAATCCCCGCGCCCCCGCAACTCGAACAAGATCACGAAACAATAGTGACAACGGGTTTGGCGGAGAAAACACAAGACTCACTGTCAAGATTACACAAAAGAAAAAGACAAAGACGCGAGCATTCCCACTAGCGAACCGGGAAAGACCTATTCAAACCAGCAGGAACCCTCGCGTCAGAACAGAGACAACTGGCTAAACGGGAACCACACGCGGCACACGCCACGTGGCACATCAGGAACTTTTAGAAACAAAACTAAGAAGAACAAGAGGAAGATCCGAAGGAAAAGGACGACGCAAAAAGACGCGAAAATTCCCGCCAGCGAACAGGCAAAAAACCCATTCAAACCAGCGGGAACCCTCGCGCCGAGAGAACATGTATACGGTGTAATGACAAAACAGAAGGACTTCATAATGAAACGGACTTTGGCCTTGAGCCACAAATGAATTAAAATCAACATAAAAGAGAGTTAGGCTGGGAACATTGAGTCCGCCTTCAGAAAAAGGTAGATATTGAGTTCTCTGCAAAATTGGTTGGCTCTTTTTTGGCTACAGGAAAGAAAAAAATCGCAGACTGGAAAAGGTTAATATAGTGCTTCGACATATGAAAAATTGAGCCAGCATACCATAACTTTGAACATGCGGAAGACATAATTACAATTGACTTTTGCTTCAAGGTCAGCACTCGCGTGCGCCAATAATTTAGAGTTTTGGAAAACTTACGAAATATAGGGTTCCAGATGTCATCCATCGTAACACTTGAACCGAACCAGAATCCTAATAATTTAACGGAGCTCGGCCAGGAAATTCCGAAGGGGTGGTCCTCCCTGACCAGCCACTTGCCAAGAAAATGACCATTGGTTTTGCCTAAGTTGAGAGCAGAACCCGAAGCTTTACAAAACAGTTTGACAGTGTCCAAAAAAAGTTCCATACTACGGTTCGTGACAAATATGCCGGTATAGTCATCTGCAAAGATAACTTGCTTAACGGATTTTGATTGGCCAGGAATAGATAAGCCAATAATAGCATCATTGGCCCTAACCTTAGCTGACAATGGTTCCAAACACAAAACGAACAAAAGAGGGGAAATTGCGCACCCTTGGCGTACACCGCGGGATAAGTGAAAAGGGGATGAAATATGGTTGTTGACTAATACCGAGGCAGTCGCCTGATTATATAAAATACGGACCCAGTCGATAAAACCGCGCTTAAGGCCTCTACGGCTTAACGTATTAAACATATATGACCAAGACACACGGTCAAAAGCTTTGAGGAAATCCAAATTTACCCAAGCACACGGGATGTTTTTCTGAGTGACATAATCGTAAATATTTCGCAAAAGACGACAATTATCAAGGATAGAACGGGATTGAACACCGGAGGCCTGATCAGGATGGACCAAGATAGCCATCACACGAATGTCATAGTTAAAACTTTAGGTCGAGTGACAAACGCGGATCCGGACGCCGGAGGGCGGATGGCGGACGCCGGAATGGGGCCATCTATGGGTGGTTATATCCGCAAAAAGTAGACGTTGACAAAACAAAGACGTAGATTCAAAAGTCAGAGACGTGCTTTTAGAAAACAGAGACTTTCTTTTACAAAACGAAGACGATCTGTAACAAAACATAGACGTTCAGCTGTGATTTGGAGTCGTTCACAAAAGAGACGTTCGGTGGAACTCGAGTCGTGAACAGAATTTGGAGACGTGCGTCATCAGAGACGTGCATATTTTTTTAAACGTAGCAATAATTTTGAATGGTACGCCAAACACAGACATTGACATAATTTGGAGACGTTCATTAATGAGACGTTGGGTGGCGCTCGTGGCAGTCAAAGGTGAACTAGCCGTTATTTACCTCCTGTCTAGACAAATTTTAATGAGGTCGAATGTGATTGGATGTTGGTGCATGGTGATGTCCCATCATGCCTCAGCATGAATTAAGATGAAAGGGGGCGCTGCGATCGCTTTTGTGAAAATCGGTTTTCACTGTAGTTGAGCCCCATTGGCAAGTATTTTTAAAAAATTCCTTCGCAGTGCATTAGTATTGGGATGTATCTACAAAACGTCGGGCACAAAACTAAAATAATAGGTGGCGCTGCTGAGGTATTAATGTTTTTACGTTTTGGGCATCAGTTCTGAATAGATTAACATATTGACCTAATTCTCGTACATTCATTATTTACACATGTCTCTGCATCCATAGGCTACATAATGCAATTTTCCGCATTGACCCCTTCCTCATCTTTTTCAGTAAATTAGAATGCTTGGACTTCCTGGGCCTTCCTTCCTGCAACTAGTGCCGCTATCCTAACCAAGCGGAGATAAACATAACTGGGTCACGTGACCGACTTTTTTGACATGTGTAAATGATGAACGTACTAGAATTACGTCAATATGTTAACCCATTCTGTGATTCAGAACTTACGACCAAAAACGTAAATGTATTAATATCTCAGCAACGTCACCTATTATTTTAGTTTTGAGCCAGGCGTTTTATAGACACATCCTAGTAATAATGCACTGCGAAGGAATTTAAAAAAAATATCAACCCACAGGGCTCAACTACAGTAAATACCGATTTTCAGGAATGCGGTCGCAGCGCCCCCTTTCATCTTAACTCATGCTGAGGCATGATGGAACATCACCATGCACCAACATCCAATCGAATTCGACCTCATTAAAATTTGTGTGGACAGGAGGTAAATAACGGCTAGTTCACCTTTAACTGCTCACAATTTGGGTGTAGGGCCTACTGTTAAAGAGCGCCTATTTGTAAATGAGTCTTCTCTAAGTTCTTGAGAACTACTAGTCGCTGCTTATTAATTGGATCAGGGATGATTAACTGTTCTTTGTTTTGTTTGTTAAGGGGAGAGTGCGTACGCAGTCCCCCACTACCTAAAATGCTGCACCCGAGTCACCCACATTTGGGGTGATCGCAGGGGTCAGCCCAACCGAAGTGCAATGGAAAGGCCTCGCCCTGGGAGAACTTCCTTTTTTTTTTTAAAAATTTATTCAACATATTTAAATACACATAAGAATAAATTAACAAAGGGAAGGTAACATAAGAGAAATAAGCTAACTAATTAGTGCTGCCATCTGCATGAATAACTAATAGGAGAAGCTAAAAGACAAACGTAGTCACTATTTGGCATATTGCCGACAAAACCGAAAGCGCTCAAAGCGCTGACTTCCGCAGAAATTTAAATGAAAATAAATACATATTAAAGTAAACCATGTAAACTGAATTGAGAGAATTTACCCTTTCAGCCTTACTATGTGTCACATCGCGCTAATTTTTTGTTTCCGAGGAGAGTTGACCCAGGGCTACCTTCAGATTAAATTTGAAGTCTCTAGCTATTACGGTTACAAAACGTCGGGCATAGTTTGACGGACGGGGTGACGGACTGACACGTGACGCCACTGAATACTTATTCTACTAGCTCTGCTGACCTTTGGTCAGCTGAGCTAAAAAAGTCATCTGATCAAGGCAATATCCTACGAAGCAAGGAAACTGCTCCAGTCAGTTGCTGACAACCCAGGAAACTGTACTGTTATTCTAACAACATCAACTGGTCCAGCAGCCCACAATGGGCCATATGAATAAAAAAGACTATTAACTTGCTAGTAGAAGTAAGTAGTAAAAGTATCTACTAGGTAGTATTCACTGAAAGTAAATACTTCATTTCATATGAATAAACTTTTACTTTTACTTCAAAGCACCTACTTCTACTCCACTAGTTTCTACTTGTCTATGACCGAAACTGGCCGCTTTGAAAGTGGCTGGTAGGGTAATTTTCTATAGGATGAACCGGTCCAGCTTGTATCACCTGAAAAAATCCACTCAGAAATCTTATCATAAAAGACCGCACAGCATCAGTAAAATGTGTGGGAGAAAAAAGTGAAACCCAAGTACATGTACAGGCTGGCGACTATGACGTGAAATTAACTAACGTGTACGTCGGTTCGTTCAACAACATTGTCCAGCTTGCATCCACTTCCAACACAGTCATAGAAGTGAGTGTTAACCCCCTAGCTCTTTGATCTTGAATTTGCTTTTGATTTGACAATCTTGAATAAACAACAGCACTGGAAAACTTGAATGTTAACTATACCACTGGGTGTTCCTGCAGTTGGTCTTTGTTGCATGGAAAATGATTCCACATGGCCTCAAAACTGACTTCCTTTTTCACCCATGAATGAAACGCATTGTATCTGTGTCTTGGTCTATCCAGCAGGTAACTTCCATTTTAATAAATTGTCACTGAACACACCGCTCCAAAAAGACTCCAACGATCTTAAGTTATACTATCTTCTTTTTACGAATACTTTGCAATAGGATCTGCGTTTTTTTGGTTTCCAGCGAAGATCATAAACATTGAATTCATTTGAAAATACAGTTGCCATGAAGTCAAAACACTAAATTAAATCTAGTAAGCTATGTTCTCCTTCCAAAAAGTCACAAACTACAACTCTATTGTTTATTACAGGATGAAGAAGCGATTACAGTCCCTGTAAGAAGCACCCCAACAAAGGTCAGACACATCACACTCAAGGACAAAACTGGAACAATCAAATGCTCCCTGTGGAGGAACTTATCGGAAGCATCGGTACATTCCGGACACTTCGTCACAATTGACAACGCCACCGTCAGCACGTTTTCAAACAATGTAATCTTGTCGTCCAACGACCACACAATCCACGTAAGACCACGCCATTATTTTCATTGCATAGCAGGAAGGACTGCCAAAAGTATAATGTCTAGTACTAAATTGCTTTTGGCTATATTTCATTTGCTTAAAAACATTCACTCAAAATTTGAGCCGAGAATTTGCACTAAAATTACAACACTTGATCGTTTACCCCAATATGGGGCAACACTAGCTTCAATAGGCCTAGGCTTATCCCAGGCCTATGCCTAGGCCTATGCGGTACACTAAGTGACTTTATAGCATAGGCGAGGCCTGGGTATAGGATACTGTTTGCACAGATTTTAAGTCTACCCTATTGGTATATAATATAGGCGGTATTTAGGCCTAGGCCATATTCCAGTCCCACCTTACACTGATTGTAATATGATTGTATTTTGTTGACTTTAGGAGACTCTCAAAATCTGCATCTCACTCTCATCCTAGTCAAGATAATTTGACAGCCACATTATAATATTAGGACCAATTCATTGAGAAATGTGTGAAAAAGGGTGTGATCGATCAATTTTTGAAGATTTCTGAAAATGAACGAATAAAGGGCCTAGCACGGCCAGTTTGGTGAATTGTGCGCGTTTGTTCAAGCATCAATTTTTTCATGCGGCATTCTTTTGCAGTTAGTGCACCTCCTCAATTTCCAGCCGGGGCAATGTGCTAAAAGATGTATGTGGGTCATATACGCATCAGTCGAATCACAACAAAATATCTCTGAAATGGTCTCGATTTCACTGGCTTCAGCATGTCATAAAATATTAGTACCGTACTTCACGTTTAGTGAGCCATGCAAAAAACGACAGGAAAAAAGAGTTTACATTCGACGGGATGGGCAAAAAATCAAAAGCCTACAACACGTGGTATTCC
>NMRB01000426.1:23604-42397 GCA_002633025.1 Notospermus geniculatus | reverse complement strand
AGTCACATGATCCGGTCACCATGGTCACCAGTGTAAACACTCAAAATGGCAGATTCTCAAAGCAAACGCCCACCTAGGCCTAAACGAAGCCACATTCATGCATTGCCTACCACTTTGGCCATAGTTCTGGACGGGGAGACTTCGGGTGGATGAACATCAACGTCATCATGCCTGCATGGTCATGATGTGTGCAGGCCTAGGCCCATCAAGCCTGCAACAGTGGACTGCGACATCCAACACGAAATCCTCTCACTGACTGAAAAAATCATGACGCGGCGCGGCATGGGTCACACAACGTCAACAATTCAGCGTAAGTGGGGTCATGAAGTGCGTTGAGACTCCTAAGGGGAAACCCAGGCCTAGATACACACAAAAATATTCGCGAAGTGGGAAGTTTCTCAAGAGGGCAGCCATATTTAAGTCAACTCCAGCTGACTTAAGCCTCCTAGCTACCCGTCTTAACTTTAAGACACTTTTTTGGCTTAAGTTTTTTTGAGAACTGCAGACTTAGGCCTAAGCCAGCTAAATTGAGGCTTAAGTCAACAAAACTGACTTAAGATTCTTTGTGAAACCGGGCCCTGGTTTCCCATATGGTATTGTACACTATTATTAGGCCTAACGTAGTTGAGGCCTGGAATTTGGCCGTAGGAACACAGTGCTAACGTTGTAGGTGGACAAAGTTCCTTATAGGAGCTCAGATTCGTATTTGATATTTGCAGATAATGGTATTACCGACGGTGCTTGAAAAGCGGCACACCCTGAAGGGGGTGAATTTGTTGCCACTGGTAAAGAGGCTTAGAGATACCAACATCGATGATGTCAAGGGCTATGGAAAAATCAGTTTGGATGTAGAAACGGAGAAAACCACAATAGCATAAATGGAGGAATTCCTTCGTGGTATCATTGATTGTCCGCCGGAGAAATCAGTTTGGATGTAGAAACGGAGAAAACCACAATAGCATAAATGGAGGAATTCCTTCGTGGTATCATTGATTGTCCGCCGGAGGAGATTTTTGACCTTGCTGAAAAGGAAGCAGTCGGAGGGGGAGATGATGGCACATATTGGATGAAATACTGAGGAGTCGGCCAGGTACTATACAAGGGTGAACGCTATCAGAGATGCCGGGTTGGTTGCTGGGCGCTTAGCGGAGTCGGTGGACAAGTTTGATAGGGTGAAGGCTGTATTCACAAAACATGTAGATTCTAACCTTCGTAACGCTTTTCACTAGTACTTTGCGAGCAGTACCATTGTGCTATTGTACTATTCTGTGTAATGTATTCTATTCTGTAAATGTGGAATAAATTGAGGTGATGGTGATTTTTGGCTCCTATTGTCCATTGCACGCTGTAGTATTGGAGGAAAGTATTGGGGAAAATGAGGGATGTGAAGAATGCCATAATACGGGTGGATGTGCGTGTGTAGGGTCGGTGGCATGCCTGATTTCCCCCAATACTACATTATGTCAGCAGAGCAATGGGAATAAGCGGTGACGCTTGTGATAGGCAAACATCACAAGCGGCGCATGCGCGAGCCCATTGCTCAATCATTCTGTGTTAAGCAAGGTTCATTGGCACACGGAATTGGTCCGATTCAGGTCCGTAAAAAATCTATCAAATGGACTTCAGCGTTGTCGTATCCGGAAAACTCGGGGCAAACGGACTGGAAACGGATCGGATCCGTGTGCCAATGAACCTTGCTTTAGACGCGACGGGAAGGAACGGACGTGGGGAGGAAAGCTGATGAAACACGCTGCAAAGCATACTATCGCTCCAGAAACCGGAATATGGTAGTGAAGAGCACCAACCATCCCACCCGGGATTCTAAGATTATCGGTGAGGTGCCTTGCCACGCTCTGCTGGCATGCCTGATTTCCCCCAATACTACATTATGTCAGCAGAGCAATGGCAATCCTCCTAAAAGTGTACACAGCTATCTTGGAAAGAGTAAGATAGAAATGGTTGCACTGAAAGAGACCTCAAGGTTTGTATTTCCCTCCCCACCTTATCGCCCATCTGCACATTGCTCGTTACTTTGAACTTGTACTTGGCGTCTTTCTTTTCAGGACATCATCGCCTGAACATAAAATGTCCTTGAGGAGACGTTTCAAATCAGAGAGGTGGAGGAAAAATACGTTGATAGGCTGGTTGAAGACATGAAAAATTATGCAGACGAGGCCTACCAGCCCCCAGTGGTACACCTGAAAGATGTCAGAAAAACTGATTTCCGGGAGAAACAGGTAAGAAATAAACCATCACAATGCATATTACACACATAGGGCCGTATTCAAGAAGGGTGATCATCGCGCGATTAAGACTTAGACGCATGTAACTTCGCTAAATGCACACACTTCCACCATGCATTTGATAAGTTACACGCGTCTAACATCTGCTCGAATGATGATAATGATCAAAGTTGGATAGCAAGGCGTGATGCTATCCAAATTTTAAGACTTTGATTACGCAATAGGATGCATTTTGCAAAATATTAAGTCAGTTAGTTCATCATCAACATACATACAGAATATTTTGGGCAAATTTTCATGCACATAAAGTGATGAACAATCTGAATAATGTGGTGTGCATGTATAAAAAAAGTAAGTTTTCACTGTTAACCAAGTGTAGCGTATTCAGCACAAAGTTAAATTATTCCTTTTTTTCACTGTAATGGATATAGAGGTTCTTCACGTGACGTCACAGCTCCAAATATCCGCCATATTGGCCGTCAAATGACGCAACGTCACAGCATCAGCACAGCGTTTTTGACGTGGTTTGTACGTTGTCGGCATTCATCGGACCTCTTTACACTGTTCTACAGCAAGCTGTATGGACGATTCGCTTTGTTTTCAACACGGTTTTCACCCCAGACCAACAACTTCTGCTCAGAAACTGTGAGAGAAAGTGATTTGTTGAGTTGGATGCTCCCAGTGGTCTGTACGGGCCGCTGAATGTTCGAACCGAGAACAAGATGGCAGCCTCCAGCCTTCATTTTGACAGCCAGTATGGCGGCCGTGTGACGTCAGTGAAGAACCTCTATAGATATGTTATCTTGGGTGGACAGCATATGATTGCTGCATGCAGGAAGCTGTCTACAGAGAACGATAAATTCAAAACGAGGCAATGAGTTGTAACGCAGACCTTTCATTTGATGCCCAGATGTTTGTCATTGCACAACACAACCGTACAGCGAAGTACAGAAACCCATCATCTTTGAAGGACAAGGCAAGTATTGAAATGATACTTGATAGCACTCAAAAAGGAATGGAGATTATAACAGTGAAAGAGGGCAGCACGCTAGTCTGACTCTGTGACAAAGGACGTTAGGCAACCGATGGCTAAATCTGTTGTTCTTGCCTATGATGTCGTTGACTCTGATGATGAGAGTCACATGTACTTTATCATGCATTTTGTACAGTCCTACACCTAAGCGTTTTCTGTCAGCCATATTTAAATCCTCTCCCTTGTGACATTGTCCTCTGAGAGTCGAGAAAGTAAGATATCCCAAGGTCCTTGTGTGACCAGGTTGTAAACGTTCGGGTGGTGGTCAGCCAATTCGTCCAGATTCGTTTAACCACAAGTCAGCCAATTCGTTCCGATTCGTTTACGCATAAATGTTTTACCTCTTCTATTTTTTTAGCCAATTCACTTTGACTTGTTTAACCATAAATGTTCTATCTTGTCTCTTCAGCAGTTTCGCCACTGTGTCTGGGTTAATTTGGATCTTTGACCAAATTGAAGGCATCTAACTATCTTGTGTATATATATTTTGGGTCGAGTTTTCCACTTTTGTCTCCGTAAATTTCTTTTCCAGGAAATCATAATCATTCTTCCGTCACTCTTCAGCCTTTCATCTGTTTTCCCGCCCTTTTGGGGCGTGGCGCGAAATTAGCGTGCGCGCGCGTCAAAGTATGACGTCATAGCGTCACCTCGAGGTACTTTGACTTGTTTAACCATAAAAGTTCTATCTTGTCTCTTCAGCAGTTTCGCCACTCGGTATCTCCTAGGTTTCTTTTTGTCACCTTGGTTAGGACCGGTCTTTTTGCTAACTCCAACAATACCTGCAATTCAGTCTGATTCTGACTTTGCACTACCCCAACATTTGCTCTTACCGACTGTGGCAACTTGTGAGTGTTACGATGAGTCCCTGCTCCAGCTCGGGTTGAGCGTCGCAATGAAAGGAAATTTGACTCCTCTAACACTTACATCAAACATGGACCATTATAGCACTAACAACGACAAGATGCAACAGGTAGACAGTAGGGTAACTTGTGCTCTGTCTTTGTGAAGTCTTCCGGTTGTGACTTATTGTCTCACCATGTAATGTTGTATCGTTTCAGGCTTATAGAATTACTAAGTCTGTAACTGTCCTTTTTCTAGGGCCCTTTGTGTGGGACCTCCCTATTCTGGGAACTTTCTTTTCTGGGTACATTTGGGTACCTGTGCGTCGCTGAGAGTTTCCATTGCATTGTGATCCGTCCATGAATGTCAAATATTTTGTGATCTGAGATGACCAATAAAAGTAAGACCACCATCTCGAAAGAAGTACTTGACTTTATTTTATGGGAGATGTAATGTATGCAGTGGTTGCCAGATGGCACCACCGGTCGAAGGTGAAATAAACGAGACTATATCCAACATGGCCGGCTCTGTGTTTGATCATTTAGCCATCATCTAAGTTCACGGATTACGCCCTAATACGGAGAATATAACAGGAGAGAGAGAACCAGTTTCTTCAATGCATACCGGTCATACTTGCAATGTCAAGACAATTAGGTCGCTGTTTATGGAAAATGCCAAGGTGCTGGAAAGAAGTAACAATCGCTCAAATATCTTCTTTGCAGCAAAGAAAATAAAACCAGGTGATGAACAGGAATTAGATTGGATCATTGAGGAATTCACTGTAAACAGGGAAAAAACACCCAAAATGATCATTTACTGCAGATCAGTAAATGACTGTTCAAAAGTTCTTGTATTCAAACACCTGACATCAGCTCTGGGAGATTCAATGTACCATCGCAAACGAACAAATTTTTAGCGCTAAGAAAGAATCGCATAGTTTTAGACTCTTTTGTTCAGCAGGATAGTGTGATTAGACGTATTGTCCGCACAGTTGCATTCGGGATGGGTATTGATACACCAGACATTCGAGAGAGTAAGATAGTCGAGAAAGTAAGATATTTCACCTCTTTTTGCTATTTCTACCACTATCATATCCTACCATCTCTACAAAATCTCTCAGTCTATTAACTATTTTCCCTGGAATTTTTCTGACATCATGTCTTTTCCTAAATTCATCAAGTTTGACCGACCAGGCAGGGGAACTCAAATTTACCGCCTAAGGTTCTTAGATTATTGATTTTCTCAGCTGATCATATACCCTATGCTTTGCGTATGCTTCGTAATGTATTTACACTATGACAGCATCATGTGTACGTAATGCACAGCGTCATACACACGCTTTCACACGAACCTGTACAATGTACAATACAATGTACAGTTCATTCGTTCTGCCAGTACAGATGACCTTGAACGAACAGATGTTGGTTACAAAGTGTTCAAAACAATTCGCGGTACAAGACCATACTTTCAACAGGCTAAAAGCAAGGTCCTTGCAATGATAAGACAATTAGGTCGTCCTAATCTTTTCTTAACTATGAGTGTGGCAGAATTGCACTGGTCCAATTTGATAAGTATGCTATTACAAAAAAAAAACGGGAAAAGTACATGTATTGCCCAATTCTCAAATTCAAGCTGACGTGACCGAACAAAAAGCCCCCAAGCGACGAGCAAGAGCATTGCAAACGCCTGAAACGAAGACTCAGACATGATATACCCCACAAGGGTAGGAATCCTGTCTAAATTACTATATCTTTTTTCTTTGAGTAGTGTAAGAGGTACCCGGAGATGTTGGCAGCTCTGTTGCCTGAAGGCAAATAAGGTGGCGCCCTCCTGGCGTCGTGGGGTATATCATGACAAAGAAATAATGCGAAGCTTACTAATTTTGTTTCACCCATTTCGCAATGAAGAAAAGGACATACACTGCCACGCCACTAAATCGTTGCCACATTTATTTCAGGAAAACATGACTGCTATCAATGGTATGCGTGCAACATATGAGCCCAACAGGGAAGTATTGCTTAACATGCATGAAGCGATGGACAATTTCCAGGGTGATGCACATGAGAAATGTTTGGATGATCCATTAATTGATAATGATTCAAACGAAAGCACCGATGTCATTAATGAACCTCCAGAAACTACTTCAACACAAGACTTGGAGTTGAAGGCTGCACTACGCCTATAATATAATATATTATAGTTTGCTGAAACCGTGTTATCTGGACTTGTACCTCACTAGTTTGATTAGGCTGCTCATTCTGCATGCTCTGTCACTTCCACAGATCCAAGATGCCAAAAATGTTGATGAACTGATAGATAAAGTCGACGCTGCTTCGGTGCTTTTGGCATGGGCAGGCATTACACCAGGAGTACTATCCTGTCTGGTGGATGGAAAGAGAATAGTGGACAAGGCCTTGAAATATTTCCTGATAGTCCGAATGGAAAGGCCACTGACAAGGTATGCCATGTGTATTGTCGTGTAGGGAACCCCGTTTATTTCGTAGGTGAGGCCCCCACAATAGTAACGGGAACCAGTCAGACCATGCTCTGGCGCCGTTTTGAATGACCTGTCGTCGTCGATATATGACTCCACTGTATGTGCTCAAATCTTCAAGAAATAAACGACACGAATCCATTTTATCTGCTTGTTTGCAATGGTCCGTCCGGATAGTTCAAACACCACACGCCCAACCATTTACAAAGACTGCTTCAGCAGAGAAGCAAACAAGCTGAAGGCTGTAGATGTGGAAGAAGTATTCAAAATCCACTTGAATGAACCAGGGAGCAACAGCAGAAGGAAAGAAGAGGACAATGTGTGTACTGGCACGAACTTCTTCAGACCAGAGGCTATATACAGAATGCTTGGTCTACTGATGTGCTACAGCACTCGCACACATAAATTCCTAAACGCTAATAAACCTGAAATGTGTAATGGTCTCATTCGTCCAAATATTGATGTGATGTAACCCATTATTTCAATGATTACTAAAAAAATCGACCAGACTCCCTTGAAGATTTGTGCTTAGCTGAATTTGCCCGAGATATGACATTCTTTATTCAAGACAACAGGCAAATGCTGAGGAACTTTTCACTCACAATGGCAATGAAGAGGAACCAACAACACGGGTAAAATTAGGAAACGCAGAAAGCCCGCAACAGTGCGCTATTACTTGGACCGTAAAAATGACAAAGTTCCTGATTTAGCGATACGAGGTTTTCTGTCAAGCATAATCAAGGAAGAGGCAATGCATTTACACAAATGAAGGCATTCCACTGCAATTCTATCATTTTAGTTTAGATGTAGGCTGCTACTCGCACCAGCTGTGAAGGAGAGGACCAACAAAGCTCATCTTAAGAAAAAAGGCTGACCACCAATCACTCATTATGACTCATAGGCCACCAATCACTCACCACTCTCATGACTCTACTCATGAGGACGGGAAACGCAATCATGCGGATGCTCGTGTAAAATGGCTAGATTCTACGAAAGCCCAGAAGGCTCTCTCATTGAAAATACAATATTGAAACCCCGATTTCAGCCAGCACCCGTGTGCTGCAACAGTGGAGGTGGATGTGGTGTATTTGGGGGGGGGGGCGATAATCCTTGGAATGTCTCCTGCCCCTTACCAAGCGTCTCAGGATACAGGGGTAGCGAACATAAAGGGGTCGTAACCCTACGTTTGGCCTAAGCCAGGCGTAGTGCTCGTTGTGGCCCTTGCGCTACGCCTGGTTTAGGCCTGACGTAGGGTTACGACCCCTTTATGCTCGCTACCCCAGGACCACAAACAATCGTGCCGAAATCTACGCTGCTATCGTTGCGTTACGAACTGCCAAAGAAAAAGGTACATGAAAAAAAAGTTGACAGGTTGTACAGATTCAAAACATGTTAAGGATGGCATGACCAACCCAAGGTGGCTAAGCAAATGGAAGACAAATGGTTAGAAAACTGCCAATGGAAAAGGCTGCGCTAATCAAGAACTTTGGAAGGAACTTGACCAACTGCTCAATGATCTGTTGAACAATGGCTGTACAGTCGATTGACAATGGAAACCAGTTCACTCAGGTGATAATTGTTGTCAACTATTATAGTTTTATGACAACCTTGCAGCTGTCATCAGCCTGGTTCCCGTCGCCCTCCGCTGCGAGATCTCGTGATATTTGGATAGGTCCTCTCCGCTATCAGCCACAGATGATGACAAGGAGTATAGTGTGATTTATAGCAACATTTCAAAAGTGATCTTTGAGCAAATGAAGAAAATCACCGACGCCATCGACACCTCCAAGTATGAAGAAGTAAATGAAGTAATGAATAGCATGACATGGAACAACCAAACTGAGTCGTGGGACTTCAAGCAAGATCGTAAGTCGTGTGTTCTACTCCCGACTTGTGCCCCTGGGCAAGGCGATTTCAGACATTATAAACTTTACATACATTAAAATTCCAATGGGAGTCTTGAGAATTACGTCAATTACTGACCATGTCTATTTTTTTTTAGCTGCAGAATTCGATGAAGAATACCAGAGGCTATTGATGGAAGCTTTCACTGAGCAATTTGCGAACAGCGCAGGAAGAAACTGCATGCAGAACCTGCTGACAGCCCTGATGAAGAAGTCCAGACACAACGTATACAATATGGGCGGTCGCAGTACCAAAAACGCAAAACTGAGGACAATGGCGATACAGTACAATTACTACCAGCATGACCAGGGTGATTTCTCACCAGGGAAATCCTCGATAAGCTCTGGATCTGATGATGATTCCGACTGGGACCATACTCACAAGCCTGTTCTTGATATTTTGATCTGGGGGCCGGAGTCCTACCTTGTGGCAGAAGTGAAGTCAGGGCGCTTATTTCCTGAAGATAGAGAGCAGCTGCGACATCAGCTTTTGTCACAGCTTACACTTGATTCGTCTCCCTGCAGAGTGGTTGGAGTTTTAATATGCTACGTGGGAGCTGAACTGTTTATAGCTGCGAAGGACGATGAGAAAATTACCATCATTGACGTGAACAGGTACCCATTTGATATGGGGAACCACAGGTATGTGTTCGCCAACTTCTTGGAAGACATGATGAAGCTGCTCAAACTATGTGTGACCAATCCGAACTTCGTACATAGCCTAGGGTCGAATGACACCAGCTTAGACTATGCTGGTGTCTAATCCTCAATAAGCTCTGGATCTTCTGATGATTCCGCTGTTGACTGGGACCATACTCAAAAGCCTGTTCTTGATGTTTTGATCTGGGGGCCGGAGTCCTACCTTGTGGCAGAAGTGAAGTCAGGGCGCTTATGTCAACACGTGGTGTGTTTTATAGGTCATCAGTTCATAGTTCATAGTTCGTAGTTCATTTAAAATCACCATGCTATAGTGTTCAAATTACATAGATAAAACTATCATTTAGATTACAATTCACTTAGACAAAACTTTAGGAAAAACTTCGATTTTGATTTGATTTGAGCTCTGATTGCAGTTCTGATGGTACCGGTAATGTTGACTTTGACCATACTCACACACTTGTTATGGATGTTATGGTCTGGGGGCCGAAGACCTACCTTGTGGCAGTTTTTAAAGCTGAACTGAATGAACGACACCAGGCAGCCACTTCAATAAATACAAACGCCCGACTCCATGTTTCAAACGACCGTTGGAACATGATACAGCTGAAGTCACCGTCGCGCTCCACCGCATTCGATCTGGTGCGGCCGAGGAGTACACATCGAATCTGTCTCCTCTTCCCTATACACTATACAGAAACGTGTGACCCTATCAATTCAATGAGAAAAAAAGAGCTGACCCCCAACGAGATTCGAACCCATCATCTTCGGTTTGCAACACCACCGCCTTACACTCACAGCCACCAATTCTTTGATACGAGTCAGGGGCTAAGTCATAGGGCATAAAGGAATGTAAAGCCCTAGGCCCTTTGTTGGAGATCTAGGTACTTTACCCATGAGGTGTTCAGGACAGGCAGTGGTCGTGAGGATCAGACACTGGGTTCTTGATCCGAAGATGATGGGTTCGAATCTCATTGGGGATGGTTCTTTTTTTCTGATTGAATTGATTAGTCACACGTTTCTGTAGAGTGTATAGGGAAGAGGAGACAGATTTGATGTGTACTCCTCGGCTGCACCAGATCGAATGCGGTGGAGCGCGACGGTGACTTCAGCTGTATCATGTTCCAACAGTCGTTTGAAACATGGAGTCGGGCGTTTGTATTTATTGAAGTGGCCGCCTGGTGTCGTTCATTCAGTTCAGCTTTAACATTTTTTGCAATTTAAAAAAGTTCGGTATTACAGTGTTCACTGCCGATGTTTCACCTGGCCGTTGAAGGTCATCAGTTCATAGTTCATAGTTCGTAGTTCATTTAAAATCACCATGCTATAGTGTTCAAATTACATAGATAAAACTATCATTTAGATTACAATTCACTTAGACAAAACTTTAGGAAAAACTTCGATTTTGATTTGATTTGAGCTCTGATTGCAGTTCTGATGGTACCGGTAATGTTGACTTTGACCATACTCACACACTTGTTATGGATGTTATGGTCTGGGGGCCGAAGACCTACCTTGTGGCAGTTTTTAACATTTTTTGCAATTTAA
The DNA here is from genome assembly GCA_002633025.1 of Notospermus geniculatus. Lineage (NCBI taxonomy): Eukaryota > Metazoa > Nemertea > Pilidiophora > Heteronemertea > Lineidae > Notospermus > Notospermus geniculatus. The sequence continues at coordinate 31,678 of NMRB01000426.1, read as the reverse complement.
AAAAGTTCGGTATTACAGTGTTCACTGCCGATGTTTCACCTGGCCGTTGAAGTGAAGTCAGGGCCCTTACGTCCTGAAGATCGTGAGCAGCTCCGACATGAACTTTTGTCTCTGTCGTAGCTAACAGTGCTGTTACCCACATCAACAGAAACACATCACATGTGGGCACTTTTCATAAACTATAACTTGGTGTACAATTGCTCATGTGGTAAAGAATATACTGCACATCAACATTGTGATGTGGGCACTGAGTTAATGTATGTACACAGGCAAAATTTTCAGAGTCGGTTCTATATAGAATCTATACACTTGCCCCTCTTTTGAAACAGCTGCAGTAGATTGGTTTCACTTGCTCCATTTCTTTTGAAACAACTGCAGCAGATTGGTTACACTTGCTCCATTTCTTTTGAAACCTCTTGCCTATCCCCAAGATCCTCGAAGAGGGCCTTCTGCATTCGACAGTCCTAGAGGTTAGAACAGTTACCGACCTCGCGCTTGGCGTGATCAACTGCAGATTTCTCAGAAAGTACGGCGTATTTCAATATGCCACTTACACCGATTAAAGATCATGGTGGTATCAATAACCTGTGAAATCGGCATCCTATAGTATCGCACAGAAATAGAGGAATCAGGCGAAGAAAAAACCTACCTCTAACGGCTTTTTCGTCGGCTGCCATTTTGAGAGGCCGGTAACGTGTGATGTGGTCACTGAGTTAATTTGAAACATTGGCAGTTGAAACTTCGGCAGTCAAGCAGTTGAAACATCGGCAGTTATGATAGATGTCTATGAAAAATGTGGGGCACCATGAAAAACTATAACTTCACCCCCGTCTGACTGGGTTTCAGGTTATCAAGATAGATGGTGAAAGAGCAGAGGTGTTGTTCTTTGACGCAGGACATGACCCAGGAATACGGTGGCTGGGAAAGGACATCACATGATTTTTTTTTCAATGCAATACTTTTTTTATTTTCTGTGTTATCTCAATCGATGGACTTATTATCTCCATCGATGGACTTACTTATCTCCATCGATGGACTTATTATCTCCATCGATGGACTTATTATCTCCATCGATTGACTTACGTATCTCCATCGATGGACTTACTTATCTCCATCGATTGACTTACGTATCTCCATCGATGGACTTATTATCTCCATCGATAGACTTACTTATCTCCATCGATTGACTTACGTATCTCCATCGATGGACTTACTTATCTCCATCGATGGACTTTTCTTATGTCCATCGAAGCACTTCAATCGATGGACTTATTATCTCCATCGATGGACTTACTTATCTCCATCGATGGACTAATTATCTCCATCGATGGACTTATTATCTCCATCGATTGACTTACGTATCTCCATCGATGGACTTACTTATCTCCATCGATGGACTTACTTATCTCCATCGATTGACTTACTTATCTCCATCGATGGACTTATTATCTCCATCGATAGACTTACTTATCTCCATCGATGGTCTTATTATCTCCATCGATTGACTTACGTATCTCNCCGGAGGAGAATGAAATTTTACCAGAAAATGGACCGTTACAGTGACGTCAGCAACAAAATGGCAGCCAGAGCCGAAGCCTTCTCATTGTTACAACAGAAGGCGCTCCTACGCTCGCACCAATGTCTGTGCAAAAGCAGTCTCACGCAAGCAGTCTCGCGCAGCCTGTGTGTACACAATGGAAGCCTTCTAGCCCTAGCGGTGGCTTCGGGAACCAAAATGCTACAAAGTAAAATTTATTTGATGAAGTAATTACCGTGTTACTGTACGGGCTTGCGCCCCAGCCCCCCTCCCCTCTCGCCTCTGACGTCGTACAAAAAACCGGTATCCTGTTGTTTCATCCTCGAGTACGCAGTCAGTTTATAGCTCCTGACGTCAATTAGAAAAGGCTTAATACAAATTACTGCTGATAATTTGTTTTCCCACCAGAACTCAAAAGGGGATGCTGCAGCCCCCTCCCGGGCCCCCAAGCCACCTGTCTGATCTAGAGAGGAAAGTGCCAGAAACTGAAGATTTTCTACCGGAGATATTGACATTTTCTGTTGACTCGGGCCATTATTTTTACTGTGTGAAATGTGTCGGTACACGGAAGTTGATCGTGCGATATCCCAGTAACGAGAAACGTGGCTATCTACTCGGTGGCCCAGAAAAGGTGTCCCTTCGACGATAGCATTCCGTTGGGATACTTTTTCTTGGCCACCCTGAAGAAGACAAGGGGTGGATCTGTGTTTGTTTAATCCCCCCCCCCCCAAAAGCTCTCAGGTTTAATACAGCCAGTTGCACCGTTCTCATGAGGTATAGGCACATTAACTCCCTTCGCAGTTGTGGGCCGCGCCCCCTTCGCGTTGGGATTCGAACGAGTTCGTACTTTGTTCCTTAATAACACATTGAATAATCAACGGAATGTTAAAATAGTAGTATTTTTACAAATACTGGAACAAATTCTAATTTTTGGCATGATTACTTTATCAAATAATTTGTAAAATCGATGAGCACAAGAATCTTGTGCTGGGTTCCAGCCCTTTTCAGAGGTCTTAGCCGAGGAACGATGGTGGCGACNGAGTGTCTACCATGTTGAAAGGGACCCATTTGTGCTGAAAGTGAAGTGGTCCAGATGAAGGCATACGTCATCATCGAGGGGGTCCGGGGTCCACTCCGCCTATGAAAATTTTGTAATGTTGGATGCCTCGTGACTAGCTATCCAAGCGTAGTCTGCAGGGGTGATCCTGGAGCAGGGGGGGGGCATGTAACACCCACCCTAGCTGCGCCCCTAAAGGACGACTCGGAAGCTTTGCGAGCGTGTCGATGAACTGGGTGTGGGAGGTCTAAGAGCCCTCCCCAAGAAATTTTATTGTGGCCGTGATCAGCGTGTTCCCATATGTGGAAGAGGGATTAGAGCACTCCCACCAAGGCATGCAGCTAAAAGGAGTCACCCTGAGGAGTCGCCCCTTCGCTGAATTGGGAGACCCCCGGGCGGCGTTGGCCCATGTACGTTTTTACCCTCAGATCATCTCTATAAGTAAGTCTATCGATGGAGATAAGTAACTCCATCGATGGAGATAATAAGTCCATCGATGGAGATAAGTAAGTCCATCGATGGAGATAATAAGTCCATCGATGGAGATAATACAGAAAATAAAAAAGTATTGCATTGAAAAAAGAAATCATGTGATGTCCTTTCCCAGCCACCATACAGAAATGATCATGGAACTGATCCATGTTTCAAAGTTGAAGCCAGCTTTGAATCTGAGGCCACCCTTAAAAATTTGTTTGTTTGCAGTAACCCTACCGACCCCTTAAAACCATGCCTACCCAAAAAATTTTATGCCCATTTTTGCTAAAAAAAATTTTTTGGACCTCCAATTTCTTCAAATTCCTTTGTTTTGACCAGGAAAATTGGCATTTCTAACATAAAAAAATATTTTTCCCTACCTACCGACCCTGACTGAAAAGCTTGGGTCGGGTTACTGCAAACAAACAATAATTTAAGGGTGGCCTGAGGGCACCAAAGAAAAACAAAGATGGCGGAATGCTCTGAAGATGGCTAAGGTGGGTTTTCCACATGTTTCATTGCCTAATAATTATGATATTTCAGCCCAACATATAACAAAAAAAAATGTTACGGCTTTTTCGTCGACCGCCATTTTGAGAGGCACCGGCCTCAGTCAGACGGGGGTGAACTTGGTGTACAATTGCTCATGTGGTAAAGAATATACTGGCCCACATCACAGTGTTTCCTGTTGATGTGGAGCAGTATATGAGTTAATATATATATTTTATCTGTAATAGTCCCAAGGGACATTAGACAGAATAAAATTGAATTGAATTGAATTGTATATGGTCAGGGGTTTATAAGGGGTCGTTCAACATTTTCACAAGTCTACAGAGTAGACTTTACATTAGTAATGTATAAAATGTCATTCGAATTTCAGTCAGATAAGACAACATTTTGTTATCCCATATATATGTAATTTAAACAGAGATACAAAACAGAATGAATTCAAAACACAAGACAAATTGGAAATAAATGCAAAATTGATACACAATAGATTTCAACGGCTCAGTAGCCTGATAAGTATTAGTAATATGCTATCTGAGGTTTCATGTGGACCAATAGCAACTGTCGAAAAGTTGCAAGTTTGGCAAAATCCACAAAATACTAAATAAATGTTTGAAATCTGTTAACTTAAACGTGATTCATTGCTTGGTTCTCTTAATGTTCTTTATTGACTTCAATGGAGAACCTGTGCACTTGATGAACTTTGAATTTAAAACAAGTTGTACTACTTCAGCAACATTGGGATCCCACAGGGGAGACCACCAATATGTTAACTTATTTTTAGCAAGTGGCACAGAGAGCAGAATTTGCAAGTGTCCATCTTTGAACCTTGCCTTTCTAACATCTACAAGATCATTTTCAGTGGGGCTATCTGCTGCTAATTTTGTCAATCGTTCCTGCTGTTCTGGAGAAAGAGGAACAGGGGCTAACATGCCCTTATTAGCTTCCAGGTTTGCCTGGTAACAATCAAAATTGATTGGGGATTTGTTGCTAGAACAATCCTGCAGATATCCACTTTCATCTGAAAAGAAGTAAGCACTTGATGAATTAGTACTTTGGGGCTTCTTCAATAATGATTGTAACTTATCTATATTGGTGACATTGTTTTCACCGGTTGCTCTCAAATAAGCTGGTTTCAGCCTATTAAAATTGAAAATATCAGGCAGAATATTGCCTTGAAGATCGGACAAGATATAATGAGTTCTATCTAAGATCTGATTAACAACAAATGGACCCACCCATGGGGTATTTGGTATGGAATACTAGGCGCCCTGCCCCTAAAGCGGGAAAATTTACTTATGTCACTCAGTGGTGACGACAGTAAGCTCTGGTGCTGAAGGACAAAGGCCCTGACGTCAGAGTAGGTTACTCATATATCATGTTAAGCCGTGAAACAAAGGTAAGTGATTCTTAGGTGACTGGACCGTACCAAGATATCATATTAAGCCATGAAACATCGGTGGAATTTCACTCATGTCTCTCAGTGGTGACGACAGTAAGCTCTGGTGCTGAAGGACAAACGCCCTGACGTCAGTGTAGGTTACTCATATATCATGTTAAGCCGTGAAACATCGGTGGAATTTTACTTATGTCGCCCAGTGGTGACGACAGTAAGCTCTGGTGCTGAAGGACAAAGGCCCTGACGTCAGTGTAGGTTACTCATATATCATGTTAAGCCATGAAACATCGGTGGAATTTCACTCATGTCTCTCAGTGGTGATGACAGTAAGCTGTGGTGCTGAAGGACAAAGGCCCTGACGTCAGTGTAGGTTACTCATATATCATGTTAAGCCGTGAAACATCGGTCAAATTTTACTTATGTCGCTCAGTCGTGACGACAGTAAGCTCTGGTGCTGAAGGACAAAGGCCCTGACGTTAGTGTAGGTTACTCATATATCATGTTAAGCCATGAAACATCGGTGGAATTTCACTCATGTCTCTCAGTGGTGATGACAGTAAGCTCTGGTGCTGAAGGACAAAGGCCCTGACGTCAGTGTAGGTTACTCATATATCATGTTAAGCCGTGAAACATCGGTGGAATTTCACTCATGTCTCTCAGTGGTGACGACAGTAAGCTCTGGTGCTGAAGGACAAAGGCACCCCCAATTTGGCGTTTGGCCATGCGTGGTAAGTGTGAGAGACAGTATAATTTCAACCCAATTTCAACTTCAAACCTCATGCTTTGTCATGGGGCGACTGCGCCTGCACAACACGTTTGAAACATCGGAGCTCCGAAACAACGGCCAGGTGAAACATCGGCAGTGAACACTGGTAGTCTGGTGGTGTAGGACAGGCGTTGCTGATGTCAGAGTGGTTCAGCGACATAGTTGTGACCTCACAAGACTCGGGTATAATCAAGGGCTGAAACATCGGTGAAAAATTACACCCCTGAAGCCCTCCCACCACCATCACCATGGACATTATATCAAGCTGTCTGATCCTCTGAGACAGATGTCCCAAGCCCGGTCCTGAGATGGTTAAGTCTGGTCCTTAACTAAACCTAGCCAGCTATGTGTCCTTCGCCCGGGGTCCTGGGTACCTGACTCCTAGCATCTATTACTGGCTAAGTTGATGATAGGGCCTAGTGTCAGATGGATGTCCTGAAATGATACCCTTGGATGTCCTACTGTCACAACATCAGCCTTGGATGCCCTAGCCTACTGTCAAGGACCCTGGTCTTCATTTTCCTGCTGACACAACATTATTTACCCTTGGATGTCCTGCTCACACGACATTTACCCTCAGATGTCCGACACGACATTAACCCTTGATGTCTGACTGCTGATGGACAGGACACCCGGACAGCTAGGACTGACTGTCACAACTACCCTGCCCTCATGTCCTGCCCGGGTGCCCTGCGGACACGATATTTACCCTCGGATCCTACTGACACGACATTAACCCGCGGATGTCCTACTGACATGACATTAACCCTCAGATGTCTTGTTTGACACCACTAGTACCCTGGGACGAAAGGTTGTGACTTCCGAAGGTTGTGACAAGACAATATTCATTAGCACAACCTTCCAGGATAATTGGCAAGATATTTAATTCAGGAGATGATCTGGCTAGTAATCTTGCGTGAAATATCTTTTTCCATGAAATTTTTAACATTTTTTGTCTGTCCTACATCACCAGAGTACCTTGAAGTCACGGCTGGTAGATATGAGTAATTTTTCACCGATGTTTCAGCCCTTTACAACTGAGTCTTGTCACTCTGGAATCACTCAAACCTATACTGACGTCAGAGCCCTTTGTCCTACACCACCAGGGCTTAGCCTACTGTCGTCACCACTAAGAGACATGATTCATGACTTAATATGATATCTTGGTACGGTCCAGTCACCTAAGAATCACTTACCTACACTGATCTGAGAGCCTAGCCTTTTGTCCTTCAGCACCAGAGCGTACTGTCGTCACCACTGAGAGACATGAGTGAAATTCCACCGATGTTTCATGGCCTAATATGATATAAGAGTACGGGTAAATCACTCTAACATCACTTACACCTACTAAGGCTACTTTGACTTTGTCCTACTGTCCTACTGTCGTCACCGCTGAGAGATATGAGTAAAATCCCACCGATGTTTCATGACTTAATATGATAACTTTCACTGACGTCAGAGCGTTTGTCCTGCACCACAGATAGGTTTCGGTGACGTAGGTNGACTGGACCGTACCAAGATATCATATTAAGCCATGAAACATCGGTGGAATTTCACTCATGTCTCTCAGTGGTGACGACGGTAAGCTCTGGTGCTGTAGGACAAAAAGCTCTGAGATCAGTGTAGGTTTAAGTGGTTCCACGGTGACTGGACCGTACCAAGATATCATATTAAGTCATGAAACATCGGTGGAATTTCACTCATGTCTCTTAGTAGTGACGACAGCAAGCCCTGGTGGTGTAGGACAAAGGCCCTGACGTCAGTGTAGGTTACTCATATATCATGTTAAGCCATGAAACATCGGTGGAATTTCACTCATGTCTCTCAGTGGTGACGACAGTAAGCTCTGGGGCTGTAGGACAAAGGGCTCTGACGTCAGTGTAGGTTTGAGTGATTCCAGAGTGACTGGACCGTACCCAGATATCATATTAAGCCATGAAACATCAGTGGAATTTTACTCATGTCTCTCAGTGGTGACGACAATAGGCCCTGGTGCTGTAGGACAAGGGGTCTGACGTCAGTGTAGGTTTGAGTGATGCAAGAGTGACTTGAATGTACTCATATATTATATGAATCATCGGTGAGTTTCACTCATGTCCCTCAGTGGTGACGACAATAAGCCCTGGTGCTGTAGGAAAAAAGGGCTCCGACGTCAGTGTGGGTTTGACTAATTCCTGAGTGACTGGACCATACCAAGATATCACATTAAGACATGAAACATCGGTGGCATTTTAATCATGTCCCTCAGTGGTGACGACAGTAAGCTCTGGTGCTGAAGAAAGGCTAGGCTCTGAGATCAGTGTAGGTAAGTGATTCTTAGGTGACTGGACCGTA
>NMRB01000426.1:3116-13675 GCA_002633025.1 Notospermus geniculatus | reverse complement strand
ATCAGATGATCAAATAAATGTAAAGAAGTTGATGGACTCAAGTTTGTGTTCGAAATTGCGGAGCGTAGCTTGAAGGTAGCTTTCTTGGCACGATTAGCCAAGTTTATTTTAGATGATGTGAAAGACCCAGAGGATGTAATTTCAACACCCAGATAACGGTAGCACATTACATTTTCAATAATTTGATCATTTAAGTGGAAAGTATGATTGCAGGCATGGCCATTACCGCTTAGCTTGATAATTTTGGTCTTTTTGATATTAACCTTCAAATGCCATTTCTCGCAATATTCGTACAAATTGTTGATAGAATTCTGTAATCCTGTGGGTGATAAGGAACATAAAAGTAAATCGTCTGCATACATTAAACATCTGATATCTTGAGATCCAAGAAAGGGGGTATCGCTATTGACAGGTATAACTGAGGGTAAATCATTGACAAATAGATTGAAAAGATTGGGGCTTAGGCTTTCTCCCTGCTTGACTCCAGCTGTGACTTTAAACTTTTCAGTTAGTCCATTGTTGCTCTTTACACAAGCAGAGCTTTGATTATACATACTTTCAATTACTTTGAAGAAATTACCTCTTATATTCTGCTTAAGCAGTTTGTAATAGAGTCCAACATGCCAGACCTTATCGAACGCTTTTTTGAAATCAATGAAACAGATATACAGAGGTTTTTTGAATTTTCGAACATATTTTTCAAAGAGGGTACGAATAACAAATAAGTGATCAGATGTCCTTGCTTTTTTTCTGAATCCATTTTGGAAAGGGTTCATGATAGAGTTATCATCAATATATTTGTTAAGTCTATTATTTAAAATGGATGTGAAAAGTTTAGAGACACAGCTGTTGATTGTAATGCCACGATAATTGTCCGGGTCAAGCTTGTCCCCGGCTTTATGGATGTTGACAATATGGCCACAGCTCCAAGTGGATGGAAACTGGCCACTTAGCAGGATTGAATTGAATAATTTCGTATATACCTTGGATAAAGATGGGAGAGAGGCTTTGATCATCTCATTACTTATACGGTCTAAGCCAACCGCTTTGCCACATTTTAAGTTTTTAGCAGTCAATTCCACCTCCTTTTCGGTGATACTGTAATCAAGGTCCGAGAAGAAAACTTCTGATGACATTGTTTGAATGTCATCAGACATTTCAGGTGGGACTGGTGGGACTTCTTGTGAGAACAAGCCTTTGTAATGATTTAACCAAGCCTCAGGAGAGATAGGATCCTCAGTGTTTTTACTGGAGGAGTCAAAATTTTTTAAGTCATCAACCAGCTTCCAGTAAGCTTTTGGATTTGATTTAGAAAAATACTCGAGATTTTCAGTAAGCTTCAACTTTGCTTCATACTTCTTCTTCTTGAGGACCCTTTTGTACAATTTCTTCTCAGTGAAAAACTTCCCTCTAATAAATGGATCATGAGGGTATTTAATCAATAACCGACCTAAATGTTGGACTGAGTTCCGGAGGGCTGAGCAGTCATTGTCAAACCACTTCCTATTACTGCATCTGTTAGTTTTGTCTGGACGTTTTGGTTTAGTCCTTGATGGCAGTTTGACTTTGAGAGACTTAACTGCAGCAGTGACAAGAATATTATTTAGGTCCTCGACTCTAGATTCTATATTATTAGAATCAAAGTCAGAGAGACTGAGTGCCTGTATCTTACTCTGGATTAGATCAGAGGATAAGGCAGTTTTGAATTGGTCAGGGGACAATTCAGGATCCCACTTGAATGATGGAGGGATTGGATGTAAAACTGTGTCATTCTTGTCACTACATGTATGGGTAGATGCATTGGGGGTGTCAAAATTGATGCATAAAGAGATTGGACAATGATCGCTCAGCTCCTCCAGGAACTCATGTACAATGAAATATTGTATTTTACTAAATATACTATAGTGTGCCAGTGCATAGTCTACAGTGCTGCTGCCATTATATTTATGGCAGGTGTAATTTCCTTTTGTGTCACCAAGAACACGACCATTCAGTATTTTTAAACCAGAGGAAATACACAGATCAATAAAATTTTCAACATAAGAGGGTGGCTGTACAGTAGTATCACGATTGGCTCTTGTGAGATGAACGACCTCCATGGCATGGTCTGGCAAGTAAGAAGCTGGAACCGGAGTAAAACCTGTGTCATCACTTCTGATAAAATCATCACGAGTTCCAGTTCTTGTGTTAAAGTCACCCATTACTATAACACTACCCTTCGAAGAATATGTTAGAAGATCATTTCGTAGGATGTCCCATAAACTGATATCTTCAGATTTACTGATTGGAGAATTAGCGGGACTCTTATAAATGACACCTATATAATAATCATTTGAGTGAAGGGATCGTGAAGAGATTCTACACCAAGCAAGATCCCTAGATTGACTAGGGAAAAAGGAGACATAATCTTTCAGACCAGATTTCACTAGAATTGCAATTCCACCGGATCCCTTTCTGGCTCTCTTGTGTTTTTCCCTATTAATTTGGAATGAGGTATAACCTTCAAGGTATATGGATTTTGGTTCAGTACAGTGAGTTTCTGTTAAAAGAATGATGTCAGAGTTGCTGACTTGTTTCTTGAAAATTGGGTCTGCTAGTTTTGACCCATAGACTGAAGATTGTAGACCATTGATGTTCCATTGGGAAATTACAATAGAGCCAGATGGGGGGTTGTATGTGTTGGGAAATTTACGTTTCTTCATAACAGTATTCAGCATAAAGATATACACCAATCTAAAAACTATAAAATAACAAGGAATGAACATTGTCACCAGAGAGACTTAAAATAGGATGCAACATGCATCACAGATCACAGCAAATTGGGACCCTGCAAGGTACACGTGCAGGGAAGAAATATTTGTGCTGGTTGAAGAGCACATCAGTACATGTAAAAGCACCAAGTGTGGACTAGGCAGCTAGAGAGAAGACAAGACATTCAAATATAAATTGAATGCAGTCTCCTTTCGCTGAGAAAGTGCTTATAGTACAGTTTAATTATCTACATGTAGGCTATTTGCCAGTGTCTGGAGAAAATGGGAGAGCACAGAATTCTGAGAATGTTTCCTGAGTGCATTTCTACGTCCACGAGGTCTAGGAAGTTCAGGATAGTCATCAGTTGAATTGCTGGCATTGGAGGAAATTGAGTTCTTTATTGCTCTTGCTAAGAGTCCAGTTCCCCTTGGTGAAAGATGAACTCCATCCTTGACAAACATGTCGTCACTGTCCTGAATGTTATTTTCGATGAAGGAGACATTGGGGAAATTCGCACAGACATCACGTAGCTTGTTGTTTGCGAGACTGACTTCGCCGTTATGATCATGCAGATTCCGACGCGGTGGGAGTTGATGTATCAGAATTGGCGTTCCAGGCTGAGCCTCTCGTGTCGTTGAAATTAGTTCCTCAAACTTCGAAATCAAGTCATCAGATGATGATCCATTGCTAATGTCATTAGTACCGACAAGAACCGAGATTGATTCATTGACAAAGTTTGCACTTGTCTTCGATATGAAGCTTTGGACGTCGTTCACTACTCCCCCAGAGATAGACTTGATCTTCACCGTTGCACTCTCATGGGGGCGTAGACCTTTCCAATGCAATGATTTCCCAAGTGAACTGGTCACTACGAGATGACCACCTTTACGTTTTGTCTTGGTGTTGCTGTACTTGGAGGAGTCCTTCTGAGAGCTTTCTTCATATTCAGCCTTCTTTCTTTTTACACTTTCGAAACCTTTTGAGGCTGACGGATCTGGGTTGGGACTATCATGACGTAATTGCTGTAGCTCCGCATTGGCCGTGCCTAAATCAGCTCTAGCTTTTGCCAGTTCACGCCTTGATTCTGCAAGCTGTTCTTTCAGATCTGCTAATTGGGCATCTCTGGAAGATGCATATTCAACAGCCTCTGCTTTGCTCTGTGACAGTGACTGTAACGATTGCTTCATGGAGGAGAGTTCAGAGTTTAGTTTCCCGATCTTTTCATTTAGAAGCAAGTCCTGTGATGAACATTTCTGTCGTTCCAGTGCGAGATCTGATTTGAGCTTTGCGACTTTTTCGTTATGTAATAGTTCTTGAGATGTACGTTTTTGCTTCTCGAGGGCTAGTTCTGCTTCCAGAGACTGGTTTTTCTGAGAGAGGATCACAGCCTCGGACTTATCGGCAGTGTTCACATTTACAGGTTTGAGAGTTTTAACGAGTTGCGATTCGAGATTGTCAAGTCTACTAGTCAGGTTCTTAAGCTGAGATTCACATGCACATGAAGGATTCGTAACATAAGACACCTCACATGACTTTGGCACTTCATCCTGGGATGAATTCGAAGATTCTGATGAGGAAGCCTTGGCACTGACATGACTGACCAAGTTGTTGACATCATCTGACGGACGTTGTGATGAGATGATAGAGTTAGACATGACCAGAGCAGTTTTGCAAAAGCCGCAGTTGAAAGCACGATCTTCTTTTGCAGTAACAAATTTCAGTTCCTCATCCGATAACCTACTGCATGCGTATTTGTAGTGGAACCAGCTTCCACAGCCACAGCACTGAATCATGTCAGAGGCACTGTCAGGTAAGTGACAACAGATGCAGGAGTGTGACACCTTACTCTTTGGCTTGTCCTTTTTCGAATTCTTCCTGCCTGATTTAGGATGGTGAGAATCACTGACACCGTGCTTGATCGTACTCAGTACCTGGGGGGGATATGATGAGCCATCGAATGAGTGAGCCAGAATGTGTGGTAAATGCTCCATGTGCCACCACAGATATGCGTTGCCCTGGATTAGGACCGATCCATTGTTATAGCAGGTGATATGAACGCGACCGATATGTGCTACATCGTTTTCCCCTTCATCATCACCGAGGAGAAGATACGAGGTGAACTGTTGACCGTGATCCTTTCCAAGATTTTTGGGACTGCCGTACAGATCCTTACAGGCCTTTATCCATGCCGGTGCATGACACTGCCCGATGGACAGAACAAGACATTGAGAACACTCTTTGATTTGGAGGTCCTCAACATGAGACTTGGGCGCAGGATGGCAGCATTCGCAGGAGTCCTTTTCGATGTGGTTTATCAACCGAACGTAGGCACTGTTCACTTTCTTAAACAGTTCATCATTCCCACCATTCTTGTCAGGGTGAGATGTTAGTGCCAAACGTTTAAAGGCTTTTCGAATTTGATCAATGGATGAACCACCGGACAGGCCAAGAATGTTAAAGTCTGCAGCTGCTGAGCAGGTGCTGGACGTTGTACCGTTCATGCCGTTTGCATTGTTCGAACATGCCGCCGAATTGCCCGCCATTTTGAATTCTTACCGGTCAGCACAGCAGCACTCAAAGAATGTTCGTTACTCAATTTATATCGACTATCGTGAGATTAAGTGGGATTCATTTATATCCCTATATGTTTATGCATCTATTGGTGACTTGAGATTGTCAGATATTGTCTTTAGATTGGCATATTTTAAAGTTTTTTTTACGCCGAAATACGGAGATGCGGAGATGCGCCATTACTTCACGCATGCGCATGAACACGCATCTACATCTACACGCATGTACATCTACTTCCGGGTTCGCCAGATCCATCGCACCCGGGCCCTTATGTTGAAGTCGTCTATTATTTTGGGGATGGAACTTCGCCAAAAGTAGGCAGGCCCTACACTTTACAGTCGATTATGCGAGTCGTCATGAATGGACAGGGCTGGCATGCTGCCATGCACTGATGCACGTGTCAGCTGGTCAGTCAGTCGTGTGTACTGTAGGCTAGGCCTATAGGCCTGCCTATTTTGTGTGTCGTGTTTGCAAGACTCGGAGCTCTCTGTGACTGTGGCTCTCTGATCTGTGGCGTTCGTCATCTTCAGCAAAGCAGATTCACTCTCTTCAGAACTGTCAGATCGATCTTCATGAACTAGATCTAGGGCTCAACACTCAACTCTCCAAAACACCGGCTCAAATCATCATTATTCTCAGACATGTCAGAGTCACTCGACGAGTAAGCGGTCGGCTATTGGTAATTTGCGGAACGGAACGGAACGGAACGAACCTCGTTCCTAGGACATTTTTTAAACAGCAGAAAAGAGGAAAGACGGGTGATTAGGCCTACCGGTAGGCCTACTCGGTAGGCCTAGGCCTAGCAGTGTACCGGTACCATCATAGGCCTATAGGCTAGGAGGTAGGCCTACAGTACACGATCGATGATGGTGACCGTGACGCCGTGATGCACATCACTGATCAAGCCGGGCCTAGGCCTAGCCTGCCAACAAGGCCCCTAGGCCCTATATCAGGATCAGCCTGCCTGGCCCTGTAGGCCTAGCCTAATAGGGTAGGCCTAGGCCTAGGCCTGGCATGCGCTAGCCAGTAGGCCTACAGTATGCCGGTACCGGTAGGCCCTGTCTAGGCCTATGGCTAGGCCTACCGTCCGCATACGGCTACGCCGTAGGCCTAATATATGAATGCCAGTGGGAATCATGGCGTGGGAATCATGGCATGTGCACATGATGCACATGCTAGGCCTATTATCTGATCATGCTATGCACGCCGGCATGCACGGCTAACACGCCACGCGATCAGCATTGAGCATGTCATGCCTACATACATGCATGATGTGCATGCATGCATATGTGAGGTGAGTGCATGCTACCGGTAAGCAAGCGCCACTTGAATTGAAATCACGCTGAATACGAATTAACACCACTTCGTTTGGTTGACATTGTATGCGATTTGACACCAACAATGTTAACTTACCTATCAACTAGGCCTACATAAAACAAAATATCCCCGCACAGGTGTGCTTATTTAGATGATTGTTTCCAGGGAACAAAAGTGACTCGACGGTTTGCGTATTGACATGATCAGTAGGGCATGTATGGGCACTCTCCAATCCCACCAGCCCAGGAGACGGCGTACTCGTTTTGTGATACTGCGCTTGTGCGGCGATACTGTCTGACCTCGGCATTGGAGAGTGGCTAATTCTCCAGGCGTTTTGTTCAGCCGCCGTCTGTATGGAGGTTGTCCCGACAGGCAAACACGATAATGCGATAAACGGGAAAAAATCGTCCAAATTTCACAATTTATTCTGCTCGGATGATAACAAGAATCATTAGGGTTCTGTGTAATATTGATGTCTATAATCCCTCGAAGTTTTGCAGCGATACATGGCGTATTTTTTTAGATAATTTGCGGAAACCACAGATTGGATGGAGAGAGAGAGAGAGAGATCGAGAGAAATTCAGTAAAAACAAGGAAGACCGCCCCATTGGGATGGGGGCGGTCTTAATTACCCAGGATTTCTTCACATTTCGATTAGATTGACCCTTATCCATACTAGAAGAAAAAGCAGTAAAGGTCGGTAATTACAGACTGAGGTTAAAATGAATGGAAATGATCAATTTGAGACAGCTTCAGTGTCTTCATAAGAGAGGTGTCCTCCTGCCAGAGGTGTACGTTAAAGGAGGTATCACTGTAATGCCAAACCAATCCCAGTCGCAGACAACACCTTTGCTACGTCATGCGCTGTTGAATAAAATTTTTATATCTTGTTCCGTTCCGTTCCGCAAAGTACCATTACCCAGGGGGATATTGGTAATTTGCGGAACGGAACGGAACGGAACATGCCATTATTTTATATTTTTACATGGTTGCTGCACGCAAGGCGATTACAGGACGGTCAACAAGCGTAAAATAAATGACGGGGGGGGGGTGCGNTATTAGATTCACGATGTTGACCCTTATCCAACCTAGAAAAAGTAAGGACCGGTAATTACAGAGGTTAAAATGAATAGAAATGATCAATTTGGGACTGAACTTCAGTGTCCTCAACAGAGATGTGTCCTCCTCGCAGAGGTGTAGGAGGTTTCACTGTAATGCCAAACCAATCCCAGTCGGCAGACAATACCTTTTTTTGCTATCGTACTACGGGGGTCTGCGCAGCCCTCTAAAGAAGAATTTTGATTTTAGAACCCAGGGCCCGGTTGCACAAAAGCATAGGCGTCCCTACTCCGTCGTTCTGCCAACATTAGCGAGGTTTCGCAAACCTGACGAAACACGAAGTACGAAATACGAAATTGGACTTCATTTCCATGACGTATGTATTTCAGGGGATGGTTGGTAAACTGCGGGGCCATATTTATGAAGCCTTCGCAACTTTGCGTTAACGCAAATCTATTGTAAGGCAGTAGGGGATGTGCAGTCAAACAATAGATTTGCGTGAACGCAAAGTTGCGAAAGCTTCGTAACTATGGCCCTTGAATGCTGCAAGAGCGTGTTTTAGCGTATGACGTTAGAGCGATAGTCGATAGTAATGTTACGGTGTATATTATAAAACTTTGAAAATTAAAAAAATGGATGCACCGCCTGCTGTTGGCGTGTTAATTATTCGTACTACAAAAGTCTGGACTTCTTGCGGTTACATTACGTGTATGTGGAAAAGACGGACGAGACACGGACGTAAATTAGCCTTCGATTACCCCCACAGACGTGTCTCCTTTTAAAATTAAAACCCTGACTTTTTGAGTCAGGAGATTTGTAGGTGTAACCGCAAAAAGTCAGTGGTGAGTTCGGAGACATGCAGTACTGGAAAAAGATACATGTACCAGGCAAATTCTCAGGAATTACTAGGCAGATGCCTGCAAATTTGTTTGTTGCACTTGCAAGCCAATTGTGTTGGCGACATATCAGCGTAATGATTTTGATTATTGGACAGTTCATTTTAATAAGAAAAGTTAATCCGTAAAATAATTGTTTTCTGTTAATTTAGGTGTTTACATTATTTGTAGATGAAAGCTAAAGTTGTCACAGGATTCGGAGAGTTTGCATCCCATAACCTTGATTGGATGTGAGGCATGCAAACTGACTCTTGGTATGTATGTGGCAGCCTAACATTTTCATCAATTATCAATAGTTCATGAGCCTAGTTATCTGCAGTGAGAATGGAAGCCTGCTGGTGCAGCTTTAGCAGTTTGTATGCCTTTCTGCTTAAAACAGACATGGNCAAGAAATTTTTGTAATTTAGAACCCAGGATTTCCTGACATTTCTATTACTATTAGATTCACGATGTTGACCCTTATCCAAGTAAGGACCGGTAATTTAACAGAGGTTAAAATGAATAGGAATGATCAATTTGGGACTGTCCTCAACAGAGATGTGTCCTCCTCGCAGAGGTGTAGGAGGTTTCACTGCAATGCCAAACCAATCCCAGTCGGCAGACAATACCTTTTTTGCTATCGTACTACGGGGGTCTGCGCAGCCCTCTACATGTAAAGAAGAATTTTGATTTTAGAACCCAGGGCCCGGTTGCACAAAAGCATAGGCGTAGTATCATTCTATCTCCTAGTTGGCTTCTAACTTTGTACGCGTTTGCATACAAAGTTAGAACCCAACTAGGAGATACAATGATACTACGCCTATGCTTTTGTGCAACCGGCCCCAGGAGTTCTTGGCATATCTTTCCGGTGTCTTCAATAGAGAGGTGTCCTCCTACTGGCAGAGGGTGTACGTTAAAGGAAGTATCACTGTAATGCCAAGTCACAGACAACACATTTGCTACTTCATTTAGCTGTTAAGTAAAATTTTCATATCTTGTTCCGTTCCGTTCCGCAAATTACCATTACCCAGGGTGATATTGGTAATTTGCGGAGCGGAACGGAACACGATATTATTTTATATTTTTACATGGTTGCTGCACGCAAGGCCTAACAAGACTGTCCACAAGCGTTCCATCCACAAAATGAGTGATGGGGAGGGGAGGGGCGGTGCGTGCCAGAACGGGGGTCCCTCCCAAGAAAAGTTTTGATCAGAAGCCCCAATTTCTTGGCATTTCGATTAGATTGATCCCGAGCCTATAAAAAGTACGGATCGGTAATGCCCACTTCATTCATTCCAGGCCTTTTGAGGAGATTTGATGATGGGAACTATCAACCACTCCCGCAAAAGTTGCCACAGTTCCCTGTGATGGCCCATGGAGAAGTGATTCACTCTCCCGCAAAAGTTGCCACAGGAGCTATGAAAAAATCACTTCCCTGTGATGGCCCATGGAGAAGTGATTCACTCCTGCCACAGAAGGCCGTTCACACCCCCGATTCTGGCGCGGCGCCCCCTCCCCCGTCATTTATTTTATGGATGGAACGCTTGTTGACCGTCCTGTAATCGCCTTGCGTGCAATAACCATGTAAAAATATAAAATAATGGCATGTTCCGTTCCGTTCCGCAAATTACCAATATCCCTCTGGGTAATGGTACTTTGCGGAACGGAACGGAACAAGATAAAAATTTTTATTCAACAGCGCAATGAAGTAGCAAAGATGTTGTCTGCGACTGGGATTGGTTTAGCATTACAGTGATGCCTCCTTTAACGTACACCTCTGGCAGGAGGACACCTCTCTATTGAAGATGAAGTTCAGTCTCAAATTGATCATTTCTATCCATTTTAACCTCAGTCTGTAATTACCGACCTTTACTGCTTTTTCTTCTAGGGTCAATCTAATCGAAATGTGAAGAAATCCTGGGTAATTCCAAACTTTTCTTTGTAAGGCCGTTCAGACCCCCCGATTCTGGCGCGCACCCCCCCCCC
>NMRB01000425.1:378099-388673 GCA_002633025.1 Notospermus geniculatus | reverse complement strand
CACAACAATATGCCACCGAACGTTTCCGTTTGTGACACGGTGATTTTCGGCTATGCTGTCGGGATGCAAGAACTTGTCTTTCCAGAGAATGCGGGGTACCCGGTGGGACGACCAAGTGACCCAAAGTTCATGTATCTTGAGGTTCACTACGACAACCCACACAGATATAAAGGCAAGTTGTTCGAGATTGTCGAGTGGTGAGCATGCTAGACCAAAAACCATTAAGGGCTTACAAGTCTATAGATATCTAGACTTGTAAGCCCTTAATGGTTGTGTCGCATGTAAAGCGGTGTTCAACTTGTTTGCTATTTTGTTTCAGGTCGTAAGGACAACTCCGGGCTCCGATTCCGGTATACATCGAAACTTCGGCAATATGATGCCGGTGTCCTTGAGATAGGCCATACAGTTTGGTGGCCTCCGATGCTTATCCCCCCAAAGGCAAAGGAATTCAGAGTACACACGTACTGCTCGAGTCAGTGCACGAACAGGGTGGGTATTACCGAAATCTCACTCAGAGAAAGCATTGTTGACCTACACGTATCCATCCACGTAACATAGTGCCATAACACCAGAAGATGTACGTGGCCACGTGATGCGTATCGGCCAATCAAATTCGTTGATTTTTCTCCCCTGTTTTACGATATAAACAGTCACCCAACCTCTAAAATGGCCAGAGATAACAATGCATCTACGCCCACGTTGGCTCTCTTTGCAACTTAGTGAATCCCAGCATGAAAAGATGTCACTGATGTTGGAGATTTAGGATCAACGAAACTTTTACGAGAACACTATCATCTCTTTCTTGTTTCCTAGTTTATACCAGAGACTGGAATCAACTTCATAGCAGTATTTCTCCACACCCATTTGGCTGGCCATAGGATATGGATGAAACATGTTCGAAATGGGACAGAATTACCAGAAATTGCAAGAGATAACCATTATGACTTCAATTATCAGGTAGATGTGCGGTTACCGTTCGTTCATTTATCCTTCCCTTCTTGTTGGATTCCATTAATGGTGCAAGGGCAATTAATGTAGTCATGATGACGACGAGGCACGTGTTCTAAATTGGTCATTGGGGTTCTTTCTTCGTCGTTGGAGATATTTTGCTGGGCATTCTGGGTGAACTAGACTGGTCTAGCGTTTATTTTATTTATTTATTAAAGATTCGTGGGTTTACAAGAAATAAATGACATAAAACATACATGTAAATCATAACACAAATTAAAACAAAGACATACTAAAACAATGGACAGTTGAATGTTTGACACTACGGATGATCGTCAGTGGTTGTTTTGCAGCAATTTCGTGTTTTATCGCAAGAGGTCACAATACTCCCTGGGGATGAAATCATCACCACCTGTGGGTACAACACAAAGCACAGGAAGGATATGACGTATGTAAGTAGATGAGTAGCCTGGGTCTGTAGCCCTCATGCAACAGTCATGATAACTAGTAAACCGAGGTGACAGCGGTGGACAGAATTCGACCCATACTATAGTAATGGACACTACCAGTTATCCTAATTCACCGGTGTGTCTGTATAATTATACTAAAGGGAGTAAGAAATAAAAGTGAAAAATAAGAAGTAGGAAATTTTGGCATTTTGCGCGAATTTTCCAATTTCTCAAATTGGGGCAAGTTTTTTCCCATTTTGAGAAATATTGCCCGAAAAATCAGACAGAATGTCATGTCATTTTAAGAAAACTTCTCAAAATGGGAAAAAATTTCTTCCAATTTGAGAAATTGAAAAATTCGCTCAACATTCCAAAAATTTCCCACTTCTTATTTTCCACTTTTATTTCTTACTCCCTTACTATAACATGCTACTTTTTAGGGTGGCTTATCCACAAGAGATGAGATGTGCTTTAATTTTGTCATGTACTACCCCCGCATTAAAATGAGCAAGTGTCTGAGTACAGTCTTCCAGTGGTCTGATGTTGAGAGATACATTGCAAGGAAAGCTGCGTGAGTGTTTAATCAAGGCTCCGATCTTTTACAATTTTGTAGTGAGAAATTGACTAACATCAAATCGAAACCCTGGAGAAGGTGTTCCTTCTAGTACATACGCCAATGTCATGTTATGTACACAGGTGTATGTCCGAAGCCACTCTGGGTCTGAGGCCATTCATGATGAAGCCTTCCCAACGTTGCGAGCAGGCATTGTTTGGCTGTACTATTGTTCTATGACTGCCTTACAATAGATTTGAGTAGTCGTAATTAGTTGCGAAGGCTTCATGTCTTTTGTCCCTGTCTCGGCGATTGGGTGGCCACAGTCAATAACACAATGCTTTTGTTTCCGCATGGAACACATTTGTAACACATATACATGTATTTGTCAGGAAAGGAGAAGTAGATTATGACCGATACAAAAGAGTCCACGATGTCTTCGATTACCTCAGCGAAGTAAAATGGACGAAGAGAGAAATCCACAAATTTCAGAGAGTGGTAGACAGGTCTAGGGAATACAAAGAGTACTGCGAGATGGAGGGGAATGGGGCTGGACCAATGGTATCACAGGTAACACCGGACGAAATTACACTCGTGGAAAAACTTGTCCCAACAGAAGAATCGTATGCTTGTACTCATTGCAAACCCGCAGACCCCCTCAAAGCAGAGTAGCCCCAATTCGCGATTACGTTTTGGGGGATGAATCAGTACCGCGGCATATGGATCGCCCAGACACGGTCAATCACCACGTACATGTATATCTTTATTTCTTTACAGAATTTCCAAATATTACCAAAGGCCAAAATAAAGAACAGATATAAAAGAACAACCACATGCAAAAAAGCTGGTGTGCACAACGAAGTTGATGGGATGTTCAAAGAAGAACAAAGTCGGCGAACAGGATCATCGAATGGGCACATACATTGCCAAAGTATTCTTTCACTGTTTATCACCGTGGCGATACTTCTTTCTAGGATTTGAATGTGTCCAATGTAATAATTCGTGATATGTATATGATTGTTATCTGTTAGTTGTATAAGCAATTATGCTTCAGGAAACTTTTCATAATAACATAGCAATTTTTACTGGGAGGAAGAAAATCTGGTGGAAACTCGTAGCACATTCGTGCAGAAGGAAGACGTGAAGAGAAATGTTTTCGTTGGTTTGGGGGCTTATCCATACCCTACTTCAGTGAGGCCGTATCCAATGAGGCCCAACTTACAAAAATCCTAAGCTGTAATCCATTTTTTTTCTATTACGGGATGTGATACATGTATATAGGGCTACTTCTGATCATCTGTCGAAACCCGAGGTGACCTGTACATACTATTTTTCTGTTGTTGATTATACTTACAAATGTAGTTCTAAGAGTGTACTGTATATACTTATCTGACGATTAAACAGATTACATAATCAATGTAAGTTGAAATAGCAACGTAGTCGACCTTCAGCTTTCCTTATCCTACAATTTATCGAGTTCGTCGATATCGATGTCCCATGGCCTGTCAGCAGAAGGAAAGGTGCACAGTTGCTGGCAACACCTTGGTCAGAAGAGCCGTCAACATCATGTCACCAGTGAAATGGCAAGTTGCTCCGAAACAATAAACTTGTGAACTTGGCCAAACCGATGCAAAGTAGGCCTATCTATTGCGTCTGCGCGGTGGTAGTTGTACACTACTCACAAAAGAACATTGAGTGGATGTTAACAAAATAATATGTGAGCTGATAGGTTAGTCGAGCAAGGAGATTGTCGATTACCCGTATCATGGGTTTATAAAGTTAAAATATATTGACACAGTGATAACAGCAACGTTTACACTTAGATACATGCGGCCTTTGTTATTTTGCGTGCCCGCATTTCAAGTGAACTTGCATCCGAACGTTCGTTAATGGACTGAACCACGCGCAGAGTACATGTCCCTACTCATCGCAGATAGCTGATGAAGTAGCGCCTTTGTCATCCTCTCTGGTTTCGAAAGATGAATGGTTACTGCTGAGTGCACTCATTGCATCGAACTGCTCCTTCTAGCACTCTTCATATCCATTAGTTGCGTTTTTACAATATAGGGCTTCTGAACAGGAATCTGCTCTCAAAGGAAGGTTCAGTTGCGTGCAGGTCCTTTTCGTCAAAAAATCTTCATGACTTACAGCACGACATTGGATATCAAGAAAAAAATTGACATGTGAGGTGAAGATTACGACACACCTACATGTACAATTTCCTACGAAAATGGTAAATTGAATTAATGTAAATTAAATTAAAATGGTAGGGAGGACGAGACAGAGAATAACTCTACCAGATTTACGGAAGGTTAAAAGCCGCCAATGATTAACATAAAGGGCCGTATTCTAGAAGCTTCCTTAACTCTAAGGTATACCTTTAGCTATTGTTTGCAGGGCAGAATACAAAAGCCTAAAGTGGCCCTTAGAGTTAAGGAGGCTTCCAGAATACGGGCCATTATCAATTACAGTGTTTCATTTGAAACATCCAACATTATATACCGAAAGACGACGATAAAAAAGGTCCCCATGCTTGCCATGCTATGATTGTAACGCTCTTTAGGGGAGCTCTGATGGGGAAACGAGATTGCCTACCGGTACCAACAACTACTTTCCGAGCCACACCTCTACACGTGACTGCCTGGGCCATGCGCGCCAGCAACCGCCGCCATCTTTGACAACGGTGAAAAATACTATCGACGTACTTGCTGCAAGTTCAGTTCAATGAACAATTCGGAGTGGAGCGCATCATCATAATTGTATCGAACGAGTGGCAGCTTCGACCTCGTAGTTCTGATCAGAGTAAATTTGCACAGGTTTGAGACTATCGGAAATTGCACAATGAAATACTTTTTGATTTTGTCGATTTGTTTTTCGGTTATTCTGCGAGCTAAAGGTAAGGCGAATCCGTTTTGTTATCTACAGGGAACCAGGCTCGTTCTATGCACCACTGACTGCATGCTGGTCAATATAGTCAGAGCACAATTCATTATAGGCCTTCTTTTCCATCCACAAACAGTATATACCGTAGGCCTACTTGTTGCCTTTCCAACGACAGTGCCTTTCCATCAACAACAACACGTATCAGGTATAGGCCTATGCGACTGCCTTTCCACCGACAATGCAGTACCACACAGACATGATAGACCAACCAGGGGCCATATTTATGAAGCCTTCGCAACTTTGCGTTCACGCAAATCTATTGTAAAGCTGGATTTAGCTGCACGCGGTATGCGGATTGCAGAACGCGGTAAGCGGAAAGTTCAATGCATTTCGCATACTAAAAATCGCTTCCGCCGGGGATTCCGCGGCCCTATACCGCATTCCGCGTGTCAGCTAAATGCAGCTTTAGGCAGTCAATGAACTAGGGCATGTGCAGCCAAACAATAGATTTGCGTGGACGCAAAGTTGCGAATGCTTCATAAATATGGCCCCAGTTCCAGAATGATTTGGCGAAAACAATGCACACTTTCCCCAAACATCAACAAACTATAAACTGAGGAAACACAGAATGGACAGCCGATGGCATCATGTGCAACCAAACCACACGTCGAAAGCCTATTTATCTATAAAAATTTCATGTTTTCAATCATCTCTGATTGACCTCTGCCAAGGTACACTGTCACTGGTCAAGATGCAAGTACACGCCGGTGTACACAGTCCTTGTTGGGCTCAGAAACCGAAGCTGATTGAGACATCAGGTAGGCTACATGACCAACATGAACCCTCTGAAGAAGAGGGGCTATGACACGAAACAGTGTTGATGTACATGTAGGCCTACTGGGCCCATATTCATAAAACTACTTAAGTCTAAGTGTGACACTTATCCTTTGTTCAACGCAAAACATGAGTATCACACTTTGACTTAAAGATGTATGTTTATGAATATGGACCCTGGACTGGTGATCATCGATTAATCTCCCTCACAGGCCTGTGTGACAAAGGTACATGTAATACATGTACCTTTGTCACACGGATTTTGCAGTATCTTGCATTTTCTCTTTTTCCAGCTACCTCCAAAACATGCTATACCTTGGAGTACTGGGACTGCTACGGAAAAAATATTTGGTGGTTTGGCCACACCTATACGCGGCAGGTGTGTGAAGATCACTGCAACAAGGACGAAAAGTGTAAATCATTCCTGCTTGTCGGGTCCAGCTCACCTAAGTGCTATCTGAAAAACCACATCTGCACAGGGGATGAAAGAAGCCATGTTGGCGACACGAGCTATAGAATGTACATCAGTAAGTTGACTTTTTTTCTATCAATTCTTTGCAAAGGGCCCTGTTCCTCATGCAACAGTAAAACTCTTCATTCCGGATATTTCAGTAGCACTCCCATTTTTCATAGAATGAAGATTTGCTGGACGCTATTGGCAATGAATTGGTTTCGTCGCTGATCAACGCAGTAAGCTTTTGATTGATCAGGCTGTTAAACGTGTACACATGTAGTCAAAAATAGATAAGAGAGGACCTAGACGTATTTTTTGGTGCAGTGCAAAATACTTTATGCTACTAAACATTTACATCAGGAAGTACGTTATAGGTAATTTACCTGTACCGGTAACGTACTTCCTGATGTAAAACCTAGAAAAAAAAATACCAATGAGGTGTTAGAATGGAAATGCACCTGAGTGCCTTTAATTTGCTAAAGCCCATTTTGGTCAACCTCGTTCCCAGGGGTCGTTCGCTTTCTGACAATATGGCGGTCGCGTCACTAACCCCTGGCATCAGCTTTGGATTTAACGCACGTGATTGGTTGACGGGAAACCGTCAAATATATCCAAGAATATACCCAAAGAAATTTTCAAAATATGTTGGATCAAACCAGAAGGTTATCTATATCCAGGTTTGATGATTTTTTGTAAAAAGAATTTTAAAAAGCACTGGTTAGTATTTCAAATTGATTATTTTGACTCGTGCTGCCACCTATACTTAGTCCAAGATTCCTGGATTAGCAACCGAAGCTGATTCCAGGGGTTAGTGAGCGAGTGGTCCGAGGTTGTCTGAGCGAACTATACCCCTGGGGACGAGGTTGCATTTTGGTGTTGTGACTGACTGACTCTTCAAACAAGCAAATACGTCATAAAATACTGACCAAACAATTCCCTGCGGCTATCAGGAAATCGGTATGATCGAGTTACGTTGACAACGTCGGTCAATATGTGTGCAATCACCACCATGACCGAGCACTCATTATACGGTACATGTAAAAAGAAAATAGACAAGGCTAGGTCAAATGTTAGGCAAACTGTTTTAATGGTAGAGGTTGTCAATTTGGGGCCACAAAAATTCTATAAATCAAGGTTTGAATTATGATCAATGAGAATTCCACAATTTTCAAAACAGCGGCAGTCCAGTTTGGTTATCTTCGTTATTTCTCAAAGCCTTTAATCTGTTTTCCAGGGCACGTTTGTAAAGTTAGCACCGTAGGTTATACAGAGAAATCAAGCCATGGTGAGTATCTCATTTCGTTAAGGGTAAATGGTCGGTGCATCACCACGATTTATCTTTTGTCATTTCCAGCTGAGATTGAACACCTTGTTCTCATGACAGGCTTTGCAGTTAGTAAAGTAAGTTTCAATGGGGTTTGTCTGAACACTCGTATTTTTTCATAAATGATGGACGCTTTTCTTCGGTTCTTGTATGGTTATAAAGAACTCTCGCCCAAACCAAAATCGCAGGAGTGGGTAAGACTACAAGGTAAGAAAAGAAATCGTTTCTTTTATTAGTTTATATACATGTAGTGCGATTAACTTTTAATAGATCTTGGCTTATTGCTGTGATCAAAATAAGGTAGGTTTTTGGTACTCTCATTTCTCTGACAGTTTCCGAGTGAGTGCACGATTTGTGGTCTGTGGATTTCGATGACTTCCGAAAGAAGCGCACAGCATTAATGCATGCATTGTTCAAGCAACATCGCTTGTTTCCCGATTGTATGATTGATTCTGCGTGTGTGGACATCGATGGCTTAAACTTGAAAGCGTTTAACAATCAAACGCCATAAGGAACAATATGTTGCTATCATGCACTCGATTCTTCAGCAGATGAGTGAAAGGACATTATTGAATGGACAGAAGTGCCCAGTGAGGGGACAAACCAAATCAATTATTATCATTGGCGTCCTTTCCCCCACGGCTTTGATACTGACGTTGTTTGGAACGAAAGTCAATGTTGAATTATCCTCTTTTGTTCACCTAATGAAACATTCATCACCTTTCCATGACCTCCAAATGTCCAACATTACGTTCAAAAGAATTCATGCAGAGGCCACCAAATTGTGTAGTTGCCAACACTACCAGCATAGACGGATGTTACTATCATTGTTATTCAGAATGTGTTAATAACTAATGTTGGCGTTTCTTTTTTCCAAAATAATCGCGGTTTTCAAGCAATTTAATTATCCAAAAGGGTGATATACGTCATTTAAAATATTTACTTCGTCAAACACAATTATTGTGTTCTCTATTTTCTGGCTTTAACGAGCACTTGGACAATACGCCGTATATTTGAAGTGCCTTCTTGCCATGCAGTTTTTATTCCATCTAGTCTCAACGTATCGTTACAACGGCACTTCATCCATTTAATCTGACAGTCATAACTCATTACTGACTTAATAATGACACTTAGTATTTTTCTAACGAAGTTCAAATAAACAGGTTAGTTATGTGGAGAACAATTGCGCCAAATTCACAAACAAATTCATGAATAAATGTATGATAAACACTGTTAAATGAAACTTGTTTTCTGACGTATTCATGCACTGTATCCGGGTTTCAAAATTACGCGTATATAAAAAAGACAAGAAACAAACCGAGAAAAAGACTGGCAAATCTTTTTTTAATTATTTGTAATAACAATCTTTTTTTTAATTATTTGTAATAACATTTAATTCAGAAATCAAATTCTCTTGTTTTCCGAAGGTAAAAACTTCTTTTTTCCTGATTTCTGCGGAGAACCTCGTCGGAACTGACTTCCTCGTGTGAAATAGACTGGCGGTTCCCAACTGCATATTTCGCACACGTCGTCTTCTCATAGTTTACTTCTTGATAGAACAGTCGTCGATTTTTCTCTTGAACGTAGAACCCTTCTGAGAATCTTGCCGCTTGCAGACTTGGGAATCGCGTCAATTATAACGACACCACCCCTCAACCGCTTATGAGGGGCAACACGCCCTGAAAAGGAAGAATTGAAGGAACGTACCATGCTGACCAATTCCTAAATGGTTGTCATTCTATGAAGTTCATGTTTTCGTACGCGGAATCATTGGGCTAAAACGGCCCATTCTTTTAAACGATAAACGTAGCCTTTCTAACTATGAATTCTACAATATACAACACCGCACCTTTTATAAAATCGACTACATCATCTTCGGTAAGCTTGACGTTTGGCTTTACAACAACAAAAGCCTTGGGGAGTTCGCCGGCCTCTTCGTCCGGTGTCCCTATGACCGCTGCATCTGCAACACCGGGGTGGCTTAGGAGAAGACCTTCCAACTCCGCTGGTGGAACCTATAAACAACAATATTGATATGCGTAGTCTCGGCTTTGTTGTTATAACTTTACAGTATATGAAGCTTCTTTTCCCTTCTCAATTTTTGAACGATTTATGGTCATTCGGTAGTAATACCGAAATTTGTGATTGTGAGTCTTACTTGGAATCCCTTGTACTTGATAAGTTCCTTGACCCTGTCGACGATATAGAAATAGCCATCTTCATCATAATGTCCAATATCGCCTGGAAACAAATAGAATCATAATTGAGTTGAGTGTTTGCTTTCATGATGTTTGATTTTAATACAGCTAAATGTACAACATACAATGCCTTACACGTACCAGAATGAAACCATCCATTCTTAATGCAATTCCCTGTAGCTTTCTTATTCCTGAGGTAACCCTTCATGATGTGTGGTCCCTTCATACAAACCTCGCCGTCCTTGTTTGGTCCAAGTGGCTGACCCGTCTCCAGATCTACAACCTGAAGCACAGATCAAGTATAAAGGCCTCCATACACTGAATGACAAACGTCGAAATTAGTCACTACAATTGTCCGTTCCAAAATACTTTTTGTGGAAATGTTCCATAAATGTTAAAATCTTCTGACACTTGTGTGGAGTATTTCAACATGTCGCCAGATCAAGTGTTGTCGAACTGACCATAGCAGCGACTAATTTCGACTTTTGTCATTCAGTGTATGGAGGCCTTAAGAGAGATCGGTTTAAGATTCGGCCCGAGAACGACACTCGACAAGAATGTTTTTTCTCTGTTGTCATCTTGAAGGTAAGAAAAGAAAGATTTCTCGCAACGTTGGTAATGTTGCATATATCGGCGCTCCTTCGTCAGCGAGCAACTTTCAACGCTTGCCAACAATAGAATGACCACTTTATCAGTTATCACTCTCTAAAGCCCCAGTCACATATCCACTCCGGGGCCCGTACGGCGAGTAAAAACAGATATTTTGGCCAATTTCTACGGTGCCCAGTTTGATCCAGCCTACTTTCCGCCTATCTATTGAGGCGATTTCGGCATGATTCATCTTAGATCCGAGTTTCAGTCTCTAAAATCCGCAGCAAGCCGCTGGGTGGGGAAAATCGTACGGGGCCCGGTGCATTTGTGACCTAGGCTT
>NMRB01000425.1:338897-371054 GCA_002633025.1 Notospermus geniculatus | reverse complement strand
AATGTTTGTGTCTCGAGAAATCTCGCGAGACGTGAAAGACGCGAAATTTGCCTCTGCCTCCACTTGAAGTCGCACGAAAAATAGGCCTCTGTATCAATGCGCCCAGAATAGCCAGATTCATGCAAATCGATGAAATGACGCATACATCCTAATATCTGCCCCTAATACACTTGCAAATGACACTCACTTCATTAATAATATCAACGGCGCCCTCACAATCCACCCCAAACCATAGACACCACGATTTTATTAAGAACTCCTTTACACTGCATGGTGACCTTGGCGCATGATTACAGTACTTAGCCCATAGACTCTATCACTCCCATCCTCCAACAGTGACCAATCAAAGATTTATCCCTGCCAGAATTCACTTCCATATTGATGACGTCACAGAGACCGGGGCAGTAATCAAACGGTACGTAGGCCACTGACGATGTGACCATGGTGACGAGCGTCCTACTTTTCAGGCTGTGGCCAAAATGGCGGCTGTGTTGCCGAGACACTGTTGAGCAAAGTCCTGTCTGAATCTGTCTCAGAATATGGGCCAGGTTGTTATTTTAAATTAAAAGAGTGTACAGGTGGGAACATTTCATCATCTCTGATCGTACAAGAATCATGATGTGATGGTATCCCTTCCCGCAGGCTATGGGGAACGCATTTTAAGTCGCATTTTTAAATTTCATCAACCGGCGTCCGCCATGGATGGTTGCTATCAACAAACCTGAGTACACTCATGGCGTGATCATGGCACAGGGAAGAAATATAGTTCCTGACAAATCATTAGACTACTGCCACGTTTTGTCACTGTTCCTAAAAGGGACGAAAACCAGCAATATTTGTTAGATAAAGTAACTTTGGGGAGTAAAATTTTTACATTCAGAGCAGCGGCCTAGGAGACAAAAATGGGCCGTGAAAAACCAAGATGGAAGCCAATTCTGGCAGGGTAAGATACAAACTGGTTCCCAGAATGCATTTCGCTCCACAATATGGCGGTCGCTAATAATGCCTCTGGAAACAAACGCCCTCTTCACTTCTGCAAGGTTCTTGCAAAACCACTTTTCAGATTAAAATATTAGCGTCAAACGCATCCAATGACTTTGATAATCGTTATTATTTCATTCTATAGCCACAAACTGGGATAATATGGAGGAAAACATTAATTTGATGTTAGGAATTTTGCGCACTACTTTGCGCAGTTTCGAGCAAATGCCGTGAGCCGTCTCGGCGCTCGACCAATCAGAGGCCAGATACTCGGCACATGATCTCCGTGTTTGTAAACATTGACACGTGCTACTGTTTTGACAGCGTGGATCCGATTTTGGAGAGATGTGTGAAAAGATACGATGAACAGTTGATTTTAAGACCAAAACAGCTTGAATGTTTGAACTTTCTGGCCAAAGAAAATAAGGATTGTTGAGAGGCATCCAAAACACTTGTAATTCAGCGTTTTCACTGGAGTTTCCAGTGCTGGCAGCCCAATCGTGGGCGCCGCGGAGGATATGGAAGGAAATAGTTCGGCCGTATGTTGGCAGAGTCAGTATAGCGTAACGTAGTGGAGCGCTGACCTCTACGAAGGAGTGTGGGTAAGATACACGCGAAGGATTCTGGGATACACACGAATCTGTCCGGAGCGTGTTCGACCCTGCTTGGAGGATGTATCACTAGGCCTACAGCGTCACGACGTCCCGTCCCCCATTCTGAACGCCGTGACGTCACTCGAAAAACCTCCACTTGTTTCAGCGATCATGACGTCGTCTCACGTCAAGATGTCAGGAATGAGTACGGGACGTCGTGACGCTGTAGTACCCGTCAGGTGCTGCGCTCTTTTGGAGTGATATAGGCCCTAGTCTATTCGCCCGAACTGGATCGCTGTGAAAATTTATCAAAAAATCAAAATTCTGAACTTTCCAGGTTTCCATGTTTCCAACTTTCCAGGTTTCCAAGTTTCCGGAAACTACAGTCAACCCACAGAGACCCAGATATTGGGCCAAGTTTTACTCCCATGGTCCACCACAAAACAAAACTAAATTTGTAGGCCTATATTCCACTTAAATGGTCCACCACAAAACAAAACTACACAATTTTGGGTACGCCTATATTCCATCAATGTTAAAGGGTTTTCAACAGAAACACAACATTTGGCCCAGCTGACCCCAAGCTTCAGTGCTGGTTGATATAAAATGCAGTTCGATAGGCCTACAAATCTTCACTGGTTTGTCTGCCTGAGGCGAGCAACTCAAACATTTGCAAGTTTTGCATGAGGATTACAGATTAGAGTATCCATATAAAGAACATACTTTATGTTTTTGAAGCAGTCCAAGATACATCTTTGGGTCAAACTTTGGCATGGTAACAAGCAGTGTTCCATTGTGAAGAAGTAACGACATCACAGGCATCATGCCATATATGTGGAAAAATGGGAGGACAGAGATGGTTTTGTCATCTGGGGTGGAGCGAATCAATTCCTTCTGGGAGCTGAAAAAAGAATATCAAGCTTTTGGTGGGGAGTGGGGAGGGGGAGGAGACTGAACCATACGCTACAGCTACATGTGGCCCAATAGTACTGCATCAGGACACTGACGACAAACTGCCATATCTCTTTCATTCATTTCAAGTCACCTGTATCACAAGGCAGTTTTCCACACAAAGTAGAATACCATGGAACCTCTATTAAGGACACCTTTGGGGGATTGTGCGGTGGTGTCCGAATTGAGAGTCGTCCTCATTAAAGAGGTCAAAAAGAACAGGCCTGACAAATGAGGACTAGACTCTGCTATCCTTAGAGAGGTGTCCTCCTGGTAGAGGTTTCTGCTGCACAAATAGAACCCACATACTTTGTCATCTGCAAGTTATACACAACATTCCTGTGAGTTAATTGAACGCCTTTAGGCAGACCAGTGGTTCCACTTGAGTATGGTAAGACAGCAACATCGTCCATATCAATGTGGACATCTGGAAAGGCACTGCCATCATCTTCCATCAGATCGGCAAAGTCTTTACATCCTTCACTTCCTTCACTTCCTTCACTTCCTCCCCCAATGACAAAAATATCCTACAAGGAAATTTAAATTGAAGTATAAAATGAGGCTTCGGTGAACTAACTGAATAGTTTTCAAAGCTATGCAGGAGGAAACCAGAATACCTTCAGAATCAGCATGTCAAAGATACATCATCAAAAAGATGAATTTTTGATCATACTCCGGGTAAGTCGTGTAAAAAATAGATAAGAGAGGATATGACATATGGCATTCAGTTATGATATCCCATGATGATTTATTTGACCAACACAACACAAATATTTACAAGGCATTTTTGTACAATGGTCAGGGCACAAAAAAGATCCTAGAGGATCTCCAGTTAAAACAACTGAATGAGACTTGCCTTCAGTTTTCCATATTCCTCAGCAGCAGTTTTGGCTCTCTCCAGAATCGCTCCCACAGTGACTAGGTACTGTGCATTGGAGTTCCTCAGTTGATGAACTAACTCCTCTGCAACGACATATGCGAATAGAGCCCAAATTATAACAAAGGTAGGCCTACCTGTGATGAATGTCATCACCATGTACCACGGGCAAAATATTTTCGTCAACAAAATGTTCTGCATGGTCATAGTCTGAAAGTTAGGAGAGATAGGACTGTCCCTTACCACTAGTGTAGGCAGGGTTTGCTGTAGTTACAACACCCCCAATATTGGTTACCCCAAGGAGTGCAATAGCATATTCAGGGAGGTTTGGCATGTAAAGACAGACTACTTCTCCTTTCTTGAAGCCCAGCTTGGTGAGGGCACTGCCAACATTTCTGACTAGATCTGGGATCTGAGAAAATTTATATGTCCGTCCAGTTGGCCCATCAATCTGAAAAATTGGCAAAGAAATTCAATTCAATTATGATTCAATAATAATAATAAAGGCACTCCATATAAGATTGTTGTATCGTATTATATCAAAGAGTATATTAGTGTGCTCACACAAATTTGCACGCATCCCAAATCTGAATTCGTAAATGTAAGTGTGAGCAGCATATCATATCACATTATGACATGTAAGGTGTTTTAGCTCACCAGTGCATCGCTGTCTCCATATTTGTCAAAATCACACATCACATACTGAGGGAGCGTGAGATTTGAAAATTCTACCTCAGGGAATTTACTGGATATGATACTCATCAGTCGAGACCATTGGTGAAGAGGGGTAGTCACGACTGGAAAAAATTAGGAAGTTGGGCTAGTGTATACAGATAATGCCCAGGTTCTACACTAAGCAGGGGACCAAGGCCAATATCATGACTCATTAAAAAGGACACAAACTCAATTTTGATCGCTATTATTAACCCATATGTGCACAAGCTATTAAAGCCCCACTGTATTGAATTTGAAAAACGCAAATCATCGCCGCGATTCTTGACGTCAGTGCACGACGTCACGACGTCAGCCGTAGTGTAAAATGTACTGCGCTCCATCTGAATACATTAGAGCTCTCCCTGTCGTTTTTTCTAATGTGTGCTGAAAACTAGGCCTTGATTATCTGAAGTACGTATCAGACAAGCATTTTGGGGACCTTCACAAGGCTATGAGACCTCTTTGTGCTCTCTCCTAACATTTTGAAAATATCGTAAAATTCAATACTGTGGGGCTTTAAAGGCTTGCCACGAAAACAGGGAAAAAGTGGCATGCGTCATGCTCAGCCGCCATCCAAAGAAGGGCAACAGGAATTCTATCACACTTCAGTCCAAACTGTTGTAAAGGAAAGGTATTGGGTAAAGGTTATTTTTTTTCAAATTTTTTTCCTCCCCCCCCCCTCCTTGAAAATCCTGGCGGAAACCCTGAGCAATATCAGTTGTTGAATCATTTGAAAAGGAACATTTCACATTCTAATGGTTATGCACTAGGGCATAATAAGCTAAGAATAGTACGTAAAACAGAGTAGCCTACAACTTGAAAACATCCATGTATGCTGTCTGACAGCAATAATTGACTATCCGACAGCAAACTTTCGACAGAAAACTGTCACGTGGACGCTATACATTGTTTTCGCATAATACTCGACACGCTGGCCTGAATGTTTCATCTTCACTGAGTTCAGGTAAAGACTCGGCTTCTCCTCCCTTGACCTTCACGCACGCCAACCACATTCCGTGTTCAACGGATGCCCCGGTCCCAAAAATAGCAGCCAATCACGGCAAAGCTTGCATCGACCCACGTGCATGACCTTACTCCGCAACAACGATGAAATGTTTGGTAATTCGACGAAATTTTAACATTCCCATCGACGCTAGATCGCCATCTTGAAAATCTTGACGTCATCGTCGGTGGGGCCGCCATCTTGTTGGTCTTTCAAGTGACGCGAACTACTTTTTCAAAATGTAAATATTTGCAGAAAACAATATTTATCTCGTCGAAAATGAAACAGAATACATGTACATGTAACTTTATTTACCCTACCGATGTTTGTATCGACTCTACCTTTGTACACATCCATCTACAACAGATCTAGTAGTAGCCTATATTGTAAGCGTAAAAAACGACGTGATGGGTAACCGCTTTACAAATAGAAGAATTTCTACTGTTCGCTCCGCGCGCGCACTACTTTTCAAGATGGAAACCAAGCGTCGATAATAGAAGTGCTGATGTCCCGAGATATCGCCACCTAGCGTCAAGTTTGGTGCATGACGTGTTCCTGGTAATGACGTTGACCAATCAAAATTTGATGAAATGACATCATTGATATTTTTTCTTCTGTGAACGACGAAGAAACGAGGCTTCTGATTGGGCGCACGAGAAAATGCCAAAGCGTTGAACACGGAATCTGGCTGCTTGCTGCAGAGTGTAGGAAGAGGTTAGCCGATTTCTACACGATGCATTTTATGCAGAATGGAATGCTTGGGTGTTTACGTGAACTTACCTCGTTTTCCTGACCATTTGGTATCCGATCTAGGACAAAGGACATTTCTACAACTTAGGATGTGCAGTGGTCGCGCTGGATCATGATGCAAATTTGATTGAAATCGCGAAATTACAGCAGACGCTCTCACTCGATGCATCGTCAAAAAATCCTGATTCACTGGGGACTACGTCAGTTGATGATGTCACTAATAGACTGGTTCCCTTCTCTGCTGCTCATATACGCGGCACCGCGGGTTTTGAAACCTTTGGCGCGCCTCTCGGTCTCACTCGACGGGGTTGGGCAGGCGACCCTGTGGACGAAATTGAGCTAAAATTATACAATAATTGGCATTATCTCGTGGATTAGGCCTACTCTCCTACCAGGTAGTCCGAGACAATTCATTTCAGACGTTAGGCCAAGGCACCGTATAGCCTACCTGCGTACGCCTTCATCTCGGCTTATTTTGCCTGGGCCTAGTTCTGTTCGGAAAGTGCGATTCATTCTTTTAGCGTCCATACAGGTAGGCCTGCACAAGCTTGTGCCATCAATCAAATCCAAATACTTTTTGACCGATAAAAAGGCGGTCTTTGCCGGTGGATCTCTCTCTGGGAAGGCGTCCCTAAATGCATCTTGAGTCTGGCTTGTAATCTCTTGTTTTCAAGAAATTTTGTTACCACAAACACTCTTTGCTCAGCTGATAAGTTGCACCATGTTGCTGGCTTGAATATTCAGGGGCCGTATGCATAAAACGTCTTAAGTGTAAAATTTCCCTTAAACTATTGTTCCAAACAAAAGATAAGGGAAATTTTACACTTAAGAATACCTTTCGCACATTGCGCTATGTTGTGAAGTTACTCACCATGTTATTGCATAACGTTAATGACATAAAAGTTAAATGCTTGCTTGCTTTCCTGGTCAACCATGGCAAGTGAACATTCATTTCACTGGTTTATTCCAACTGTAACAAATGGATTTGGACATGCCATTTTCAAAACAATGACGATCCGTGATGCATGACTGAAGGAATGTCATCGTGTGGTATCATTGGAAAGCATATTGAACCTGCGTTATGAGAAACCCACTATTATAGTGGTACACCTCTTGGGTTGGTCATATTAACCCCTTTTCACAGGATTAGGTTTTTTCTGGGACACTGTCACACGTCGTACGTCTACTAACATTGCATTAATTCTACAACATTCATCGGTGGGAGGGGTGTCTTGATACAGACGGCGACAGTGTCGAGCCCTCTGGATCTCCTCTACCGCGATGTCCTGCTAAACTTTCTTTCACAACACGAAAATTCCCGGATGAGGGCATCCGCCATTCAGTTCTTTATCTTTATTGTGGAAAGAGATATCGGTTGACATGCTTGAGTAAACATGAAAAGGACATGCGAAATTTTGCGTGTCAAGACGAAGCAGATTAATATTCCTGGTCGAATTTAGGCCTATTGAACAAGGAATTCCTTCGTCGTGCATGATCAGGTGTCAGAACGGTCGGTCTTGGCAACGATTCCACTTCGTCGATCCATTGGTGATGTATATGAGGGTATTGATTGACCGCGCTGTACGTGTGGAAGGACGTTATATTATCATGGAACAAATAAATATCCACTCAATCTGCATGTTGTTCGTTTACTCTGACATATTGACATTAGTATGTATAGAGAATGTGTGCCAGTTCTGTGTATAAATTTGTCCTGTGAAGGAGAGTGACCATTGTGAAGAAAGCAGAACGCTCGTGTCGGTTTATATGCGATCGAAAGGGAGGACGCCGATTGATTGATAAAAATGTCGAAGGTAGGCATCTAATCCAAGTTTCGAACATCGATGTTCGGTCCCGTACTCTCTAAAGAGGCACAAGCTGAAAAGGTTTGGCTTTTCTTCACCCGAGTCTGCCATCATGCCTGCTGAGCAGAATCGGCTGGAGTGTGAACCACGCATGGGCTCTGTCATGTTGTATCTGTGCACAAGACTGATTCAACAGTGACTATGAAGCTTTGTTGTGTGTACATGTACACGCGAGCTCTTGGTCAGGGTCGGCCATAAGCAATAAACGGTGACGAAGGCGCCTCAAACACCATTCTCAGCTTCAATTTTGGACCTTAGTTCTTTCATGATCATTTTCTGCTACATGAATGCATTTTTTTTGTAACAGGGCAAGCCGTTAACCAAGAAAGAAATCGATGAAAGTAAGTGTAATCTTTTTTTACGTCATCATCAACCTTTGCTTGTTCCGTGTGTGAATGGACAGAGCCAAACTGAGCATGTTCCTTGGTTGCTGCAGTGTACTGTCCTTTTACACATTGATCCATCGTTCCTACTTCAGAGGTGAACGTCGCCTTTTCACTCGTTGACAAGGATGGAAATGGCCGGATCACCATGAAGGAGTTCGAAAAGGTTTTACAATTGGCGGGTGAGAACCCCACGAGGGCCGAAGTCAGAAAAATCATCCAAGAATATGACTTAGATGGTGAGTCCTTTTCTAAGGGAAGAAGCATCGATTTTGAGGAATTCAACCTGGCAGAAGTACATGCATGATGACGCTGTAATAACTGGCAAAGTTACAGTCATGACAGTGGATCAAGCCGACGTTTACCATCTGAATTTAGTAGTGGTCCCGGTACCTGTGCCTTCTACCTGACTCTGTCAAGATGGCACTCGATTTAAACATTCCCAAAAGGTCTGTTATCTTTCCAGACAACGGAACACTTGATAAAGAGGAGTTCAAGAAAATGATGGAAGGGAACTGGACGAGATCAGACCCCCAGGAATACATGCAGGCATTTAAGATATTTGATAAGAATGGTGATGGTTACCTTAATGCCAATGAACTTCGAAAAGCCATGACGAAGTTTGGAGAAGTTATGAGTCCGGCGGAAGTCGAAGAAATGCTTTCCCTCGCTGACGTCGATAAGGATGGCCGTATTAATTACAAGGGTGAGCACCAAAAGGCTTCATAACGGTCACATGATGATCAAGTATGTGCATGGACCTGTTGGAGCTTTCAAAGACGAGGTTCCTGTCATTGATGTTGTTAACAGTGCGTCGAATTCTGCTGAAGGAACGCAAAACTACATGTAAATCCAGTTGTGTGGCGAACGCAGCCCGGTTGAGCTTTTGACAGAACCTGTATTGCCAACAAAACACGATACGAAACCACGATTACGTACCTGTCTCAAAATTTACCTGTACATCATTCTCTTTTTCAGAATTTGCAAGGATAATGACAGGCACAGCGCTCGCTGACGCGGCTGATCTTTGACCAACGTCAGTGACGTGCATGTACATGTACATTCATGGATGCGTAGGCATCGTCTGCGAGTTCCATTTTTCACCAGTTCGTCATAATCTTTATACTCATTAATTAGTTATACATACTTTATTAGATACGAGATACGTCCATGGCCGACAGGCCTGTTCCTTGGTAGTGTTTGCCACTGTCAGAGAGAAATCATGATAAGGAAACAGAGCGATCACCGTTGATGGACTGATACATGTACTTTTGCATCGGCATTCACCTCGTCAGCAATCTCCACGCCAACAGAGGTCTCCATCAAATACAGCTGTGTTAGGTTTGAATATTGAGTATTTCCACTGGCAGCAAAAACGCATTTAGTGTGTTGTTTTGGCTATATTTTCATATCATACTGGCAGGTCTTCATATAGATCTAGAGGACGCGGTCCAGGTGAGCGACACTTGCATGCCAGTGTAGGAAAGGGGAATACCGTTTCTACACTATGAAGGATGTTTCTGCGAACTTCGGACACAAAAATGTTGCATCGTACTTTTGTAAAATACATTGTATTTTTTTCTATTACATATATATTATCGACAAAAATACTAGTTGTAGTTTCTGTACATAACTGAAGAAGAGGTGCTGGTGGAAAAAAGACATACATGTATTTTTACAGAAATGATAGGTTTGCTACGCTGGTCACTTGTCTCGACAGTACCGAGATTCGAACCCACGCCTCCACATAATGGTAATGTATTTTTACAAGGTCGTTACTGCATCGACAAGTCTATGAGTTGTATATTCTCCACCAACAATGCATGAGCATGCAGTTCATTGCTGTACAACCATTCTATAGGCCCTCGGTGAAACTTTTACCACTTCTTCGTGCAGCAAAATATCTTTTTAAGGAAGACTTTATAACCCATCCTGAAGTTCTTGTTCAGGGCTGCATACAGAACACTATTCAAACTACTGTTGGTGTGTGCTAATTTTATGGATATGACGTAGGCAGTTTTCGATAGGACATCATTACGATCAAACAGGCAAATCAGAGCATAGGGCGTCCAACAGACAAGGAACACAACAAAGACGACAAAGAGAGTTTTTGCCAAGCGGACGTCGCTGCCTCGGACACGATTCCTTCTGATGATGCGAGTGTTTCCACCCGGACTGTTGGGATCGTTCGTCTCTCTCGTGACTGATATGTAACTTGCGCTGTCTTCGTCGATATCGGGGCTTACCGTCCCTGGCCGCTTTCCGCTCGATGAAATAGTCGCCACGGTCTCTGTTTTGGATGTACGATTATTGTATCCTCCAACCCGGCGTTTACTTCTGAGTACAAACATATAGATGCTGACGTTGCACGCGAAGACTGTTATCAGTGGTAAGGTCACAAACATTAAGATGAAAAACACGGTGTAAGAATCACTTGCTAATCTGTCATACGAACATGCCATTGTTTTTAAGTCGTACGCATGGCCACCCCAATAAAGGTAGTTGGGAACATCTAACGCCCATGCACAACACCACAATCCAATCGCATACAGGATAGTTCGCTTCCACGTGAAGATCCTCAAGTAATGTTCATTTTTGCAGATCAAAATGTACCTGTTTACGCTGATGGCTGCGATGTTGTAAAGGGAACAAACGCAGCTGGCGAGACACAGGCTTCCAATAGTTTTGCACAAGGCTGGTCTGTCGTTGAAGAATTTGGGACCGAGGACAACGCCAGCAATGCTCATCGGATCGACGAAACTTGTCACGGTCAGGTCGGCAATGGCTAGATTCAGGATGAATACGTTGCCTGAAACAAGAGAAAAGAAATTACGGTAAAATCACGTTTAAGAGGTCTGGGTCCATTATGAAGCCTTTGCAACTTTGCGTTCACGCTAATCTATTGTTTGGCTGCACATGCCCCTGTTCACTGACTGCCTTACAATAGATTTGCGTGAACGCAAAGTTGCGAAGGCTTCATCATAAATACGGCCCCAGATTGGCAGGTGCTGAAATCAATCAGTCCGCCTCTTTCATTTAACAGGTCGCTTTAGACCTAGACTGGTCCCCTGTCGTAGTTCTCGCTTCACTACTACGACAGGCATTTTGAACGCCAATTCGGCATGTGATTGGTCAACTGTGATTGGTCAACGGTCGCGCCATGAGTCATCATCTATTTTTAGAGACTCCCGCAACGTTACAAGTCTTTATTGCTCATTTGCATACGTGTGTCAGAAAACAGGCAAACATGGCGGACGCGGCCTGTCGTAGTAGTGGAGGAACGGAGCGATACGACAGGGGACCAATCTACTTTAGACCATGTTAAAGCGGCGGGAGGGCATTAAGAGGCGAGAGAGTCAATCAGATGAAAAATACTATTTTTAAATAAACATGAGTAACACTCGTCTACGGGTTAATTTTGGCACCTTTAACATGAACACGTAAAAACGTCACATTGCAGCATATTTTGCACACAGAATGTAAGTTGAAATATAAAGGACTGTAACGAAGTGATCTCAAAGCCAGTGACGTATTCCGTCGGTGAAATCGTTGATGGCGTCAGGAAGTTGGCCTGCCTGTTTGTACCGCAGAAAGCTAGGTGGGCTATAGCAAGGCTACAGCGTTTTTAATCGATGACCTCGAGATGAAATCGCCAGGAGGGACTGTCTTCCAGAAATATCATAACATGATCCTGTATCATTTATGTATCGAACATCTAAAATTGCTATAAACCACTGGTTGCACAATATGATATATCTAATGATATACCGC
This sequence comes from Notospermus geniculatus, assembly GCA_002633025.1. Lineage (NCBI taxonomy): Eukaryota > Metazoa > Nemertea > Pilidiophora > Heteronemertea > Lineidae > Notospermus > Notospermus geniculatus. Next base: position 359,166 of record NMRB01000425.1, on the reverse strand, counting down.
GTAAACGCACCAATATCTTTTGAAAACGCCGAAGGATCAAGTTGGCATGAGTAGTAGGGCATTTTCCGGTCAAATTGCACAGAAACATAATCCGAAAAACATGTAGTGTGCAATGACTCCCTGGAGAAGTTGTTCGACATGGTACTTATAGAATTTGTTATTCATGTGGGACAGTGACGTGCCGAAATCTTATCTTTTAATAAGATTCGACTGAAACAAAGTTATGCTATACACTTGAAATATCAGCTGAAGCGCATTATCCAAGATCAATTGCCCGATTGAGATTGAAAATCTATGTTTTCCGCACGGATATCACAGGTTGTAATTATCTGCTATAGAGACCGATAACGAGGAAGTTCTTGATAATTTGTCACTGAAACATCAGACACCGTACCTGTCACACAAGAACATTCACCTCTCGTCATTTTCGGATTTTAAAGGTCCCACTGCAGTCATTGCCTTCACTCTATGAAAGCATCAGTTTTGGCAGCCAATCTTTGAAGGAGTCTTTGATAGCAAGCGGGACACTGCAGTGGGTATCCATGCCTTATGTTAATGAGCTGACATGTGAAACTACGGTATACAAATCGTATTTTGGCCTCGCAGTAGATTGGTTCATGGAGTCTCCGACAGACTCTATTTAATCCTACCGGTGAAATCTGGAACTAATGTGATTGACAGGTGATTGGTGTCGTTCTACAGTTCTCACCTTGTGTCATGAGTCTCTTATCGGAGAGCACTGCTCCTATCACCATCACGTTCCCGATGTTTCCAATCATCATAAATGTAGAAAGGATGGTCAAATAGATGAATGTCAGCTCCGGGTGGAGCAGAAAGTAGTTCGGATATTCCTCCGCACCCGGTCTGCGGCCATCGGAAGTGATGTCGAAATTCAGAGTTGGGCCTTCTGCTGACGTCCACGTGTTTATCGTGCTGTTTTCCATCATTGTAGAGGTCAACACTTCAGTAGCAAAATGAAGATCTGCAAAAGCAGAAATCAAAAGAGATACTGACGAACTCCTTCACGTAATGGAGTCAGGTTGGCATAAGGCAGAATCACTGTAAAAACCAATGGGCTCGAGAGACCCATGATTTTGTCCACTACCTGGGCACGTGGGTTTGAGATGAGAATGGGTCCATGGTACCCAGAATATTTGTTCTTCGAACCTGAAACGAGGAGGTCCTTAGGTTCCAGTATAAACCCATAATGACCAGTTTCACAGGTCACTTTGGCCCATCTACTATTGCTGCTCATGGGTGCCAACACCCCACGGTAGCATTCGTAGATGGGCCAAAGTGGCCTATGAAACTCTGATTATGGGTTACTCACTTACTGGAACCTATAGACCTGTCCGTTTCAGGCTCGAAGAACAAATATTCTGGGCACCATGGACCCATTCTCCATTGAACACATTTCAAACCCATGTGTTCAGGTAGTGGACAAAATCATGAGTCTCTCGAGCCCATTCGTTTTTACAGTGATCATACTATGAGGGATGCACATCACTTGATTTGTCATTTGATGCAAATAAAGTCCTGCTTTGAAATGGTGCGGTCCATCTCTCTAGGCAAATTCGAATGACCTGACTGATGACACAGATACGTTCGACCTTGAAGGAAGTACTTAGAAAATCATCAAGCGTGCCGTCAGTGATGGCCGATAGATCATTATCACTGCACACCCAAGCTATGTATCGAATATGCGAAAGAATGGGCGTAATGTCAGCGTAATGGTCATACGTGGTTGATTTACGCAACTTGTAACTCGTCGGTAAGATGATACAGGGCGGTAACAAGTACTTCGCAGGGGAGAAGTGGAGTGTGAAACGTTATCTCATAAAAACCTTCGTCAATATAGAGTTTTCTCAGTCTCTATCGATCAGGGACCTAAAGATAGAAAACAATGGCAGTGATCTTGATAACCTTTTGAATCTGGAGTAAGACCGCTGTAACCCCACAGCGAACATCGGCTCTGGTTGATCGTTCGACGTTTGGGTATGATTTTTGTCCTCAATTTTTGGCAGTTCAAAAATGCTCGTCGACAAGTCAAAACCTTCTGCCCGCTGGTGAGTACGAACAGATCCTGCGCTTGCATGCACTGACTCAGCAATCTACACTCATTGGTGTCTGTGTACAGTGTTCATGTAGTGTGCCAAGGACAAGTGCAGTGTCACAATCGTTTGTACATGTACGAGCATGATATCTCGTCATGCCTCACGTGTGTTCCGAGCTTAACTCATGCAAGTGGTATCGAAGGCATCCTTCCCATCCTACAATACTCATGAAGTGCGCCAAGAGAACCAAAGTGCTCGATCTTGCGGAAGCATTTAATTGGACATATGTCCGTCTTTCAACCTCATTCATCTCACTCGCCTATCAGGGAATAACAAATTTCAGATTTGTTGTAAACACTTAATATGTGGCATCTTGTCGGAGGGGTTCAATTGGCGGTCATCGGACTGAAGATGAAGAATATGCAACATTGGTTACATTCCTTGAATGGCATTGTTAAGAAGGGTTTGAAAATTACACTACACAAAGTTTTTTGGTACTCCTTCTTTACACAGTATGATATGCACAACGTTTCTACCAGTGTTCCCTGGTCGTCTTCAGGTGGCTGAATGACACACTAAAAGTTTCATACAGGACAACAGTTCTCCAATCCAAACTCAGAGAACTGTTGTCCTGTATGAAACTTTTAGTGTGTCATTCAGCCACCTGAAGACGACCAGGGAACACTGGTAGAAACGTTGTGCATATCATACTGTGTAAAGAAGGAGTACCAAAAAACTCTGTGTAGTGTAATTGGTTACATTATTTCCCAAAAAACGATTGATAAGTTTTCTTATCCCATCAAATACATGGTAATCCTTTTTGCTGAGGAGGATTTCAGGGAACTATCTTGGGGCCAACCACGGTATGCAACAGAAAGAATTCGCACACGGCAATAGACAGCAACAACCTTCGACCTTTTCGTCAGAAATGCTTTTTTTTGCCATAACATTATCTGACACGAGGTCTAATTGTATCACCGTTAATCGCAGCATGGCACCTTTACACACGATAGACAAACAATCGGGTCTAATCAAACAATTGTCTCATTAGCAACACCAAGTTTAGATTGCAGCAGGATTGCCCGGGGTTTGCTTGATGACAGCGTCTTGTCAACACCACGTCCGCTCAGTCAATCAAGAAGAGTAGTTCGTCGACTATTATCCAACGGATTAAGCAGACATGAAGCCACATCTCTCTTCCGAACGTGACTTGCACTGTGTAGAGTGATTAGTTACCTAGCAATGGTGATTATCATTGCCCTATTAGGCCCAAGCGGAAATTTAAACTGTCTTGCACGTGAGTGAAGTCCTTCAAAGATCGCCGCTTCCGAACTCATCGCGAACAACAAACAATGGTGGAGTTAAAGCAACAGCGTGGAAAGACGACAAAATGAACCGACTCTGTCTTACAAAGATTGAGAAATTGCATTTAAATCACTGAAGCATAGAATCGTTTGAAGCAGTACACTCGACCGTGATAAAAATCAGACTTGTCTCAATCACCAAAGGTGGAATGAGCATAAGTTTCCATATTTCAAACAGCAGCTTTTTTCATGGATATTCCATATTTAGAACCTTAAAAAATCAGTATAATTTGTTATTGGAGGAAGAATACAATTATTGGTCACTATGATCGATAGATATATCCATGATTGTTAATCGTTCATTGTGTATTTATATTGGTGCAGATCGTCAGCGATTCTCGATCAAAGAAGCGGTTCTGATGAAGTGATTCTTGTCGATTACGAGGTATTTGTCTGTGTTTCCCACTGAAAGCAAACATTGCAGCAAAAGAAAACTACTGCTTTCACCAATTTTTATGATTACATGTAGGGCCGTATTCTAGAAGCTTCCTTAACTCTAAAGTTTACTTTAGCTATTGTTTGTAGGGCAGAATACAAAAGCTTAAAGTGGACCTTAGAGTTAAGGAGGCTTCTAGAATACGGTCCGTAATTTCTATCTTGTCTACGTTTTTGAGCTATTAGGCCCAGTGCGATGGGCTTTATGAATTGGTTAAGCAACTACCTGTATATCTCAGTCGTTGGGATCTGCATGAATCTGCTTCTAATCTTTGTCTCACTTACGTGAACACGATTCAGTCGAAGGAGTGACTTGTCAAAGTGAAGGTTTTTGTAAAGAGTTGGGAAAAAACAGACTGTGTTGCGGCTGAAAGGAAACACTGGCAGAACAACGAACTCTAATAACGATCGTAGCAGTGAAACTGTCGAAAATTGTACCTAATTCCTACCTGTATAAGATGATTGTAGTCCTCGATGAAGCTATCATAACGTGGCATTTATCCCTTGTGATCAGGGTAGCTGAATGCTACAGTTAGCCAGCGGCAACCTGGTAACAACCGTTATATTTGTAGTTGTATCAACCTCGGTTTCAGTTTCGCTAGGCAGAGAACTGCCAGGTTGGGTGGGCCTCGCCGCGAAGGAGGTTGTTGTTCAGCAGGTTCTCGGCAAAGTTTCACGCCTCCATGATCTTACCAGCAATTTTTTGTTCGAATGAAGATAATACACCACCTGTCAGCTTAAATTTCCGAAAAATCGACAAATTGCTAAATTAGTACAATTTTTCCATATTGACCACGTATCAATAAGTCCCCGACTGTGTCCGTAATTACGGCACTTCGGACTCGAGATGTCAGATTGTGACATAACAACGGAAGCGTTATCAATTTTGATTGGCTGGTTCCACACGTAAAATGGCGACCGCCAGGAGTCATTTGTCAACGCTGAACCAATTATCAAGACGATAATGTTCAATTACGGATACGACCATGCCAATTCTGGGAAGGTTGCAAAGTGAAATTGTACTGAAGCATCGTTCCGTGATACTTTCATCTAAAGACACTGATCAAATTCGATTACTGCTATAATGAAGCTTAATACGAAATGGATCAGTGTCGTTCGATTATACCATGTGAGATTTTGAGGAGATGATTCTGACATATTTTTCTATTGGTCGATATTCGGCATTCAGCTTCGTCCTTTATTCAAGGGCCATTTGACTTCAAGGGACATTTGACTACAGATTCCTCAAAACTGTATACATGTAATGGGACTTACTGGTTGTGATTCGTGCCTGCACGACGGCGTGGCGGGCTCTGATTGGTTGATACATAGTATGAATGTTGGGAGCCAGCGAATAACGTAGGAACCCCGGAATGATGTCTGTTCGTAAAACAGACATTACAACAAGGATCCCGACCACCCACTATTTCCACTGTCTCATCATCGTTCATGTCGTGCTTCTGCCCGTAGAGGTGATGACGAACAATAGATTGATAAAAACGCAAAATCCGATGGGTCACTGTGCACCCCTTGGCCTAGACAGCTTCCTGTGTTTGCCGCGGCGCTACTGTCCACAGGAGTGGAGCGGCAAAGTCGGGAACCAGTCTACCCTTGTCCTTCCTCTCCTATCGCGGCCTCTATGTCCCTCTCCAAAATGCCATGGGGAGAATTGATGAGGATACTGAGAAAAAAAACCGCTGATGGAGTCCACCCATTAAACTCAGCCACATTGGCACCTGAAACTGGGAGATCTTTCCAGTAGCAATTTAAGGTTGCACTGATACGGCGCTCTTCTCTGAACCATTACCGGTAGCAATGTTTTTGCACCATCAACATCGTCTCCGGACTCTACACTTATGTACTGGACACAGAGATGTGATGATTCTATAAAGCTCACGGCGATAGTAAGGCAGGGAGAAGCCATAGACAATAAAGTTGGTGCAGTAATTAAAGTAACTGACCAACGTGGTGAATCTGTATAACCCGACAATGAAGTCCGTGTAATATTTTGGTGTGTCGTCGGGTAGGCTGAAAGCGTAAACAGAAAGGACTGCCCTCGGTGTCATGAAAATCACAAACAATACTGAGACCAAAAGGAGGTTGATCAGAGTCTTCCGTTCACTAATGTCCCTTGCAGATTTTGAAGACGAGTCGCGAAATTTTCTTGATCTTGCCATTCCCATGAGAATAATGGTATTCGATATGACGATTATGGAACACGGGAGAAAATAAACCATGCATTCATGCGTTAGGAACACAGTTGTTAGTATCCCACGTGCTGAATAGTAGCACATGGTTTTCGAACCTACTACAAGTATGTCGACAAAAATGCCGGTGTGGATCCCTGCCAAGGCACATCCAAACAACACGAGGGAAATCGCAAGCCTTCTCCTTCCGTTAGTAACGCTTGCCCGTTTTAAAGGGAAGCAAACCACTAGCGCCTTCTCTAGGGAGAAAATAACGATAATCCAAGCCGACATGTTTAATAGGACAACGTAGATGTACGTACATATTTTACAACTCAAAACGGATAACGTGTAGATATCGAGTCCAAGCTGGCCACCTGTAACAGTCCCGAGTCCCGATGCAAGCCACATACTAAGGAACCCTACGAACACGGTACAACACAGATCAGACACGGCCAAACATATTAGGTAAGTGGCAGTCGCATCATTCTTCTTGCCAATACGAGAGAAAATTACGAGCGAGAGGATGTTCCCGAAAAATCCAGTGATTAACACAGCGATCATTGCGTAACCGTCGAAATATTCAATGAATAGGCCTACATTACGATATCTCGATATTTGGCTGAAACTTTCGCCACTTTCAGTGACACCAGGCGTTACCGCTATTGTTGGCACCAACGCCATCACATCCAGATTCAGCATCAAATTTTCGTATTTGCGACGGGGACCGACGTTTACCGCTGAACCATTCGACAGATATTTCGCCATGACAAGAGTGATTCTCTTTTTGTCTCCGCCTTGTCAGTCGATCAACGTGATAATGTCCTTGGTCCAAGCCACATTTTTCTCGGGTGTGCATATAATTTATTTTAGTTTTCTTTGTTTCAGATCGATATGATTGGAATGATATGATGAATATATAACATCAAACGCTATTTTCTGGTCGAAGATATTTTGGTAATCGTTGCGATATGATCATTTTATTACAAGTAACAGTTCAAAATAGTTTACAGGAGACGTCTTGCTTGTAGGCCTGTATGTTCATCATGTGCATGTACATGTACATGTGCATGTACTCCTTGAGCGAACGGCCTCGCCTAGTACGTGTGAACGGAAGGTCATTGCTCTGCAATAGCTGACACAAGAGGATTAGGACCGTATTCACAAAGCCCCCGTAACTTAAGGGTACGCAAATCCTTTGTCAGGTTGATAGTGAACAATAGGTTGCCCAAAATGAACAAATATTGTTTACGCATTCCCGTAATTTATTGCGAGAGCTTCGTGAATAAAACCCTATTAAAACTGTCTCGACAGAGCGGGGCAGCACACCGAAACCTGGTCCTAATAAAATGGACGCCTTTTGTGTCGGAAATTGATCAGGACCGGGATGTCAGTTTCATTTCAACAGTTTTAACCACTAGTGACACCTATTGAAAAAGTCGGCTATCGTCGCCATTATACCCTGTGCATCGAGAACACATGTACGCTCAGAAATCTACGTAGATGCGTAGATCTGAAATATTTTTTTGTAAAATTTTGAGGAGACAACCTGACATTTTTTCCTATTGGGTGATATTTGGCACTCGGCTTCGTCCTTTATTCAAGGGCTTGTTAGACGGTAAAATCCATCGGGGATGCGCGCAGAGCAATTCCCTCAAAACTGCATATTATTAAGACTTGACTGGTCGTTCGTGCATGGTGAGGCACGCATGTTGATTGGGTGTGATGCATGTTAGGAGACAGCGAATAACGTAGGGACCTAGGAATGATGTCTGTACGTGAACGGACATTACCGCCAGGATCCCGACCACCCACTATTTCCACTGTCTCATCTTTGTGCCTGGGGGGCAGCCGTGAATTCCTGTCGATTGGTTTTGTGCCCTGGGGCGAAAAAATGTCGAAATCCTGACCCCCAGCTAATTCCTAGGCGTCGAAAAAACGTCGAATTCCTGACCAGGGGGGGGGGGTACAGAGTTTCCATTGACCGCTGCATGAGGAGGAGGAGGATGACACTCAAAACTGAACGCTCTAAAACTTATTCTATGGACAAAGGTGTTTGCGCAATAGGTGACAGTTGACAGTTGATGGTCATGAATTGAATTAATCACAGGCCTAATGATTCAACAGCTCAGTGACATTCAAAGTTGTGTTAATGTGTTCCATGCCTCCATAAACCTTTGAATAGTCACAAAGATCATCAAATTTGAATGATGAACAGTTGGCTATATGGAGGTGCCGGTGGCCATGTTGGACGCCATATTGGTCTTAAGTGTTAGGTAATGGTCCAATGTCATTTTTAATGGTCTTAATGTGTTTCTTGCCCCCAAAAACATAGGGATAGACACCAAGATCATCAAATTTGAGTTAATAGTTACAGACTTATGGCCATTCAGAGGTGTCGGCGGCCATGTTTGACGCCATATTGGATTTCCGTGTTACGTAATGGGCCAACATTGTTGCTTATTGTTTTATTGTGTTCCTTGCACCCGAAAACATAGGGATAGACACCAAGATCATCAAATTTGAGTTAATAGTTACAGACTTATGGCCATTCAGAGGTGTCGGCGGCCATGTTTGACGCCATATTGGATTTCCGTGTTACGTAATGGGCCAACATTGTTTTTTATTGTTTTATTGTGTTCCTCGCCCCAGAAAACATAGGGATAGACACCAAGATCATCAAATTTGAGTTGATAGTTACAAACTTATGGCCGTTCAGAGGTTTCGGCGGCCATCTTGGGCGCCATCTTGAAAAAAAACACTTTTCCGGGGGTCCAACTTTGGTAAACTTTTAGTATGTTAAAAAGTACACTAAAACCTACCAGAATCAATTGAAAAACCTTTTGTAGCAATTTTTTGGTGGTTAAACTGTATTTTGACCTGACTATCTAGAGGACGCGGTCCCAACCTCGTTCCCAGGGGTCGTTCGCTTTCTGACAATATGGCGGTCGCGTCACTAACCCCTGGCATCAGCTTTGGATTTAACGCACGTGATTGGTTGACGGGAAACCGTCAAATATATCCAAGAATATACCCAAAGAAATTTTCAAAATATTTTGGATCAAACCAGAAGGTTATCTATATCCACGTTTGATGATTTTTTGTAAAAAGAATTTTAAAAAGCACTGGTTAGTAGTTCAAATTGATTATTTTGACTCGTGCTGCCACCTATACTTAGTCCAAGATTCCTGGATTAGCAACCGAAGCTGATTCCAGGGGTTAGTGAGCGAGTGGTCCGAGGTTGTCTGAGCGAACTATACCCCTGGGGACGAGGTTGACGCGGTCCAGGTGAGCGACACTTGCATGCCAGTGTAGGAAAAGAGAATACCGTTTCTACACTATGAAGGATGTTTCTGCGAACTTCGGACACAAAAATGTTGCATCGTACTTTTGTAAAATACATTGTATTTTTTTCTATTACATATATAATTGACAAAAATACTAGTTGTAGTTTCTGTACATAACTGAAGAAGAGGTGCTGGTGGAAAAAAGACATACATGTATTTTTACAAGGTCGTTACTGCATCGACAAGTCTATGAGTTGTATATTCTCCACCAATGCATGAGCATGCAGTTCATTGCTGCAACCATTCTATAGGCCCTCGGTGAAACTTTTACCACTTCTTCGTGCAGCAAAATATCTTTTTAAGGAAGACTTTATAACCCATCCTGAAGTTCTTGTTCAGTGCTGCATACAGAACACTATTCAAACTACTGTTGGTGTGTGCTAATTTTATGGATATGACGTAGACAGTTTTTGATATGACATCATTACGATCAAACAGGCATATCACAGCATAAGGCGTCCAACAGACAAGGAACACAACAAAGACGACAAAGAGAGTTTTTGCCAAGCGGACGTCGCTGCCTCGGACACGATTCCTTCGGATGATGCGAGTGTTTCCACCCGGACTGTTGGGATCGTTCGTCTCTCTCGTGACTGATATATAACTTGCGCTGTCTTCGTCGATATCCGGGCTTACCGTCCCTGGCCGATTTCCGCTCGATGAAATAGTCGCCACGGTCTCTGTTTTGGATGTACGATTATTGTATCCTCCAACCCGGCGTTTACTTCTGAGTACAAACATATAGATGCTGACGTTGCACGCGAAGACTGTTATCAGTGGTAAGGTCACAAACATTAAGATGAAAAACACGGTGTAAGAATGACTTGCTAATCTGTCATACGAACATGCCATTGTTTTTAAGTCGTACGCATGGCCACCCCAATAAAGGTAGTTGGGAACATCTAACGCCCATGCACAACACCACAATCCAATCGCATACAGGATAGTTCGCTTCCACGTAAAGATCCTCAAGTAATGTTCATTTTTGCAGATCAAAATGTACCTGTTTACGCTGATGGCTGCGATGTTGTAAAGGGAACAAACGCAGCTGGCGAGACACAGGCTTCCAATAGTTTTGCACAAGGCTGGTCTGTCGTTGAAGAATTTGGGACCGAGGACAACACCAGCAATGCTCATCGGATCGACGAAACTTGTCACGATCAGGTCGGCAATGGCTAGATTCAGGATGAATACGTTGCCTGAAACAAGAGAAAAGAAATTACGCTAAAATCACGTTTAAGAGGTCTGGGCCCATTATGAAGCCTTTGCAACTTTGCGTTCACGCTTATCTATTGTTTGGCTGCACATGCCCTATTGTTCACTGACTGCCTTACAATAGATTTGCGTGAACGCAAAGTTGCGAAGGCTTCATAAATACGGCCCCAGGTTGGCAATCAATCAGTCCGCCTCTTTCATTTAACAGGTCGCTTTAGACCATGTTAAAGCGGCGGGAGGGCATTAAGAGGCGAGAGAGTCAATCAGATGAAAAATACTATTTTTAAATAAACATGAGTAACACTCGTCTACGGGTTAATTTTGGCACCTTTAAGGTCGATCTATACCTATTGCGTGGCACTGAACTGCCCAACTTTAACTTGTGATAATTCATTTATAACAATGATTACAAAAACATTTCTAGTATGGTACGTTACGTATGAAGCATCTCAGTGAACTTTCACCCTAAATAACTGGATCCTAGTTCCGGATTGCCCANAGCCTTCCTGATCGTTCAACATTTCCTTCATGCTCTTTGACTTAGACGCAGGATAGTTAGACGCGTGTGATTATCCTGCGGGTAAACGCCTCTGGTGAACCACCGTACAGACATCAGACAATAGTTTTCTAGGCCTTTAACCTGTGTAATGCAGAATTTGTACGCTGATTAGGCCAAAACACCCGTAAACGTGCGATGATCACCCTTATTGAATACGGGCCCCAATGACTATAGATCGACCTTAACATGAACACGTAAAAACGTCACATTGCAGCATATTTTGCACACAGAATGTAAGTTGAAACATAAAGGACTGTAACGAAGTGATCTCAAAGCCAGTGACGTATTCCGTCGGTGAAATCGTTGATGACGTCAGAAAGTTGGCCTGCCTGTTTGTACCGCTAGGTGGGCTATAGCAAGGCTACAGCGTTTTTAATCGATGACCTCGAGAAGAAATCGCCAGGAGGGACTGTCTTCCAGAAATATCATAACATGATCCTGTATCATTTATGTATCGAACATCTAAAATTGCTATAAACCACTGGTTGCACAATACGATATATCTAATGATATACCGCGTAAACGCACCAATATCTTTTGAAAACGCCGAAGGATCAAGTTGGCATGAGTAGTAGGGTATTTTCCAGTCAAATTGCACAGAAACATAATCCGAAAAACATGTAGTGTGCAATGACTCCCTGGAGAAGTTGTTCGACATGGTACTTATATAATTTGTTATTCATGTGGGACAGTGACGTGCCGAAATCTTATCTTTTAATAAGATTCGACTGAAACAAAGTTATGCTATACACTTGAAATATCAGCTGAAGCGCATTATCCAAGATCAATTGACCGATTGAAATTGAAAATCTATGTTTTCCGCACGGATATCACAGGTTGTAATTATGTGCTATAGAGACCGATAACGAGGAAGTTCTTGATAATTTGTCACTGAAACATCAGACACCGTACCTGTCACACAAGAACATTCACCTCTCGTCATTTTCGGATTTTAAAGGTCCCACTGCAGTTATTGCCTTCACTCTATGAAAGCATCAGTTTTGACAGCCAATAGCTTTGAAGGAGTCTTTGATAGCAAGCGGGACACTGCAGTGGGTATCCATGCCTTATGTGAATGAGCTGACATGTGAAACTACGGTATACAAATCGTATTTTGGCCTCGCAGTAGATTGGTTCATGGAGTCTCCGACAGACTCTATTTAATCCTACCGGTGAAATCTGGAACTAATGTGATTGACAGGTGATTGGTGTCGTTCTACAGTTCTCACCTTGTGTCATGAGTCTCTTATCGGAGAGCACTGCTCCTATCACCATCACGTTTCCGATGTTTCCAATCATCATAAATGTAGAAAGGATGGTCAAATAGATGAATGTCAGCTCCGGGTGGAGCAGAAAGTAGTTCGGATATTCCTCCGCACCCGGTCTGCGCCCATCGGAAGTGATGTCGAAATTTAGAGTTGGGCCTTCTGCTGACGTCCACGTGTTTGTCGTGCTGTTTTCCATCATTGTCGAGGTCAACACTTCAGTAGAAAAATGAAGATCTGCAAAAGCAGAAATCAAAAGAGATACTGACGAACTCCTTCACGTGATGGAGTCAGGTTGGCATAAGGCAGAATCATACTATGAGGGATGCACTTCACTTGATTTGTCATTTGATGCTAATAAAGTCCTGCTTTGAAATGGTGCGGTCCATCTCTAGGCAAATTCGAATGACCTGACTGATGACAGATACGTTCGACCTTGAAGGAAGTACTTAGAAAATCATCAAGCGTGCCGTCAGTGATGGCCGATAGATCATTATCACTGCACACCCAAGCAATGTATCGAATAGTGCGAAAGAATGGGCGTAATGTCAGCGTAATGGTCATACGTGGTTGATTTATGCAACTTGTAACTCGTCGGTAAGATGATACAGGGCGGTAACAAGTACTTCGCAGGGGAGAAGTGGAGTGTGAAACGTTATCTCATAAAAACCTTGGTCAATACAGAGTTTTCTCAGTCTCTATCGATCAGGGACCTAAAGATAGAAAACAATGACAGTGATCTTGATAACCTTTTGAATCTGGAGTAAGACCGCTGTAACCCCACAGCGAACATCGGTTCTGGTTGATCGTTCGACGTTTGGGTATGATTTTTGTCCTCAATTTTTGGCAGTTCAAAAATGCTCGTCGACAAGTCAAAACCTTCTGCCCGCTGGTCAGTACGAACAGATCGTGCGCTTGCATGCACTGACTCAGCAATCTACACTCATTGGTGTCTGTGTACAGTGTTCTTGTAGTGTGCCAAGGACAAGTGCAGTGTCACAATCGTTTGTACGAGCATGAAATCTCGTCATCACGTGATTCCGAGCTTAACTGCAAGTGATATCGAAGGCATCCTTCCCATCCTACTATAGGGGAGACCGGGGCTAGTTGTAACAGGGGTAGGTTGTAACAGAGCTAATATTCCCTTGAGTATACGCTGGGAATGGCTGAGTTTCCTCACATAGATTGACATTGATATCGGCCACCTTTGTACCAAAGGGCATCCATTTATACGAATTGACGTACAAAAAAATTGACAAAAACGTTTTTGGTGCATAAAAGTAAAAAATGACATGATCAGAAAAACTCTCCTGCTTCACTGCCTGTGCGGTTTAAGAAGTTTGTTTGGATACTATTTGAATAAGGATGTAAAGCTTGTACAACTGGTCCAGTGTGATAAGGCTCACTTCCACATGCATAGGTATTGCAGCACACATTTGACCTGAACTATAGGGTGGGGTTTGTTGTAACACCCTGTTACAACCTGCCCCAAATCTGTTAAAACCTACTCCACTTTTCTACATCTGGGTGTCTAGTTCTTATTGGGCCTTACCCGACCGTCTTTTGTTGGTGTAGGGGACGCGGGATTCATGGGACATCAATTAGCCAGTGCTAGACTGTGTTCGCCCTACTGTTACAGTGTCACAGGATGTGTACAGCCTATACCTTATCTTACTGTCCTAAAAGTGTACTCAGTAGAGAGATTCTGCTGTTAGGCAATGCAAAGAATGTTACCATCCTTTTATTTTCCAAGATGACTCGAAACTACAAACGGACAACCTGCCCCCAACATGTTTTACAACCTACCCCAACATGTGTTACAACTAACCCCGACATTTTTTTAACGGGGTAAGTGGTAACAGTCGACTTTGGGCCCATTTTTCAGAGACATGGATAGAGATGGCCGAACTTTGTTTTGTGTACAAGTAACCATTGATATCAAATATTCAAAATACCAAGCAGGTTATAAATACATCCTGTTATAAGGAAGAAATAGGCCTTAAAAGAAAAAGTGTTACAACTAGCCCCTACTCATGAAGTGCGCCAAGAGAACCAAAGTGCTCGATCTTGCGGAAGCATTTAATTGGACATACATGTATGTCAGTCTTTCAGCTTCATTCATCTCACTCGCCTATCAGGGAATAACAAATTTCAGAATTGTTGTAAACACTTAATATGTGGTATCTTGTCAGAGGGGTTCAATTGGCGGTCATTGGAAGATGAAGAATATGGAACATTGGTTATTTCCCAAAAAATGATTGATAAGTTTTCTTATTCCATCAAATACATGGCAATCCTTTTTGCTGAGGAGGACGATTTCAGGGAACTATCTTGGGGCCAACCACCGTATTGCAACAGAAAGAATTCGCACACGGCAATAGACAGCAACAACCTTCGACCTTTTCGTCAGAAATGCTTTTTTTTGTTGCCATAACATTATCTGACACGAGGTCTAATTGTATCACCGTTAATCGCAGCATGGCACCGTTACACACGATAGACAAACAATCGGGTCTAATCAAACAATTGTCTCATTAGCACTAACACCAAGTTTAGATTGCAGCAGGATTGCCCGGGGTTTGCCTAATGAGAGCGTCTTGTCAACACCACGTCCGCTCAGTCAATCAAGAAGAGTAGTTCGTCGACTATTATCCAACGGATTAAGCAGACATGAAGCCACATCTCTCTTCCGGACGTGACTTGCACTGTGTAGAGTGATTAGTTATACCTAGCAATGGTGATTATCATTGCCCTATTAGGCCCAAGCGGAAATTTAAACTGTCTTGCACGTGAGTGAAGTCCTTCAAAGATCGCCGCTTCCGAACTCATCGCGAACTACAAAATGGTGGACGAACCGACTCTGTCTTACAAAGATTGAGAAATTGCATTTAAATCACTGAAGCATAGAATCGTTTGAAGCAGTACACTCGACCGTGATAAAAATCAGACTTGTCTCAATCACCAAAGGTGGAATGAGCATAAGTTTCCATATTTCAAACAGCCACTTTTTTCATGGATATTCCATATTTAGAACCTTAAAAAATCAGTATAATTTGTTATTGGAGGAAGAATACAACTATTGGTCACTATGATCGATAGATATATCCATGATTGTTAATCGTTCATAGTGTATTATTGGTGCAGATCGTCAGCGATTCTCGATCAAAGAAGCGGTTCTGATGAAGTGATTCTTGTCGATTTCGAGGTATTTGTCTGTGTTTCCCAATGAAAACAAACATTGCAGCAAAAGAAAACTACTGCTTTCACCTTTTTATAATTTCTATCTTGTCTACGTTTTTGTGCTATTAGGCCCAGTGCGATGGGCTTTGTGAATTGATTAAGCAACTACATGTATATCTCAGTCGTTGGGATCTGCATGAATGTGCTTCTAATCTTTGTCTCACTTACGTGAACACGATTTAGTCGAAGGAGTGACTTGTCAAAGTGAAGGTTTTTGTAAAGAGCGTCACGTTGAATAACTGCGATGTTGGACAACACTTTTTTCAGGGGGATGGCAACCTGTCAAATAACGTTTCTCAACATGGTAGGTTCATGGCATGAATATTTGGGAAAAAACAGACTGTGTTGCGGCTGAAAGGAAACACTGGCAGAACAACGAACTCTAATAACGATCGTAGCAGTGAAACTGTCGAAAATTGTACCTAATTCCTACCTGTATAAGATGATTGTAGTCCTCGATGAAGCTATCATAACGTGGCATTTATCCCTTGTGATCAGGGTAGCTGAATGCTACAGTTAGCCAGCGGCAACCTGGTAACAACCGTTATATTTGTAGTTGTATATCAACCTCGGTTTCAGTTTCGCTAGGCAGAGGACTGCCAGGTTGGGTGGGCCTCGCCGCGAAGGAGATTGTTGTTCAGCAGGTTCTCGGCAAAGTTTCACGCCTCCATGATCTTACCAGCAATTTTTTGTTCGAATGAAGATAATACACCACCTGTCAGCTTAAATTTCCGAAAAATCGACAAATTGCTAAATTAGTACAATTTTTCCATATTGACCACGTATCAATAAGTCCCCGACTGTGTCCGTAATTACGGCACTTCGGACTCGAGATGTCAGATTGTGACATAACAACGGAAGCGTTATCAATTTTGATTGGCTGGTTCCACACGTAAAATGGCGACCGCCAGGAGTCATTTGTCAACGCTGAACCAATTATCAAGACGATAATGTTCAATTACGGATACGACCATGCCAATTCTGGGAAGGTTGCAAAGTGAAATTGTACTAAAGCATCGTTCCGTGATACTTTCATCTAAAGACACTGATCAAATTCGATTACTGCTATAATGAAGCTTAATACGAAATGGATCAGTGTCGTTCGATTATACCATGTGAGATTTTGAGGAGATGATTCTGACATATTTTTCTATTGGTCGATATTCGGCATTCAACTTCGTCCTTTATTCAAGGGCCATTTGACTCGCTACAGATTCCTCAAAACTGTATACATGTAATGGGACTTACTAGTTGTGATTCGTGCCTGCACGACGGCGTGGCGGGCTCTGATTGTGATACATGTATGAATGTTGGGAGCCAGCGAATAACGTAGGAACCCCGGAATGATGTCTGTTCGTAAAACAGATATTACAACAAGGATCCCGACTACCCACTATTTCCACTATCTCATCTTCGTTCATGTCGTGCTTCTCCCGTAGAGGTGATGACGAACAATAGATTGATAAAAACGCAAAATCCGATGGGTCACTGTGCACCCCTTGGCCTAGACAGCTTCCTGTGTTTGCCGCGGCGCTACTGTCCACAGGAGTGGAGCGGCAAAGTCGGGAACCAGTCTACCCTTGTCCTTCCTCTCCTATCGCGGCCTCTATGTCCCTCTCCAAAATGCCATGGGGAGAATTGATGAGGATACTGAGAAAAAAAACCGCTGATGGAGTCCACCCATTAAACTCAGCCACATTGGCACCTGAAACTGGGAGATCTTTCCAGTAGCAATTTAAGGTTGCACTGATACGGCGCTCTTCTCTGAACCATTACCGGTAGCAATGTTTTTGCACCATCAACATCGTCTCCGGACTCTACACTTATGTACTGGACACAGAGATATGATGATTCTATAAAGCTCACGGCGATAGTAAGGCAGGGAGAAGCCATAGACAATAAAGTTGGTGCAGTAATTAAAGTAACTGACCAACGTGTGGTAGGCTGAAAGCGTAAACAGAAAGGACTGCCCTCGGTGTCATGAAAATCACAAACAATACTGAGACCAAAAGGAGGTTGATCAGAGTCTTCCGTTCACTAATGTCCCTTGCAGATTTTGAAGACGAGTCGCGAAATTTTCTTGATCTTGCCATTCCCATGAGAATAATGGTATTCGATATGACGATTATGGAACACGGGAGAAAATAAACCATGCATTCATGCGTTAGGAACACAGTTGTTAGTATCCCACGTGCTGAATAGTAGCACATGGTTTTCGAACCTACTACAAGTATGTCGACAAAAATGCCGGTGTGGATCCCTGCCAAGGCACATCCAAACAACACGAGGGAAATCGCAAGCCTTCTCCTTCCGTTAGTAACGCTTGCCCGTTTTAAAGGGAAGCAAACCACTAGCGCCTTCTCTAGGGAGAAAATAACGATAATCCAAGCCGACATGTTTAATAGGACAACGTAGATGTACGTACATATTTTACAACTCAAAACGGATAACGTGTAGATATCGAGTCCAAGCTGGCCACCTGTAACAGTCCCGAGTCCCGATGCAAGCCACATACTAAGGAACCCTACGAACACGGTACAACACAGATCAGACACGGCCAAACATATTAGATAAGTAGCAGTCGCATCATTCTTCTTGCCAATACGAGAGAAAATTACGAGCGAGAGGATGTTCCCGAAAAATCCAGTGATTAACACAGCGATCATTGCGTAACCGTCGAAATATTCAATGAATAGGCCTACATTACGATATCTCGATATTTGAATAATGGTATTCGATATGACGATTATGGAACACGGGAGAAAATAAACCATGCATTCATGCGTCAGGAACACAGCTGTTAGTATCCCACGTGCTGAATAGTAGCACATGGTTTTCGAACCTACTACAAGTATGTCGACAAAAATGCCGGTGTGGATCCCTGCCAAGGCACACCCAAACAACACGATGGAAATCGCAAGCCTTCTCCTTCCGTTAGTAACGCTTGCTCGTTTTAAAGGGAAGCAAACCACTAGCGCCTTCTCTAGGGAGAAAATAACGATAATCCAAGCCGACATGTTTAATAGGACAACGTAGATGTACGTACATATTTTACAACTCAAAACGGATAACGTGTAGATATCGAGTCCAAGCTGACCACCTGTAACAGTCCCGAGTCCCGATGCAAGCCACATACTAAGGAACCCTACGAACACGGTACAACACAGATCAGACACGGCCAAACATATTAGGTAAGTGGCAGTCGCATCATTCTTCTTGCCAATACGAGAGAAAATTACGAGCGAGAGGATGTTCCCGAAAAATCCAGTGGTTAACACAGCGATCATTGCGTAACCGTCGAAATATTCAATGAATAGGCCTACATTACGATATCTCGATATTTGGCTGAAACTTTCGCCACTTTCAGTGACACCAGGCGTTACCGCTATTGTTGGCACCAACGCCATCACATCCGGATTCAGCATCCAATTTTCGTATTTGCGACGGGGACCGACGTTTACCGCTAAACCATTCGACAGATATTTCGCCACGACAAGAGTCATTCTCCTTTTGTATTGTCTCCGCCTCGCCACTCGATCAACGTGCTGTTGTTCCTTGGTTCAAGCCGCGTTTTCCTCGGCTGTGCATATAATTTATTTTAGTTTTCTTTGTTTCAGATCTATATATAATTGGAATGATATCATGACTATGACATCAAACGCTATTTTCTAGTCGAAGATATTTTGGTAATCGTTGCGATATGATCATTTTATTACAAGTAAACAGTTCAAAATAGTTTACAGGAGACGTCTCGCTTGTAGGCCATGTTCATCATGTGCATGTACATATACATGTGCATGTACTCCTTGAGCGAACGGCCTCGCCTGGTACGTGTGAACGGAAGGTCATTGCTCTGCAATAGCTGACACAAGAGGATTAGGACGGTATTCACAAAGCCCCCGTAATCCTTTGTCAGGTTGATAGTGAACAATAGGTTGCCCAAAATGAACAATTATTGTTTACGCATTCCCGTAAGTTATTGCGAGAGCTTCGTGAATAAGGTCCCCAGACCCTATTAAAACCGTCCGAATGGGGATCCTATCGACAGAGGGCAGCACACCGAAACCTGGTCCTAATAAAATGGACGCCTTTTGTGTGGGAAATTGATCAGGACGGGGACCGGGATGTCAGTTTCATTTCAACAGTTTTAACCACTAGTGACACCTATTGAAAAGGTCGGCTATCGTCCCCATTATACCCTGTGCGTCGAGAACACATGTACGCTCAGAAATCTACGTAGATGCGTAGATCTGTGATACTTTTTTGTAAAATTTTGAGGAGACGATCTGACATTTTTTCCTATTGGGTGATATTTGGCACTCGGCTTCGTCCTTTATTCAAGGGCTTGTTAGACGGTAAAATCCATCGGGGATGCGCGCAGAACAATTCCCTCAATATTATTAAGACTTGACTGGTCGTTCGTGCATGGTGAGGCACGCATGTTGATTGGGTGTGATGCATGTTAGGAGACAGCGAATAACGTAGGGACCTAGGAATGATGTCTGTTCGTGAACGGACATTACCGCCAGGATCCCGACCACCCACTATTTCCACTGTCTCATCTTTGTTCAGGTCATGCTGCTGCGTGAACCCCCCCCCCCCCC